>LR738714.1:766946522-766956752 GCA_902687465.1 Secale cereale | reverse complement strand
CCCCCCCCCGGTTGTCCTTCGGGCGCAAGGTAGGTTCTGGAACGCTGATTATTTATATAATTTTTCTGGATTTTTCCTGGCAGTTCTCGTAATGTGAAAACCTAAAATACAAAAATAGCCGAAAACAGAAAGTGGCACTGGGGTGCACTGGATTAGTAGGTTAGTCCAAATATGATCAAAAGTGTATGGAAGTGTATAAATATCATAGCAATATCACCCAAAAGTGGCATGAAGCAAGCAGAAATTATAGATACGTTTTGGACGTATCACCACCCGGCGCGGCCCCACCCCTGGCCGCGCCAGGGGGGAGCCTGGGGCCCCAGCTCCGCCTCTGGTGACCCCCTTTTGCATATATATTGCTCGCGTCCCGAAACCCTTGAGGACGGAACCATTTTTCGTGATCTCATCTCTGTTCCGCCGCCGCCGCGCTTCCAAGATCGGGAGCACCAGGAGAACTCTTTCTGGCACCCTGCCGGAGAGGAGAACCACCACCGGGAGCTTCTCCACCACCATGGACGCTCCCCGAATGAGTTGTGAGTAGTCCCCCTTGGACCATGGGTCCATGACCAGTAGCTATGTGATGTTCTCCTCCCCTCTTTGTTCTTCATGGATTAGACCTCGTGAGCTGCCCTACATGATCGAGGCACATATGTAATCTTTATGCTGTTGCTCTGCTGAGTTTGCTGGGATCCGATGGATTATGAGATTATGTTCAGATTGTGTGTGAGTAATATATTTGATTCACCTCTTTTATATTTATGTTCTTGAGTAATTCTTGCATGTTCTCCGTTGCTGTTTATTGCTTTGGCCGAGTAGTAGGTAGTAACTCCAAGAGGGAACGTTATGCTTGATTGTGGGTTCATGTCCCTCGATGACTAGTTTGAGTGACATAAACATGAGTCTAGGGGATGTGCTGTTGCCACAAGGGGGAAAACAACGGTGCTTGTACTTGCGGGTGCAAGGATTGTTTACTTTACGCAAAGTTCTTTTAATGCAGTTGTCTGTTGCTTTGAGTTTACACTTTGGGTGGGACTCGCAACTTAATACCAACGAGATGTTCTGGATAGATATCTCAAGGTGGATGATTAGTAGTAGATGTAGATGGATTTCGGTCTACTTGCCTTGGCGTACCGCCCATGCTTTTGAGCATCTACCTTTCTTTACAGCATAGTTAGAATTGGTTTGCGCACATAATCCTGTCAATTGCCCAGCTGTAATTTGTTTACCTCGCTTAGCTGTTTTATCGTATTTCGGGAGAGAGACATCACTAGTGAACATCATGGGACCCCGGTCCATATTACCATCACTGATCACACCCGCTATTTACTTCCTGTTCTATTTCCTAGTTGCAGTCATACCTATCACTATTATCTCTTGCGTTTGATCCTTTGTAAACGACAAGGCCGGAGGGATTGACAACCTCTCTGTACTCGTTGGGAGCAAAGTTATTTGTATCTGTGTGCAGGTCCTGTCAACCGCTAAGTTGACGCCGTTAGCGTTGACACCTTCTTGTCGACCCTCGGAGTCTCACGGGATTCGATCCTTGGTATCTTGCCAAGGGAAACTTGCTGCTACGCTACATCTCAAACCTTCCACTTGGGGTAACCAACGAGGGACGAGAAGCCATCACAAGGTCATCACGTGCATTCCAAATTGTTTTTTCTAGATGAATCCGACTGGTTTGGGTTAGTTGAAATCGGTAGGACGGTCGGCTATGACCACCCTATTCTTTTATTACCTTTTGGCTTTCCTATAGGACACACTTGTATATGTACTAGACTTGGACACGGTCCGTTATGACTAGTCTATGCATGTGATTTTTCTCCCTTACTTTGTTTGTCCGTTGGTTTAATGTGTGGATGTGTCTGGCAGGTTGTATGCACTGTTTTCTTAGCTACATGATGTTTTAGCTTATGTATATAGATGCAGCAGGTAGCCTATTTTACTCTTGTTTTAATTAAAGAATAGATTTTAATTTTTACCCTTAGGACTCTCCAGATGTTCACCTCGGCGCCCTTTCCCATGATGCCACATTAGATTTTTGTCCATGTGGAATCTGCTAGAAAAAAAATATTGAGCATATGCACTTCCTCAATTTCAATTTAGTTTTTGTATAATATTGTAAATATTATGTGCATTCATGTTTTAAGCCTTCCCTTCTACCGCCCCCTACTTTCCATTTTCCTGCTCCAATAATTACACAAACATGTTAACTCATAATTACTCTGTATCACATGCGGAATGGGCATGTAGGTAACGAATTGACTAAGCAAATCTGTTGCATGCAAATATAAAATATTTATATTGAGTCCACTTCCTGGACCACTTAATTAACATCGTCGTACGGGCAACTTACTCGAAGAAAATCAAGCAAAGCCCTCTATGTGGGTTAGTAATCATATGTAAATACTAATGTAAAATGGAGGGTTAATATATAATATATTAGCTTAGTTGTCTTGAAAAATCTACTATCTGCTAAAAGTGTGACCTAAAAGTCAACACATTGGGACTGGGCAGTTGCAACTTTATTTGATTGTTTTATCCAGGTTTTTAATGTATTGCCATGTACATATCCCTCGGCTATGAGCAATGATAGTAGATCCAACTATTTATTAATGTGGAAACATATCCTCTGACATATATACTTCCCTCCAATGTGGGATCACTGACATGTGGGCCAGGTTGCTAGCGAGCCCACATGTCAACCATCCACGCTATGGGGCAAGGCATCGTCCAAACAAAGCATGTGCATAGTCTAGATATACGTGCATTTTTTTAGCATTAGCATATACGAACTTTGGTTTGAATTCTTATTAGAAAAACATTTGCTAGGACAGTGCAGTAACTTCCCTTGTTCGCCGTGTGATGGGTCCGCCACTAGCTACGGTGATATGAAATTTCTTATTATATTTTATATATTTCCACCAAGCTGAGAACCTAGACATGCTCTCTCCAGTCCAGTTTGTTAGTTGCAGTGGCGGGGGGAAGGGGGATTGGAGGGGGAATGTGGATGCACTGCACCGATTTTTTGTTCAAAAAGACCCCTTCCTCAGTGCATATGACAAAATGGACCACCTCCGGAATATATTGTCAAAAAGGACCCCCTGGCTGTGGCGGCAGGCGCGGCAGGCGACACGTGGCCACCTGCCGCCACGGGAGGAGGCGGCGGGACCTGCCGCCACCCAGGGAGGCGGCCGCCAGGCTGGAACGGGTTTTACCCGCCGGGACGGAACGGGACAGGGCTGGTGGGCCCTGCCGCCACCGCGTGAGGCGGCCACCAGCGCCGCTGTCGCTCCCTGGCCGACAGGTTGGGCTGTGCGCCCGACGGGACGGCGGGCCCGGCCGCCATAGGGAGTGGCGGCAGCGTGAGAATCCCGCCCGACACTGATTTCGACGGCTGACAGCGCGTAATATCAGGCGCTGATTTCGACGGCTGACGGCGCGTAATTCCCGGCTCACTGATTTCAGAATCGCACGCGGGAAACTGTTCTACCGACACTACAGGATCCTTCTCTTCTCCCGCTCCTTTTATATACTTGCTCGCTGCCTTCTCTTCTCCTCCCGTTCTCTCTTCTCCTGCTCGCTGCCTTCTCTTCTCCTCCCGTTCTCTCTTCTGAGTGTGTAAGAACACTGAGAAAGAAACCTTCGTAGGCACTTTGACTCGTGATTTAGGGCGATTTGGAGTTGGATTTTGAATATGTTGAAGTTGAAGAAAAGATAGACGAAGGTTAGATCTATCCATTTTTGTTGTTTTCGTTAGCATGCATGATGCTTGTACTCGTTTTGTTTAGTTCTTAACTATGTGTTCTTTGTTGTGTTAGACAATATTTCATAATTTTTTGGAGTCATTTAGAGCTTCGGGAGTAGGATTTGCCAAGCGAAGTGAACTACGGAGTTGAAGATTAAGGTATGAGCTTTGCAATACATTGATTTTATCGCGCATGCAGGGTGGTAATTAGTTAGTCTTTTAGCTCGTCATATCTATGCGATGTTAGTGCTTAGAGGTTAGAAAAATTTTGAAACGACAGATGTTGCATTTATACTATATTTTGTAGAAGAGTAGGTTCATTGGTGCTTAGATATGTTGTATCAATGTTAGCAGCGTCCATTAGTAATGACATGCGAGAAAATATTTATTTGGTTATAATGAAAAAAAATGGTTTTGTAATTGTTCATTTGCATGTGGTATGTTATTTCATGTGGTATATTTATTAATAAGTATATATTTAGGAAACCGTAGGTGAACTTTGTTATATAATCTAAATGTTCTGTGTTAAAATAACGTGCTAATGTACTTCTTGTTGTATGTAATTAGGTTAAATAATTCATCTTAGTAGCAATCATGGAGGAGATGACGTGATTGAAGAAATTGTGTTTCCATTTTCGCTGTCCCTTTTGAGGTAAGAAGCACATACATGCTAAACCTATTTTCATGCTTTTAATAAGATAAAGAAAAATCCGTGTATAATATTGATGTTCATGTGATAATAGGTTGACTTCGTTCATATAATACTGGTGACGGACATATATTCAAACTCGTTTGACACCTCATTGCATTCGCAAGCACATCCATATTGAAGCTAAGGTATAAATGACGATTTAATTATGTTAATATTTTTTATATTGATGTACTGTTGTGAAAAATGTGCATGACATTGGAACTGATATTACCTGTAAAAAAATGAATTTTATAGTATGATATGAAAACATTATTAAAAACCGGAAGATATTAAATGGTTTACCCATACTACTTGTTACGAGAAACATATTAGGATTTTTCTAGGGTAGGTAGAGAAAAGCAAAAAGAGTTTTAGATTATTACGCTGCTAGAGTAGTTTCGGAAAAAACAATAGATATGTAAATACTCGTATGATATGTAAATGTTGTCAGCGTACTATGTGCATGCCGGTGGGAAAATTATTATTTGTAAAAAAAAATGAATTTTATATTATGATATGAAAACCGGAAGATATTAAATGTTTTACCCATATGATAATAAAATGTTATTATCGTAGTATAATGTTTAGTGGTTGTTTGGATATCTTAGTTTTGACTAATAGTCGTATTTCGAAAACCTCACCTTTTTCATGTTACGAGAAACATATTAGGATTTTTCTAGGGTAGTTAGAGAAAAGAAAAAAGAGTTTTAGTTTATTACGCTGCTAGAGTAGTTTTGGAAAAAAACAATAGATATGTAAATACTCGCATGATCTGTAAAAATTGTCAACGTACTACTACTAAATGTTCAGTTACTAATTACCTGAAATGTAAATATGGATGTTGGTTAGGTACTATGGAAAATTTGTTAGTGTACTATGGGGACGTCTTACGCGACGGCCCTTTCGGGGTGGATGTGTCCTTGTGCGAGTCGACTACAGTTGTAGTGAGAGACATGGTAAACGTGGGTTACGCAGCAGTAAGAAGGTGCATCCGAGCGGAGTTTGGCCCAGGGATGCAGGGGAAAAAAATGACAATGGAGGCATTTGTCGTTGATAGAGGAAATGATGGGACTGATGCCCGTTGGGGTTTGCGGCCTGTCACAGGTGACCAGTCATGGGGCTCATACATGAGGTTTGCAAGCAATCCCAATAACTCAATGTCAGACGCCGCCTGCTCTTACCGGGGAACTGCCGGTTGGCCTCCACATGGGCCTCATCCTGAATGGACTCCAGGATGGCCTGCTGCTCCACCATCTCCGCGGCTTGGGCGATGGCGAACTCCGACTCCGCCTCCGCAATGGTGAACCCTAGATTAGGCTGCTCTGCCTCCTCCATCGGGTCCGACAGTTGCTCTTCATCCTCCTCTTTCGGCTCCGACGAGTTTGGAGGCAGCCCGACAGAGATGCAGCCGCGTGCCTCGCCAGGATCTCCTGAACGATCCGCCTTCGGCGATTTAGCTTCAGCATAGCATACATCGTGATCTTGCGACAGACCATGGCGATGTCGGAGAGCGTGGGAGAGCGGGGGAGAGGAGGCAGACGGGCTCGGGTGACGGCGTAGAAAGGGAGGAGGTTGATGCATTAGGGTTGGGGGAGGCCAGTCAGCTTAAATAGCTGGATTTGGCCTCGGGCGACGAGCCGGAGCGGCGCCACGAGACGTTCACACCGCGACGACGGAGGAGGTGTCCGTCGAACCGCCGGGTTTCCAGGAGTTTCTGCGTGGGATCCCACCGTTAATCCTATGTAGAGCGCGTCTATATCTGCCCTATATTTAAGCTGTATATAAGGTGTGCCGATCATCCTAAACGTTTGAGGCGTTTGTCTAAGTTAGAATTTCATGACCCATCATTGACTGAATGGACCACCGGACCATTTAAGACCGGTTTAGAGTGACCGCTGTAGATACTCCCTCCGTTTAGGTTTACAAGTCCTGCGCATATATCTAGGTTGTCAATTTTATCACCGTAACATAAACTATATAATAAAAAAATTATACCGTTTGAAAATAGAACATCTAAACTTTATAATGATATGTTTTTATAACATATGACTTTTATTAGATTGGTCAAATTGACGACCTAGGAGTACACGCACGCCTTGTAACTGCGAGAGAGGGAGTACTCTAAGCGTGCTGTTATACCTTTTGTAAGGGCATCTCTCAAACAAGTCATATCATCGGCAAATAAGCCATCGTACAACCAGGGTAAGTTGTTTAATAGGAGCTAGTACTTCAGGGAATATTGAATTTGATTTCTATTTTCTATGTCGGACCTAATACAAAAGTTGTAAACATGTCTTGGAGCTTGAACAATGCTACCTGACACGGGTGTACGCCTCTTCAGACTCCCAAAAGACCTAAGTGTGTCTTCTATCGAGCGGTCTCCTTAATTCATAAACTGTCCTTGTCTCAAACTTCAACACAAAATAATCTTGATATAAAAATATTTCACAAGCTATCTTTTTTGCATGATGCCGGGCTTAGGACGTCATGCTATTTGCCGCCATGCTATATGTCGCTACCATGGCACCCTAGTCTGAGGCGTCATGTAATCTAGCATGGTGCCTCAGCCCCGGACATCATGAAAAAAAGGCCAGTTTGTCAAATATTTTTAGATTGAGGTCATTTTGTGTTGAAGTTTTTTTTAAAAAGATCAGTTTCGTTCATTTTCACACGTTTTTCTTATATGCCCGGTCACATGCATGCGATTGATGGAGAAGAAAAGAAAAAAAGTACAAAAATAATAAAGAATGAAAAAGATGCCCTATGGGGCCCAATCTTATCTGGCGGGCGCATAACCACTGACCGGACACGCTTGGGCACTCCTCATACTCATCCGAAATATGAGATAAATATGAGAGCTGCAGGACAACCCGAACATTTAATGAGGCTTTAAAGAGTTTAGTTGGGTCAACTTTTTTGCTTTTCTCTCTTGTACGGTCAGTGGTCCCCGTGCCCGTCTAGTTAATTTGAGATGTCCGACTATAAATGCTCTTACACGAGAAAAAAAGCTAAGCACGACTTTTAGGATGGTGGTATTTCGTTGCGTTGTTTTGTACAGAGTTAAGATAGTGAGACGCGTGCAAAAAAGAATCGTTTGAATTGTGTTGCACGTAGATACCCTCCGAAGAAAAGGAAAATTCAGGTGTTTCCAATAGCCAGGAGCCCATGACAGTGAAGTGCTTTGAGTAGTATATATGCTGGCCTGTCTTGAGAGACGATGCAGTCAAGCGAACATCTAACTTTTGCATTTGGCCAACCTGAGCGAGGTTGATGTAGGCAACATGTTGAATTGTCGGTAACGACACATCGATTTGATTCAAGTAGCTAGTATTGTTTTTACACGAAAGTTTATCTGGTTGAGCTATACAAAAACAAAATAATTTGTCAAGGATGTTTGAGCGCATAGAACAATTTATGTTAAATATGGTACAAATAAACCCATGGAATATATTTTACAGGAGTTAGTCTCATGATGAAACAACCCATACCAAAAAGGTATAAGCTTTTCGAATTGTTCAAAATTCCGACGAATAAAAAAAATCTTAAAGAAACTCCATCCCTTCCCATAAAAAAGCTTTGACCCCCTAAATCAAGTCCTACCTAGCCATTTCCCCAACGCATGTAGTGCCTCATAAAATTCAGGAGAACCCTCTCAAAGCATCACTTCTGCTCAAATTTACGGAAATAATTTTCTCTCTCCCACAAACATCTCTCAATCTCCCTCTCTTGCTTGCATACTCAATCCCGATCAACACACCACGACCTACCTCACCGGGGGCGACCCCTCGTAGCCCTGCCTTCCTCCCTCCATCGTCTCATTATTCATCAGCAGGCAGATATCGCCACCATCGTTGGCTAGCACATCACCTCGAATTTGGCCTCGTGACAGCCGTATTTTGCATGGAACAGAACCGGCAGAAAGCCAGGAGGTCAAAGACGACCCACACGCAAGCCGACATGACCTTCCTTTGCCACGGTGGCCATTCGCAGGAGCACAAACGTTGAGCACCGCAACCTCCCTCCGTCAAGCATGCTGATGGCGAGGCCGAGAGTGGACCCTTCGGGCGTGTAGGCACCGGTTCTTCTCCTCTTAATCGTTGGAATCGTCACCAAAGCTCCATGGATGACCACTGTATAGCTCGAACCTGTCCTCGCCTGCAAGGTGTTCGGCCAATCGCCCGAAGGGTAGGTTTCTCTCAAAGTGATCGTATATGTAATGTTCTTGAGCGAGCGAGAGAGAGAGAGAGAGAGAGATTGAGACAGAGAGAGAAAGAGTAAAAAAGAATATCAAACCGATAATATCTCGGCCTTTGATATGTGCACGCCACTCAGGGCCTCCGACAACCCTTTCCACTCCTGGGCCTCCTGCTCCCCAAAGGTCCTTGTGAAATGAGGAGCCCATTGCTCCTCAACCCACATCTCAGCGACCATGGCGATAAGTTTGTCTGAAATAGCAACAAAATCTGCTTCCTTATTCGATTTTCTACTCTCATAGGGATATGAAGTATCCTCTAATTCCTTATGATAATCGTTGATCTCCTTCAAAATCATGTTGTAGATGCTCAGGCTTACATGGTCAATGTCCGCTCATCGGACATTAAGATGAAATGCAAGGTCCAAATCTCTCAACAAGCTATCGTTTCAACAACTGAAGGCTCCTGAACGCCTTGAAACAACAGAACTACAACTGATGCTAACATCCCTTGCACGGCAAACAGCAGCAGCGGATGCCCTCCTACTGGATGATCTTCCTCACATCTCAGATCTACCTGACATTAAGCAGCCGCCGTGGCCCAGCACGGCCATCTAGCCGAGACCATCGTGGCCCAGTACGGCCATCTAGCCAAAATTTGTGTCGATTATTTTGGACCTAAATGCCAAGTGGCACATTAATGAACGCAGCTGGTCGAAACTCTGTGGTCGTAGGCATGCATATACAAGAGTAAACGGCTGCAACAGCATTTTCACCCCGTTGTAAGGGCATCTTTAGCGTTCATCAAACGGACGCTACCAAATTTCGGCAGACACATATGAACATGATTGTGAACATCCGGATGACGGATGCCGTCCAACCATATCCTCTAAACAAGGAAGAAATTGAGCCATTTTACTGGTTAAAAGAATTTTTACGATGCAAATGATTGCTAATAAACAATAAAAAACCACTCCAAAATAAATCCTACTCCCTGCCGGCGGTGAGGTTGACCACCATACCCGGGCCGCCGGCCTCATCGTCATTCGCCAAGCCAACCCATCGGAGCCGCTGATCATGTGCCTCTTTGGCCTCGGCGCAGTGCTGCTCCGCCACCTCATCGTCGTCGGCCTTGAGGTCCTCAGAGAACCCGGCGCGTCGTGCTTCGTTGATGTAGAGTTGGCGGTTCTCCTGGTCCGCCAATGAAAAGCTTCATTATTGTCTCAAAAGAAATGAATAGTGCTATTTTAGCCTGGCTCGCCGGGTATTTTCTTCGTAGCCCCACCACAGGTTATAGCAGGATTTTTGTCCTGAAAATATTTACTTCGTACGTGCATTTCTATAAGATTCATTTACACTAGATTTTTTTTGTGAAATCATTTAGACTAGATTATAATAAAATTTACATTCACTCTAGTTAGATGTGCAGAATCATATGTTTTTCCTGTGTCTAACTAATAATGGCAGTATATGACATTTTAAGATGGCTGATACTCTATTCATATATTGCTTTTGTACGTTTTACTTACAAACCCTGCGAAATCGATCAGATCTCCAGCAACTAGAAAATGGAGACGTCAATGGTCCAATGGAGGGGGG
>LR738714.1:766880153-766946475 GCA_902687465.1 Secale cereale | reverse complement strand
CAGCTGGGGAATCTTTATGGGCGTGTTTGGTTGCCGTAATCTACAGTAGCTGTATTGCATAGCCTTCTCAATTCAGTCTGGCTATGCAAATGCAGCCTCAAATGCACCATCTGTAAATTGTTTGGTTGCCTGCTTGCCTTCTTGTTTGCATGGGCTGAACCACACTGCCTGATGTTTGGTTGCCTGCATGTTAGAGCATCTCCAGCCACGCCCCCAGGAAGGCCTCCTCAGGCGATTTTTTCGCGCCGGCGCCGAAAAAACGGCCCAGTCGCGCCCCAGGAGCTCGATTTTCGCCGGCCTGGGCCGAAAACAGCGCCGGCGGACCCAGGCCGAACCCGGCGCACTGGGGGGCGCCCGGAGGCGCTGGGGCGAGCTGTTTTGGCGCGAAAAATACGCGGGCCAGCCGCGTCAGCGACACGGCGCCTTGTCTTTTCCTCACGGGCAGCGCGTCACGGGACGGCGCACCGACGCCTCCTCTCCCTCGCACGCGTACACACGGCGATGCGCGGCTATAGAGCCGGTGGCCTCACTCGCCTGTTCCCAGCCCCTCCCTCTCCGGCTACCTCTCCCGAGCGCCGCCGCCCAGCCCCTCCCTCTCCCTCTCTACCTCTCCCGAGCCCGTCGCCATGGCAGAGCGTTTCCCCGGAGACGAGGCGGCGGCCAACGGCTTCGGCCGCAGTTCTCTCCGCAAACAGGAGCCCTAGCTCCTATTCCAGGCGAACATCCCAGCGCCGCCGGACATGCGCGTCGGGCCGACGGGGTGAAGACTCAGCGACGGGGGAGTGCCCATTCCCCCGTTGCCCAACGTCGTGGCGAAGCCAAATACTTCGCCGAGAAGGTCGAGGTCGTGCGCGCCTCCCTCACCGACGCCCAACTCTCCCTCCCCCAGTACACCGCCGACAACCACGCGGCTTGGGCGGCGTACTTCGAGCGCCGCCAGCAGCAGCGCTTGGCGTCCACCAACGGCGCGCCGGTGGTCGTCGGGCTAAAGAACAGCGAGGGGTGCCACCTGTGGTGGGGCGTCCCCGGCCGCACACTCGAGGGCGTGCTGACGTACCTCGAGGGCGGCAACGACCCGCCGTTGGCGTACCCGGCGAGGGTGGCCGCCCCGGCGCAGCACCGACGCGCCGGGCCATGGGCGCCAAGAAGGTTCGGGTCCTCCTCCTCTTCTTCCTCCTCGCGATCTTCATCGCACTCCTCCGGTACTCCGGCCCTGCTCGGCGTCAAGGCCGAGCCCGGCCGGCGCACTCGCAGCGCCGGCATCGTCATCAACGAGGGCGGCCGGCGCGCCTCCTCGTCGGCTCCTCCTCCGCGCTTCGTCAAGCCAAAGACGGAGTCGGGGCTCGCGCCGGTGAAGACGGAGCCGGGGCTCGCGCCGGTGAAGAAGGAGCCGGCCGCGCCGATGAAGACGACGGAGCTCGACGACGACGATGCGGCCCTGGAATGGGTGCGCAGGGACTCCATATCGATAGAGAAGGAGCGGCTGGAGAAGGCGAAGGAGTGCTAGCGCGCCGCCCTGCGCCGCTTCGCGGAGCGCCGACGCGGCCGCGACGAAGGCGGAGTCGTCGTCATCTACGACAGCGACGACGACGACGACGCGTCGCCACCAGTCCGCCATGGCGACGCCGGGCAGGGGTCCAGCAGGGGCGCCCGCGTCAAGGAGGAGAAGGTCGACGACGACGATGGTGGCGACGGCGGCGACTTCATCCTATTTTTGTTAGATTAGTTTATATATATGTGCTATGTAATGAAAATCCGCGAACTTCGCCGAACTGTGCCGAAATCTATCGTGTTTGGCCGAAATTTATCGTGTTTTTAGCCGAACTTCGCCGAACGGTGCTATACTTCTTTTATTTTAAAACGCGTCTGGGGCTGGCCCTGGGTCCGGCGGCTGGGGACCAACTCGCCCCCAGGCCCAATTTTTGCGCCGGCTCACCCCCAGGCGGCGATTTCAGGTGCCCCTGGGGGGCCAACTGCTGGAGATGCTCTTAGAGCAACTTCAATGGGGCGACCCATTTTGTCCGCCTGTGTCCGTTTGGGTTGGCGCGGACAAAAGTGACGGCCCAACGCGTCGACCCAAACTCAAATCACGCCCGCTTCGCGTCCGCGCCGATGCATTTGCGGCCCAAATTTACACCCCAAATGCGTCGGCGCGGACGCAAAACGAACGCCACGCGCGCCTTCCCGATGTCCGCCGCGTCCCCACATGGCGGCTGTCCAACTACTTGCTGCCCCGCCGAATCGAACGGGAAAAAGTAGTGCATCACGAACAAAGAAGTGCTTACCGCCATTGCCGCGGGCCAGATGATGATCCGCTCGCCGGTGATGGAGTCCGGTGGTCTTCTTGCTCTCCTCCGATCCGTCGCCGCCGGTGAGAGTTGGGAGAGTGGGGGGGGGGGCGTGGGCAGAGGGAGCAATGAGGGGCGGTGAGGCTAATAACTGCCGGCGCTTCGGGAAGCAACAGGGTTCCCGAGCATGGCCGTGCGCGTGCAGCCGCCGCCGTCAACATGCACCGCTGGGGCCTAGCCCTGAAGAAACTGTCGATTCTTGCGTTCCGAGGGAGCTAGGCCTAGGACGGCTTTAAGGTTGGTGTCATGCGGACCGAAAAGTAAAAGCAGGCAACCAATCGACCCGTTCACGTCCCGCGAGCCAGACCGGGCCAACCAGACACATCCTATATGATGTGATTCGTGCATGTGCGCATGTGCCTGGGTAAGTTGTGCATGCACACACAGTACTTTGAAACGGTCATAGAGATTAGGCGTGATTGTGTGGAGGTTTTGGAACGAGCTTCCATGCACAAACGGCCCTCTGCTGAATATTTAATGTGATCATATATGTAAGGTAAACGCTTGCACCCGGCCGACCGGCCGAGTGTAGCGCCGGTCGCACGCGCGCGATGCCCGTACTTCGTGGGACCGAGCGGAATCTTATCCCTTCTCGCATACGACAACCCCCTTTCGTCCCCCACCTCTCGTTCGTTCCTCTCTCTCCCTCTCTCAAAACTCATCCAGCAACCCAACGATCTGTTGCCAGATTCGATGAGAAGGAGGTTCTCCGGCGACGACGGAGATCACCAGCACACGGCGAGGCGACCTTGGGGGGAGGAGGGTGCACCCAAGCCTGCAGCCGCGGCGACAGGGGCTACCATGACGGTGACCATGTGCTGCAACCGTGGTGGCCGGTTGTGCGTCAAGGCGGTGACCGACGACAACGGAGACCACCAGCGCCATGGCGACGACGACCAAGAGTGCACCGCATTCTACAACTGCGGCGACGAGGTGCTACCACGGTAGTGACCACGTACTGCAACCGTGACGCTCGGGGGTAACTGACGGTGGTGACCGAGGTGACCGCGAACTGCAACCGGTGTGGGGTATGCTGGAACCAGTGAAGAAGAATGCTTCAGCGACAACCCTACCTGACGATGGCGGCCGACGAGTGCTGCAACCGCGTTGCAGAAAGCTGGAACTGTGTCCATCGGATGCTGGAACGCGACCACCGAAGCTTTTCCAATGGTGACCACACGCGCAATGGGATGTTGCAACCATACTTTCTGAATGCTGGAACCGGCAGCCACCAATGCTACATCTAGCTGCGACGACGGCTACGACTGACCGCTCCACCGATGAGAATGCTGGAACCGTAGGGGTGTTTTGCTACAACCGGCAGCGTGTTTTGCTGCAAGGTGAACACCCGTCGAGCGCGGCGAGTGGCGCCGGCGAACGGAGCCGACGAGCAGCGGCGAGGGGCGGGGCTACAGTGCTGTAGAGGAGGTTGGGGAAGGCTGCAGATGGTGACGAGCTGACGTGTTGCGGGCTACTGAGGCGAGCGCGAGAGAGATGCCTGTATTGTGTGCGGAGGGCAAGATGCCATCTGTTGGCTCGCGCGCATCCAAGTCAGGCCCATCTTACGGCTGGAATACGACCGGCCCAAAACTAGCGCCGATCCGCCGGCGCCTATTATTGCCCTATATGTAATGACCGTGAGAGAGAGAGAGAGATTGAGACAGAGAGTAAAAAATCAAATCAAATCATATATGTGCACATGTGAGAAAACACTTTTTATTTGGATCACACGCATGGGAGATATTTTCATTTAGTTGGTTATAAATTCCAAGTTCAACTTTTTAAAAAGGTGCTAAGAAATTCATTAAATATACGTCCACCTACTACTGCTCCTGGAAAAAAACTCGGCTCATTTGGACCACTGGTTTGGGAGATATTGGCCGTTTAAGTCGGTCAACTGGCGTGGCCTATTATTTTTCTATCATGTGCACTTACAAATGGGACTCACCCCGTCAGGAATTTTCAACGAAGTCAAACGATAGACTAGAGCTAGTCATAAATCATAATCAATAGATGGTGTTTTGTGCAATAAATCCGATTTTTAAGGGTTCTACTCCTATGCAAAATTGACCATAATAATTGATGGTCTGTGCAATTTTCCTCACATCACCAGACATAAAGCAGCCATGGTGGCCCAGTACGGCCATCTAGCCGAAACCAACGTGGCCCAGTACGGCCATCTTGCCAAAAATTCTGTCCTGCATTTTGGACCTACGTGCCATGTGGGACATACACCACTACTCGAAACTATGTGGTCGTACGCATGCACGTAGGACTAAACTGCAACAGCCTTTTTCACCCCGTTGTAAGCTGGTGTAGCAGTATACTGCCGGAGAGAACAAGAGAAATGCGGAGTGGCTCGCAGCGGCCCTCACGTGTGTGGCCAGCCACAAGGGTGCCTCGCTATTTGAGAAGGTGATTTCCCCTTGTATGTGTTTTGTTCTTGATTAAGCGGTCTCGTTATGAAAGATTGTAACACTACGATCAATTAAGAGCATCCACAGCCGGACGTCTCAAATCATCTCTCATACGCTCGCGGATGCGTCCGGTCAGTGACCGAACACGAGAGAAGGAAATACGTGATCTAACCGGACCTGATATCATCCTTATACGTCCGGACTATCCGTAAACCCTCATATCCATCTAAAATGTAGGTGGATATAAGGGTACGCGGACGCGCTCGGGCGTGCCCGGTTAGTCCGCTACGTAGGACGTGGCCCCACCCCGGACCATCTCTTTCTCTTTCTTTATTCCTTCTTTTCTTTCTCTCTCTTCATCTCTACCAATCACATGCAAGTGATCGAATATATGAGGAAGAAAACGTAGAGTGTGGCTGCACGGACATACAAATAGGGCTCAAAACAGAAACACCCGGTCACTGATCGGGCGCGTCCGTAGGCGTTTAAGGATCATATTCGCTATGTCCAATTATAGATGCTCTAAGTAATGAAACTTGCAGGGTCTATGCATGCATGATTTGCCGGCCATCCCATGCTCCATCCATCTCATCCCGCGAGAGGCACATGCCCGTCATTAGAATAAAGCCCTTAATAACATATTCCCTCTATATCAAACTGTTAAGTTACAAAGGTAGTATTAAACTAGAGTATCAAGAAACAAAAAAACAAAGAAGTTCGATACATAACCAGTAATGGCCGAACATTGCGATGCAGCGCAACCAGTCATGGGTGAGATATGCATGCCATCAAATGATGACACAGGTAGCTCCTGACGGCCAAGTGGGCAGCTCCCTAACCGGTGAGATGCCCCTCCTCGCCGGTCGCCAGAAGCTCAGTGCAGCACGATAGGATATGACCCGTGAGCAGGACCACCTTAGGACGGTCCTGTGGTCCTGCCAACAACTTCCAAAGCTGTAAGAATACCATCAATTTATACATTAGGTCAGTCGGATGTCGAAACAATTCGCCTCTATAAGAGCATCTCCAGCCGTTCGGCCCATCCAGGACGCCGAAAAAACACTGCTTGGGGGCGAACTGGGGAGTCTTTCGGCGTGGGGTCGACTGCGTTCCCACTCGTCGTCCCAGGTCGGCCCCCCAAACGATCAAATTCGGCGATTTTTTTGACGATGGGCACAAACTCGTTGACATTCATTCAAATTTGTACAAAAAAAAACACGAACTTGCCTAGCCTACGCCCCCGCCCGCGCCGCACATCGCCGCCGTCCGCCTTCTACATGCCGAGACGTTCGTAGAAGACGATGTTGTCCCCGCCATCGTCGTCGTCGTCGCCGCCGTTGTCGCCGGAGCCGCCGCCGTCCCTGTACAACCCTGGCCAGGGTCGCCGACGCGGGGTGGGTGGGACGGTCCGGCCTCGTCGTCGTCGCTGTCGAGGACGATGACGCCATCCTCCTCACGGCCGAGGCGGCGAGCCTTGATCTCCTCGTAGGCGCGGCGTTGGCGAGCCACCTGCTCGCGGACGTAGTCTTCCTTCGCCCAGTTGATGGCCGTCTCGTCCTCGGCGGCCATCTCGACGTGCTCCGGCTTCACGTGGAGTAGCTCTGGCTCCGCCCTAGGCCGGACGAGGCAGAGGGAACACGGGCCGCCGATGATGAGGGCGCTGCTGCGTGTGCGGCGACCTAACGGCGACTCATGCTCCTATGGCTCCGGTGAGCCGCCCGAGGAGGAGGTGGTGGCCGCGTCCATCCGCCGCGGCGTCCACGAACTGTCGCGGCGGCGAGAGAGGGACGGAGGCGCCGGGTACTCGAGACGCGGCGTGTTGCCCGTCTGGATGTGGTCGAGGACGGCCTCGAGGGTGCGGCCGGTCACATCCCACCACTCGTGCTGCCCGTCAGCGTTGTGGCGGCCACGCGGGATGACGCTGTTGGTGGAGGCGATGAGATCCTCGCGGCGGCGCTAGAAGTACATGGTCCACAAGGTGTGGCTGTCGGGGGCGTAAATCGGCCGGCGGCGCTGCTTCTCCGACAACGACGAGCGGATGCGAGCGATCTCCGACCGCCGTTTCGCCCCGGTGGGCACGGGCAGCACCGGGACGCCGCCGGCGCTCAACTTCCATGACCCCGGCACCGGCATGTCTGGGGCGCCGGGTAGTCGGCCTCGTAAAGAAGCCACGCCTCCCACTCGTGGAGATGGCGACGGCCGAAGCCGTTCTTCGCCGCGGAGTCGCCAGGGTACCTCTCTGCCATTCTCGTCGCCGGGGAGAGAGGAGTTCTGCGAAGGTGGGGGAGAGAGGCGATGTGTTTGGTGTGGTGTGGCGTTCACCGGCGAGGGAGGGCGGCTTTTATAGTCGAAGCTTGGGTGGCGAGAGCGCGCATGCCGGGCGACGCGCGGCGGGGACAACGCGATGGTTCACTGCGCCGCATCAATGGGAAGGCTGACAGACGCGGCAGTGCGGCATCAATGGAGGCGACCGGCGGGGTAGCGCGACAGCCTTGGCATTGATTCCCGCGGGAACCGAGGCGATGAGGACGACGAAGCGCGTGTCGCAGACCAGGCGGGCCCATCCCTGTTCACGCCAAAAACAGTTCGTCCGGCGTCCCCAGGCGCCCCAGTGCTCCGGGTTCGCCCTAGGTGCGCCGACGTCAGTTTGGGTCCAAACCGGCGAAAAATAGGCTCCTGGGGCATGACTGGACCGCCGGTGCTAAAAATGTGGCCTGGGATGACCTGTTGGGGACGCGGCTAGAGATGCTCTAAGCTCTTTGTTGCGAGAGGTCCATAACGTCCATGCAAAGGCAGCCAAGCCCACCCACGCGACCACGCCAATGTATGGTCCATTAGTGCAGAACCGGGCAATAGCACCGGTTCGTAAGGCCCTTTATTGCCGGTTCCATAACCGGCACTAAAGTGTGGGCACTAAAGCCCCCCTCCCCCGTCTTTAGTACCGGTTCAGCACGAACCGGTGCTAAAGGGCAACCACGTGGCACGAGCCAGCTCCGGGGGCCGGGAGCCCTTTAGTACCGGTTGGTAAAACCAACCGGTACTACAAGGTTTGGGGTTTTTTTGGTTTTATGATTTCTTTTTCATTTAATTTTGTGTTTTCCATTTAATTCTTTTTCGTTTGCTGGCATTTTACGATAGTACACATTGTACACATTATATATATATATATATATATATATATATATATATATATATATATATATATATATATATATATATATATATATATATAGTAGAACCAATCATATATCATAAACCACCAATTCACACATACACACATGTATAGCTATATACAATTTCTCCTACATGTTGCCTTCGGAGCCGGTGGCATTAGCCTAATTGGTGCCTTCGGAGCACGATGACAATTGGAAGTGGTTTTGGGGGGCGGTAGCGGGTAATGGTATTCTCCCTTCGGATCTATGATCTGGTCGAGCAAAAATCCCGCTATTTCTTCTTGAAGTGCTTGTACGCGCTCCGTTTCTAGGAGCTTGTCCCGCACCTCTGTGAACTGTTAAGAAGGAAATCAATATGCATGTTTATTAGTTGTGTGACTAGATATCGATAATGGTGTAAAAATTGTGAATAGTATTCTGACAAACGTACACATTCCTGTCTTTGAGATCTGCTTCTTTCGGACGCCATCATGCGAATGTTCTCGCAAACGCAGTATGCACACACATCAGTCCCCTGCGCCTGCTTCAGGGCCTTTACGAGAAAGGATTTTGACCAGATAATAATTAATCAAGCATGATAATTAAAGAGATAATGGCAGCTAGCTAGATAGCTAGTACTACTTAATTACTTACCTTGGGTCGAAACCATTGCAGTCTTTGTTTTCATTCGCCTGGAGTGACGTAGATGAACCTTGCCCAAGCCCTGCCCGTCGACAAAGAAAATGAATAAATGGGTTATTAAATAGTTCATATCAAAAAATGACGAACTAAATTGGTCGAGATATATAGTTAATAATGATTGAAATTACCTGTTGACTATCTCAAACAAGATGGTGTAGTCACTTTGTTTTTTAAGTAGTGAGTCGAGTACTTCAACTGTTCCGGCGTCAACTTTAATGATATACAAGATCCAGTGAAATCTGCATGCACACATGTTTGGATGTCTTAATTAAGCGGACATATGTAAGCAAAAACATGTAGCTAGCTAGTAGGCAAAAACAGAGAATTTGTAGTACAAGACAGTGTGACTCACTGGAAGTTGTAAGGAAGTAGTATATCTTCATTGTATTTGAGGCACTTCAAGAACTCTAGCATGCTGTCCTCTACATGATTTTCATGATATTTATCTATTTTCCATGTGTATTCATTAACGGTGTTTGGGTCAATGAACCCAATGCCATAGCGTCCACCTTTTTTCATTTTATACATCTTCATCCTGCATAATACCACAGAAAAGAATATAGTGAGGATAATTACAGGTAATGATTGATCAAAAGGATCACTACAGCTAGCTTGAGACTTAAATTACAGAAAGAAATCACTTACAGAAAATAGCAACTGACGATAGATTTGTCGAGTGCGTCTTGATTGTATAACTGAAATAGTTCATTATACTCAACGGCCACAGCTTTCTCATGCTAGTAATGATCTTTCTTGACTTCCAGAATGAGGGACTCTCGATTGGAACTCTTGGTAATGTCCATGTACCATTGATGGAATTCATACATTTTCGTTGGGAGCTTCTTGATCTCGTCTGACTTGACGAAAGGTTCGCCCCGGACATATTTCCGTTTTATTTCCTTCTCTGTAAACACAGGCATGGGCTTGATCTCGAGGAGTTGTCCAACAGTGATGTTGAGAATTTCAGCCTGCGTTATATGCTCCTCGGTTATTACGACATTGCCCACCTCAGGAACGTCAACTGTTTGCCCACAATAATATTGGGCGCGCGTACTCTCACGTGTTGTTGGCACAACAAGCGAGGGGATCGATTGCGCCGCCTGTTCTGTTCTCCCAGCTGGGGAACGGTTTTCCCGTATTTTTTGACAGCTGCTTGTTGTTTGCTCGAGCTCGAGCTCGGCTCCTTCTGTAGACGTGCTCGATTTAACTTCCTGATGTGGCGCTCATAGTCTGTGTCAACAGGCTTGGGAGCTGGTGATTGAGCCATACGAATGAAGTGGTCAATCTTTTCCTCAGGCACTTTCTCCCTTGGCGGCGGTGGCGGTATCGGTCCAAAATGGGCGTCCACTTCTGCCCGCACTATGGCCTTGGTTTGCTCCTCGGTCCTTGATACGTCCAAAACGTATCTATAATTTCTGCTTGCTCCATGCCTCTTTTGTGTGATATTGCTATGATATTTATGCACTTGCATACACTTTTGATCATATTTGGACTAACCTATTAACTCAGTGCACCCCAGTGCCAGTTTCTGTTTTCTGCTGTTTTTCTATTTTAGGTTTTCCCATTACTTAAATTGCCAGAAAATTTCCGGGAAAAATATATAAAAAATCAGCGCTCCGGAAGCTTCCACGCGCCAGAAGTGGGGCCAGAGGGGAGCCAGGGGCGGCCCACGCGGCCCCCCTCCTGGCCGCGCCGGGGGGGCGCCTGGGCCCCCCTTACCTCCTCTGGTGACCCCCTTTGGCATACATTTACACCGCGTCCCGAAACCCTCGAGGACGGAACCCTTTTTCGCGATCTCATCTCTGTTCCGCCGCCGCTGCGCTTCCAAGATCGGGAGCACCAGGAGAACTCTTCCCGGCACCCTGCCGGAGGGGAGAACCACCACCGGGAGCTTCTCCACCACCATGGACGCTTCCCGGATGAGTTGTGAGTAGTCTCCCTTGGACCAAGGGTCCATAACCAGTAGCTATGTGATGTTCTCCTCCCCTCTTTGTTCTTCACCGATTAGACCTCGTGAGCTGCCCTACATGATCGAGGCACATATGTAATCCTTATGCTGTTGCTATGCTGAGTTTGCTGGGATCCGATGGATTATGAGATTATGTTCAGATTGTGTGTGAGTAATATATTTGATTCACCTCTTTTATATTTATGTTCTTGAGTAATTCTTGCATGTTCTCCGTTGCTGTTTATTGCTTTGGCCAAGTAGTAGGTAGTAACTCCAAGAGGGAACGTTATGCTTGATTGTGGGTTCATGCCCCTCGATGACTAGCTTGAGTGACAGAAACATGAGTCTAGGGGATGTGTTGTTGCCACAAGGGGGAAAACAACGGTGCTTGTACTTGCGGGTGCAAGGATTGTTTACTTTACGCAAAGTTCTTTTAATGCAGTTGTCTGTTGCGTTGAGTTTACACTATGGGTGGGACTCGCAACTTAATACCAGCGAAATGTTCTGGAGAGATATCTCAAGGTGGATGATTAGTAGTAGATGCAGATGGATTTCGGTCTACTTGCCTTGGCGTATCGCCCATGCTTTTGAGCCTCTACCTTTCTTTGCACCATAGTTAGCATTGGTTTGCGCACATAATCCTGTCAATTGCCCAGCTGTAATTCGTTTACCTCGCTTAGCTGTTTTATCGTATTTTGGGAGAGAGACATCACTAGTGAACATCATGGGACCCCGGTCCATATTACCATCACTGATCACACCCGTTATTTACTTTCTGTTCTTATTTACTAGTTGCAGTCATACCTATCATTATTATCTCTTGCGTTTGATCCTTTGTAAACGACAAGGCCGGAGGGATTGACAACCTCTCTGTACTCGTTAGGAGCAAAGTTATTTGTATCTGTGTGCAGGTCCTGTCAAGCAAAAGTCTCTGGCGCTATTGACACCTTCTTGTTGACCCTCGGAGTCTCACGGGATTCGATCCTTGGTATCTTTACCAAGGGAAAACTACCGCTACGCTACATCTCAAACCTTCCACTTGGGGTAACCAACGAGGGGCGAGAAGCCATCAAGCAAAGTTTTCTGGCGCCTCCACTCTTCATGATAGGGGAGTTGCACGCTATCTTTTATCTTTGCTTTTTAGTCTTGTTAGTTTACCTTTCAGTTTAGCTTTAGTTCCCTTTATCAAAAATCTGAAAAATAGTTATCTTGCTTGCTGCTGCTATGGGTTCCACCGAGAACACCAAGTTGTGTGACTTCACTAGTCATAACAACGATGACTTTATCTGCACGCCTATTACTACACCTGCCACTTCAGCACCTTCTTATGAAATTAAACCTGCTTTACTGAACCTAGTTATGAAAGATCAATTCTCCGGTGCTGGAGATGATGCTGCTTTGCACTTAAATAATTTTGTTGAACTCTGTGATATGCAAAAGTACCAAGAAATAGATGGTAATATTGTTTAGCTTAAGCTTTTTCCTTTCTCCTTGAGAGGAGGAGCTAAAATTTGGTTTCAATCCTTGCCTAGGAATAGCATAGATTCTTGGGACAAGTGCAAGGATGCCTTTATTGGGAAGTACTATCCACCTGTTAAAATTATCCAACTAAGGAGTAACATTATGAATTTCAAACAATTGGATAATGAACACGTTGCCCAAGCTTGGGAACGCATGAAATCTCTTGTCAAGAACTGCCCTACTCATGGTTTGACTACTTGGATGGTTATCCAAACTTTTTATGCAGGCTTGAACTTTACCTCGCGGAACTTGTTAGATTCGGCCGCGGGAGGAACCTTTATGTCAACTACACTTGGTGCTGCCACGAAGCTTCTCGATGAGATGATGACCAATTATTCCCAATGGCACACCGAACGCGCTCCAACAGGTAGGAAGGTAAACTCTGTCGAGGTGATTTCCTCCCTAAATGAAAAAGTTGACTTGATCATGTCTCTACTTTCCAAGCAATCTTCTATTGATCCTCGTGATGTTCCTTTAAATTCTTTGATTGCTCAAGATCAAGTAGATGTGAACTTTATCTCTAGAAACAATTTCAATAACAATGCTTATAGGAGTAATTTTGGTAGCAACCCTAGACCGTTCCCCTCTAATTCCTATGGGAACAACAATGCTTATCCTAACACCAAGAACTCCACTTCTGAACTAGAGATTATGCTTAAAGACTTCATCACTACCCAAAAAGCCTTCAATAAGAATGTAGAAGAAAAACTAGCCAAACAAGATAATCTCTCTTCGAAGGTGGACAATTTAGCCCATGAGGTAGAGTTGCTTAAAATTAGAACTTCCCCTCTTGAGGAGAGGAAGACCACTCCTATGAATGCTATTCAAGTGCAAATTAATGAAAACATTAGGATGTTGGCTAAACTTAAAGAGAGATGGGCTAGAGAAAAGGAGGAAGAAGATAGAATTAAGAGCCTTCCTACCCACCACACTATTGCTACTATCCAAGTTGTTGAGGATATCCAAACTCTTAGCACCCAATGCACTCCTGGTCCCATTGGACCTATTAATGGTGATGCTATGACCTTAACCGTAGAAACTCCTATGGCCATAGAAGCTACCAAACAAGTGAGCCTAAAGGACACCACTACCACTTTACTTGATAGTAGTGACCTTGATTTTGATAATTGCACCCTTTCTGAAGTTATTGATTTTCTTCACAAGATGTCTAGAGATCCCCACACTAGCACGCTTAATCTTGCCTTCACAGAGCATATCACTAATGCTCTCATCAAAGCTAGGGAGGAGAAACTTAAGGTAGAAGCCTCCATACCTAGAAAGCTAGAAGATGGTTGGGATCCTATGATTAAAATTAAGTTGAATAACTTCTCTTGATATGCTTTATGTGATGTTGGAGCTGGTACCTCCGTTATGCCCAAAAGAATATATGATATGCTTAAATTGAAACCTTTTGATTCTTGTTCTTTTGGTGTTCGTCTTGTTGATTCATCCATAAAGAAACCCTTGGGGAGGATCGTCGATGTTCTTATCATTGTCAATGACAATTATGTGCCCGTTGATTTTACTATTATGGATATTGAATGTGAACCTTCTTGTCCAATTATTTTGGGACGTCCTTTTCTTCGCACCGTTGGTGCTGTCATTGACATGAAAGAGGGGAATATAAAATTCCAATTTCCTCTCAAGAAAGGGATGGAACACTTCCCTAGAAAGAAGATTAAGTTACCTTTTGAGTCCGTTATACGGGCTAGCTATTCTTTTACTCTTGATAAAACTTGATCTCTTTGCATTATGCCTAGCTTAAAGGCATAAAAGAAAGCGCTTTTGGGAGGCAGCCCACAATGAATAAAGTTTTATTTTGCTTTTGTTGTGTCTTGATGTTTGTTACTACAGTAGCATCATCATTGTATCTTTACTTTTCAGCTTTGTGCCAAGTTTAGCCTCTGATTGCAAGAAAGTTCAAAAGTTGTGACATGCTGTCCAGGAAACAGATTCTGTCCTTGGACAGAAAAATTTGTATAAAATCACCAGATCATCTTTTTGGTCTGAATTTGTTCGACAGCGTGCTCTATACAATTGGCTTTCGGGCGTCTGTTCTGAGTTTTTTGATTTGAGTTGCAGAAGTGCCCCGAAAAAATTATTTACTACCTGCTGGTGTGTTTTTCACAGATTCTGTCCTGTTTTGCCTTTTCTTCGTTTTGCAAACCTTGAGCTTGCTTTTTCTTTGCAAAAACCTTTTGGCAATCTTGAGAAACAGTAGATCTTCAAGATTATCCTTATTTCCAGCAAGGAAAAATTATTTTATTATGGGTACTAACCTCGCTAATCAGATTATGATGAGTTATGTATGAAGGGAGTTTTCAAGTGTGCGAGGGAAGATGATAAAAAGATTCAGGAGGGTCAAACGCTCAAGCTTGGGGATGCCCCCGTGCACCCCCAAGAAATATTCAAGAAGACTTAAGCGTCTAAGCTTGGGGATGCCCCCGTGCATCCCCTTCTCCATCAACAATTATCAGTTCGTCTTTCGTTCCACTATATTTTAATCACTTCATGCGTTATGTGCTATGCTTGGAGCGTCTTGCTTTTAGTTTTCTTTAGCTTTGCTTGCTTTTCATAACGAGTTAGAACCCAGCTTTCTTTGTGTGGGAGAGAAACACGCTCCACTTCAACCTAGAACACAACATAGGATTTTCATGTTTATCTTTGCTGTGTATGTTCTTTGTCTTTCAATAGCTACTGTCATGTTTAGCTCTTAGTTTTCATGCTTTTCTTTTTAAAGAGCTTTTGTTTAGTTGGTTGCTTCTGGAACTCTCTTGAGTTATCATGCTTATCTTGTTAAGAGAGTTGGCTTCTGTTGCACTGGTTGATATGTCTATGATAAAATGCTATGTGCATGATGGTGCTTAGTAGTTCATGTTTTCTTATGGTTAGTCTCAAATAGCTGGGGATTCTTAATGTGTTATTGAAGTACCAGCATGATTTGTTTGCCTATGATGTGGTATGGTTTAGTGATATCTTTCTCCAAGAATTTATTTTGATTGACTTGGCATATGCTCACGCATATTTAAGACTGTAAAGAAAGTCTATCAAGCCTTGATGATCTTTAATTTCTAAGTAGCGATATAACTTCCATGCCCGATTCAATGTTGCTTTGTCGCTCTGCATGATTATGGCCGTTATTGCTCTCTTAGTTGGTCGCTCCCAGTCTTTTGCTAACCTTCGCCTGTACTAAGCGGACTGACTGCTTGTGCATCCAAAATCCTTGAAACCAGTTATGCCATATGAGTCCACCAGCTCATGAGGAAGTAGTAGTTAATTCATGATCTTTTTAAGTTGGACAAGTTTCACCCCGGGATTGCATGTCTAATCTGCAAGCCCCTAATACGAGAAGGAACTGGCATGAGTGCGCCCGGCTCATAAAAAAAATATACAACAAACAAACCCTCCTTCACGCTTTGTTCATGAGAAATCAGAAACCTTTTGGCAGTGATAAACAAAGGAGATTAAGGAGATGTGATCGTCCCCGTGCGGTAGCCGTTCCTCGAAACTTGTCCAGCTCGAGAAGTAATTGAGTTATCTACTAGCATTCGTTGACGAAATATGCATCTCCCAAAAATCATTTTAACCTCTGTTTTTAAAAAAACCAAGAGCTCTGGTACATGTTTAGTCTTTGCTTCCAACCATGGGTTTTCAACCTTGCCATCAAAAGCCACGGTTCGAGAGTCTCCACCTTCTTTCTTCAAAGCACCAACTATTGAGAGCATGATTGTCATTCTGAGTGTAATGTGCATTGTCCCAAAGTACCATTGTCTTCTGCATGATTATGATATTGCTTATTCTGAAATCATTGTATCTAGTCGTCACTTAAACTTCGGAGGTGCTCCTGCATTTATGTTTTGCTTCACTAAAGGGGGCAAGCGAGGTATCACTTTGTCATGTTTGCACACCATGCTCACTACAAATCTATTGGATGTTTTCAGTATCATATTGTAAAACTTTCAGTTCTTTGTGATATTCTCATGAGGCAACTTAATTACTAAAGATTCATTATCTCAGTAAGCATTTGTCATGTGACTGTGAAAAGTTCTTATATGGTTTATAGCATGTCACCACAAAAATTATGCTTGTTATCATTTACCTACTCGAGGACGAGCAGGAATTAAGCTTGGGGATGTTGATACGTCCAAAATGTATCTATAATTTCTGCTTGCTCCATGCCTCTTTTGTGTGATATTGCTATGATATTTATGCACTTCCCTACACTTTTGATCATATTTGGACTAACCTATTAACTCAGTGCACCCCAGTGACATTTTCTGTTTTCTGCTGTTTTTCTATTTCAGGTTTTCCCATTACTTAAATTGCCAGAAAAATTCCGGGAAAAATATATAAAAAATCAGCGCTCCGGAAGCTTCCACGCGCCAGAAGTGGGGCCAAAGGGGAGCCAGGGGCGGCCCAGGCGGCCTGCCCAGGCGGCCCCCCTCCTGGCCACGCCGGGGGGGCGCCTGGGCCCCCCTTACCTCCTCTGGTGACCCCCTTTGGCATATATTTACACCGCGTCCCGAAACCCTCGAGGACGGAACCCTTTTTTGCGATCTCATCTCTGTTCCGCCGCCGCCGCGCTTCCAAGATCGGGAGCACCAGGAGAACTCTTTCCGGCACCCTGCCGGAGGGGAGAACCACCACCGGGAGCTTCTCCACCACCATGGACGCTTCCCGGATGAGTTGTGAGTAGTCTCCCTTGGACCATGGGTCCATGACCAGTAGCTATGTGATGTTCTCCTCCCCTCTTTGTTCTTCACCGATTAGACCTCGTGAGCTACCCTACATGATCGAGGCACATATGTAATCCTTATGCTGTTGCTATGCTGAGTTTGCTGGGATCCGATGGATTATGAGATTATGTTCAGATTATGTGTGAGTAATATATTTGACTCACCTCTTTTATATTTATGTTCTTGAGTAATTCTTGCATGTTCTCCGTTGCTGTTTATTGCTTTGGCCAAGTAGTAGGTAGTAACTCCAAGAGGGAACATTATGCTTGATTGTGGGTTCATGCCCCTCGATGACTAGCTTGAGTGACAGAAACATGAGTCTAGGGGATGTGCTGTTGCCACAAGGAGGAAAACAACGGTGCTTGTACTTGCGGGTGCAAGGATTGTTTACTTTACGCAAAGTTCTTTTAATGCAGTTGTCTGTTGCTTTGAGTTTACACTATGGGTGGGACTCGCAACTTAATACCAGCGAAATGTTCTGGATAGATATCTCAAGGTGGATGATTAGTAGTAGATGCAGATGGATTTCGGTCTACTTGCCTTGGCGTACCGCCCATGCTTTTGAGCCTCTACCTTTCTTTGCACCATAGTTAGCATTGGTTTGCGCACATAATCCTGTCAATTGCCCAGCTGTAATTCGTTTACCTCGCTTAGCTGTTTTATCGTATTTTGGGAGAGAGACATCACTAGTGAACATCATGGGACCCCAGTCCATATTACCATCACTGATCACACCCGTTATTTACTTTCTGTTCTTATTTACTAGTTGCAGTCATACCTATCACTATTATCTCTTGCGTTTGATCCTTTGTAAACGATAAGGCCGGAGGGATTGGCAACCTCTCTGTACTCGTTGGGAGCAAAGTTATTTGTATTTGTGTGCAGGTCCTGTCAAGCAAAAGTCTCTGGCGCTATTGACACCTTCTTGTTGACCCTCGGAGTCTCACGGGATTCGATCCTTGGTATCTTTGCCAAGGGAAAACTACCGCTACGCTACATCTCAAACCTTCCAGTTGGGGTAATCAACGAGGGGCGAGAAGCCATCAAGCAAAGTTTTCTGATGCCGTTGCCGGGGACTCCACTCTTCATGATAGGGGAGTTGCACACTATCTTTTATCTTTGCTTTTTAGTCTTGCTAGTTACCTTTCAGTTTTGCTTTAGTTTCTGTCTGAGAACTTTTTTTAAAGATGGTCACGTTCCTTTCCAAAGACGACGTCAAACGGAAAAAGTCTAGTTGCGAAAGTTGTGGGGAATTTCGAGGCGATGCTTCTGGATATAAAATTCGTCCAAATCGGAGTCCGGACGGCCGAGTAAAGCCCGTTTTACTGAGGCCCAAAATCTGATGACGGGAATCCGAGAGTCTATATAAAGAGAGGAAACCTAGGTCACCAGGGGCCACGAATTTTCCTCCTCCCGAGCCGCCGTCTTGGAGGGGAGGACCAACACCATTGCAGCACCATCCACAAGGAAGAAGGGGGGCCAAGGAGCCGCTGCCCCCTAGGGCCGTCGCCGCCCCGAGGGCCGCCGCCGCCGCCACGCCCCCAAGGGCCGCCGCCGCCGCCTCCGTGGCTGCCGCCGGCCGTCTCCTCCTCGCGGGGCTGCACCTCTCAATCAACACCATCATCAACCTCCTCTTCACCATGTCCATGTGTGAGTAGTCTTCTCCGGGACCGAGGGCTCGTACGTGTAGCTATGTGGTTATCTCTCTCTCCCATGATGTGATCTTCGTTGTGATCATAGGCTATGTTAATCTAGGGTGATCCCATGATATTTCCCCTTCCTTTATGTATTGGATTGATGTACTCACTTGTATTTATCTAGTATAATCCCCGAGACCAAGGTGACAGCGGTCTATTGGACATGGATTAGAAAAATATTTTCATGAGTGATTTCCTCTCTTGTGTGTTGATTGAAGATTGAGAGTCTCTTGGTGCTTGTCTTTGACTATCCTTTAGATATGTTGTGGTGATTGTGGGACTCTCTTTGGATGGGCGCAGTGACATTGGGAAATCCTTAGATTGAGAACTACGAACTTTGAGGTGTGCTTTTGTAGTCCTACATAATTCTCGTCCTCTCTTGACCACGAAGGAATGACCTCCGGGTGCGTCTCCATTGCATGTTTTATGGGAAATATCATGTGATTCGATTATGTTAATGTCGTTGGGAGTTGCCACTAGTGAAAGTATGAATCCTAGGCCTTGTTTCCACCATTGCAATACCATTTGTGCTCACGTTTACCACTTGTTTGCTTGCTGCACTTTTTATTACAGATTTATATTACTTTG
This sequence comes from Secale cereale, assembly GCA_902687465.1. Classification (NCBI taxonomy): domain Eukaryota; kingdom Viridiplantae; phylum Streptophyta; class Magnoliopsida; order Poales; family Poaceae; genus Secale; species Secale cereale. Next base: position 766,927,366 of record LR738714.1, on the reverse strand, counting down.
TTTTGCCATCCATATCACTTGCCATTTAACATCTCTTCGCCGAACTAGTGCACCTATACATCTAACAAGTGTATTAGGTGTGTTGGGGACACAAGGGACTTCTTGTATCTTAGTTGCAGGGTTGCTTGAGAGAGACCATCTTCAACCTCTACTTCCCTGAGTTCGATAAACCTTAGGTCATCCACTTGAGGGAAATTGCTGCAGTCCTACAAACCTCTGCGCTTGGAGGCCCAACATAGTCTACAAGAGTAGAAGCGTGTGTAGACATCAAGCTATTTCTGGCGCCGTTGCCGGAGAAGTGAGTGATTGAAGGTATATCTTTAGATCTTGCAATTAAATCTTTTTGTTTCTTGTTTTTATTTCACTGGTTATGCCTATGGACAACCTTGCTATTGGATCGTTGCTTGCGGGAAGACGCCCCACACCTGTGGTGGTTGCTCCTCCCCCTACTGAAATTGTGCCCTATAAAATACCAGCTGGTATTATCGATTATGTCTTGGCAAATCGTTATGCAGGAGACAGACATCCCGGTGAACACTTGCTATATCTGTCACAATTATGTTCATTATTTAAGCTTGCAGGTGTATCAAGGGAGTTTGTCATGAGAAAATTGTTCGCCGTATCACTTATAGATAAGGCTTCAGATTGGTATAAGCTTCTCGATAACTCGCACTTGCTTGATTGGCAAGAGCTTATGTCTCTCTTTTATACTAAGTTTTATCCTCTTCATGAAATTTATCGAGACAGGAACTATATCTATAACTTTAGGTCTCGTGACGGAGAGAGCGTAGCTCAAGCTTGGGGGAGACTGAAAACGTTAATGCTAAAAAGTCCTAACCATGGGCTCCCCAAAGATGCCTATGTGGAGAGTAAGAGTACCTTTTTGCATGTGGATCATGGTAACAATGCTTTATGTGATGCTTATATTGTTGAGTTTATTCGTGATCCCACTGAAAATTATTATGAGAAGGGAACATATGCTTATAGATATTTCAATAATATTAAGTTTCCTCTCTTTATGTTGAAGGTTTTGAAGCTGCACTTGATTTGTCTTCCTATGCTTATTGCTTTGTGCTTCAATGAATTATTCTATTGCAATATTCCTATGCATAGGAAGCATGTTAGGCTTAAATGTCTTTGGTATTTGCTTCTTGATGCTCTCTTTTGTTCTTCAACTCTTATTCCTACGAGAGCATCATTAAAGTCTTATGCCTAGCTTAAAGGCATAAAAGAAAGCGCTTTTGGGAGGCAGCCCACAATGAATAAAATTTTATTTTGCTTTTGTTGTGTCTTGATGCTGTTACTGTTGGGGAACATAGTATTTTAAAATTTTCCTACGATCACGCAAGATCTATCTACCAGACGCATAGCAACGAGAGGGGAGAGTGTGTCTACGTACCCTCGTAGACCGGGAGCGGAAGCGTCAAGTGACGCGGTTGATGTTGTCGAACTTCTTCGCGATCCAACCGATCAAGCACCGAACGTACGGCACCTCCGCGTTCAGCACACGTTCAGCTTGATGACGTCCCACGAGCTCTTGATCCAGTAGAGCTTCACGGGAGAGTTTCGTCAGCACGACGGCGTGGTGACGGATATGATGTGTTCACCGGCGCAGGGCTTTGCCTAAGCTCCGCGACGGTACGACCGAGGTGTGATTCTGTGGAGGGGGGCACCGCACACGGCTAAAACAATTCAACTTGTGTGTGTTTGGGTGCCCCCTTGCCCCCGTATATAAAGGAGTAAGGGAGGAGGGCCGGCCAACTCCCTATGGTGCGGCTAGGAAGGGACTCCTACTAGGAATAGGATTGCAATCCTATTCCTAGTAGGATTCACCGAAAGGAAGAAGGGGGAAAGGAATAGGAGAGGTGGCGCCCCCCCAATCCTAGTCCAACTCGGATTCCTAGGTGGGGGCGCCGGCCAGCCCTATGGGCTGCCTCTCTCTCACCCTTTAGGCCCACTATGGACCATCCCCTCTCGTAGGGGGTTCCGGTAACCCCCTCCGGCATTCCCGATAAATCCGAAACTTTTCAGGTATACTTCCGGTGTCCGAATATAGCCGTCCAATATATCAATCTTTATGTCTCGGACATTCCGAGACTCCTCGTCATGTCCGTGATCTCATCCGGGACTCCGAACTACCTTCGGTACATCAATACTCAAAAACTCATAATACCGATCGTCATCAAACGTTAAGCGTGCGGACCCTACGGGTTCGAGAACTATGTAGACATGACCGAGACTCATCTCTGGTTAATAACCAATAGCGGAACCTGGATGTTCATATTGGCTCCTACATATTCTACGAAGATCTTTTATCGGTCAGAACCGCATAACAACATACGTTGTTCCTTTTGTCAAACGGTATGTTACTTGCCCAAGATTCGATCGTCGGTATCTTTATACCTAGTTCAATCTCGTTTACCGGCAAGTCTCTTTACTCGTTCCGTAACACATCATCTCGTGACTAACTCATTAGTCTTTTGCTTGCAAGGCTTATTGTGATGTGTGTTACCGAGAGGGCCCAGAGATACCTCTCCGACACTCGGAGTGACAAATCCTAATCTTGATCTATGCCAACACCACGAATACTTTCGGAGACACCTGTAGAGCATCTTTATAATCACCCAGTTACGTTGTGACGTTTGATAGCACACAAGGTGTTCCTACGGTATTCGGGAGTTGCATAATCTCATAGTCATAGGAACATGTATAAGTCATGAAGAAAGCAATAGCAGTTAAACTAAACGATCATAGTGCTATGCTAACGGATGGGTCTTGTCCATCACATCATTCTCCTAATGATGTGATCCCGTTGATCAAATGACAACTCATGTCTATGGCTAGGAAACATAACCATCTTTGATCAATGAGCTAGTCTAGTAGAGGCATACTAGGGACATACTGTTTTGTCTATGTATTCACACATGTATTAAGTTTCAGTTTAATACAATTCTAGCATGAATAATAAACATTTATCATGATATAAGGAAATAAATAATAACTTTATTATTGCCTCTAGGGCATATTTCCTTCAGTCTCCCACTTGCACTAGAGTCAATAATCTAGCTCACATCGCCATGTGATTTAATACCGATAGTTCACATCGTTATGTGACCAACACCCAAAGGGTTTTCTAGAGTCAGTAATCTAGTTCACATCGCTATGTGATTAATACCCAAGAGTAATAAGGTGTGATCATGTTTTGCTTGTGAGAGAAGTTTAGTCAACGGGTCTGTCATATACAGATCCCTATGTATTTCGCAAATTTCTATGTCTACAATGCTCTGTATGGAGCTACTCTAGCTAATTGCTCCCACTTTCAATACGCATCCAGATTGATACTTAGAGTCATCTGGTTTTAGTGTCAAAGTTTGCATCGGCGTAACCCTTTTACGACGAACTCTTTATCACCTCCATAATCGAGAAATATTTCCTTAGTCATCCAATTACTAAGGATAATTTTGACCGCTGTACAGTGATCTACTCCTGGATCACTATTGTACTTCCCTGTCAAACTCTTGGCAAGGTACACAATGTGTTTTGTACACAGCATGGCATACTTTATAGAACCTATGGCTGAGGCACAGGGAATGACTTTCATTCTCTCTATATTTTTCTGCCGTGGTCTGGCTTTGAGTCTTACTCAACTTCACACCTTACAAGTCAGGCAAGAACTTCTTCTTTGACTGATCCAATTTTTGAACTATTCCAAAAAATTATCAAGGTATGTACTCATCGAAAGTCTTATCAAGCGTCTTGATCTATCTATATAGATCTTGATGCTCAATATGTAAGCAGCTTCACCGAAGTCTTTCTTTGAAAAACTCCTTTCAAACACTCCTTTACGCTTTCCAGAAAATTCTACATTTTTTCCGATCGACAATATGTTATTCACATATACTTATCAGAAAGGTTGTAGTGCTCCCACTCACTTCTTGTAAATACAGGCTTTTCCAAAAGTCTGTATAAAACCAAATGCTTTGATCACCTCATCAAAGCGTATATTCCAACTCCGAGATGCTTGCACCAGTCCATAGATGGATCGCTGGAGCTTGCATACTTTGTTAGCACCTTTTGGATTGACAAAACCTTCTGGTTGCATCATATACAACTCTTCTTTGAGATATCCATTTAGGAATGTAGTTTTGACATCCATTTGCCAGATTTCATAATCATAAAATGCGGCAATTGCTAACATGATTCGGACAGACTTAAGCATCGCTACAGGTGAGAAAAGTCTCATCGTAGTCAACTCCTTGAACTTGTCGAAAACCTTTCGCAACAAGTCGAGCTTTGTAAACAGTAATATTACCGTCTGCGTCGGTCTTCCTCTTGAAGATCCATTTATTTTTGATGGCCTGCTGATCATCGGGCAAGTCAACCAAAGTCCACACTTTGTTCTCATACATGGATCCCATCTCAGATTTCATGGCTTCAAGCCATTTTGCGGAATCTGGGCTCATCATCGCTTCCTCATAGTTCGTAGGTTCATCATGGTCTAGTAACATGATTTCCAGAATTGGGTTGCCGTACCACTCTGGTGCGGAACGTACTCTGGTTGATCTACGACGTTCAGCAGAAACTTGATCCGAAGTTTCATGATCATTATCATTAACTTCCTCACTAATTGGTGTAGGAATCACTGGAATAATTTCCTGTGATGTACTACTTTCCAATCTGGGAGAAGGTACAATTACCTCATCAAGTTCTACTTTCCTCCCACTCACTTCTTTCGAGAGAAACTCTTTTTCTAGAAAGGATCCGTTCTTAGCAACGAATATTTTGCCTTCGGATCTGTGATAGAAGGTGTACCCAACAGTCTCTTTTGGGTATCCTATGAAGACACATTTTTTCGACTTGGGATCGAGCTTATCAGGTTGAAGTGTTTTCACATAAGCATCGAAGCTCCAAATTTTAAGAAACGACAACTTTGGTTTCTTGCCAAACCATAGTTCATAAGGTGTCGTATCAACGGATTTAGATGGTGCCCTATTTAACGTGAATGCAGCTGTCTCTAATGCATGACCCAAAATGATAGTGGTAAATCGGTAAGAGACATCATAGATCGCACCATATCGAATAAAGTACGGTTACGACGTTCGGACACACCATTATGCTGTGGTGTTCCGGGTGGCGTGAGCTGTGAAACTATTCCACATTGTTTCAAATGAAGACCAAACCCGTAACTCAAATATTCTCCTCCACGATCAGATCGTAGAAAACTTTATTTTCTTGTTACGATGATTCTCTACTTCACTCTGAAATTCTTTGAACTTTTCAAAAATTTAAGACTTGTGTTTCATTAAGTAGATATACCCATATCTGCTCAAATCATCAGTGAAGGTCAGAAAATAACGATACCCGCCGCGAGCTTCAACACTCATTGGTCCGCATACATCAGTATGTATGATTTTCAACAAATATGTTGCTCGCTCCATAGTCCGGAGAACGGAGTTTTAGTCATGTTGCCCATGAGGCATGGTTCGCAAGCACCAAGTGATTCATAATCAAGTGATTCCAAAAGTCCATCATTATGGAGTTTCTTCATGCGTTTTACACCAATATGACTTAAACGGCAGTGCCACAAATAAGTTGCACTATCATTATTAACCTTGCATCTTTTGGCTTCAATATTATGAATATGTGTATCACACGATCGAGATCCAACAAACTATTTTCATTGGGTGTATGACCATAGAAGGTTTTATTCATGTAAACAGAACAACAATTATTCTCTAATTTACATGAATAACCGTATTGCAATAAACATGATCAAATCACATTCATGCTTAACACAAACACCAAATAACAGTTATTTAGTTTCAACACAAATCCCGAAAGTATAGGGAGTGTGCGATGATGATCATATCAATCTTGGAACTATTTCCAATACACATCGTCACTTCATCCTTTTAACTAGTTTCTGTTCATTATGCAACTCCCATTTCGAGTTACTACTTTTTAGCAACCAAACCAGTATCAAATACTGAGGGGTTGCTATGAACACTAGTAAAATACACATCAATAATCTGTATATCAAATATACCTTTGTTCACTTTGCCATCCTTCTTATCCGCCAATTATCTAGGGCAGTTCCACTTCCAGTGTCCAGTCCCCTTGCAGTAGAAGCACTCAGTTTCAGGCTTGGCTCCAGATTTGGGTTTCTTCGTTGAAGTAGCAACTGACTTGCTATTCTTTTTGAAGTTCCCTTTCTTTCCCTTGCCCTTTTTCTTGAAACTAGTGGTCTTGTTAACCATCAACACTTGATGCTTCTTTTGATTTCTACCTCCGCAGCCTTGAGCATAGCGAAGAGCTCGGGAATTGTCTTTTGCATCCCTTGCATGTTATAGTTCATCACGAAGTTCTACTAACTTGGTGATAGTGACTAGAGAACTTTGTCAATCACTATATTATCTGGAAGATTAACTCCCACTTGATTAAAGTAATTGTAGTACCCAGACAATCTGAGCACATGCTCACTGGTTGAGCTATTCTCCTCCATCTTGTAGGCAAAGTACTGTCAGAGGTCTTATACCTCTTGACACGGGCATGAGTATGAAATACTAATTTCAACTCTTGGAACATCTTATATGCTCCATGGCGTTCAAAACGTTTTTGAAGTCCCGGTTATAAGCCGTAAAGCATGGTGCACTAAACTATCAAGCAGTCATCATACCGAGCTTTTGTCAAAACGTTCATAACGTCTACATCTGCTCCTGCAATAGGTCTGTCACCTAGCGGTGCATCAAGGACATAATTCTTCTGTGCAGCAATGAGGATAATCCTCAGATCACGGAACAATTCCGCATCATTGCAACTAACATCTTTCAACTTGGTTTTCTCTAGGAACATATGAAAAATAAACGGGGAGCAACATCGAGAGCTATTGATCTACAACATAGATATGCTAATACTACCAGGACTAAGTTCATGATAAATTAAAGTTCAATTAATCATATTACTTAAGAACTCCCACTTAGATAGACATCCCTCTGGTCATCTAAATGATCACGTGATCCAAATCAACTAAACCATGTCCGATCATCACGTGAGATGGAGTAGTTTTCAATGGTGAACATCTTATGTTGATCATATCTACTATATGATTCACGCTCGACCTTTCGGTCTCCAGTGTTCCGAGGCCATATCTGTATATGCTAGGCTCGTCAAGTTTAACCCGAGTATTCTGCGTGTGCAAAACTGGCTTACACCCGTTGTATTTGAACGTAGAGCTTATCACACCCGATCATCACGTGGTGTCTCGGCACGACGAACTTTCGCAACGGTGCATACTCAGGGAGAACACTTATACCTTGAAATTTAGTAAGGGATCATCTTATAATGCTACCGTCGTTCTAAGCAAAATAAGAAGCATAATAAGATAAACATCACATGCAATCAAAATATGTGACATGATATGGCCATCATCATCTTGTGCTTTTGATCTCTATCTCCAAAGCACCATCATGATCACCTTCGTCACCGGCGCGACACCTTGATCTCCATCGTAGCATCGTTGTCGTCTCGCCAATTATTGCTTCCTCAACTATCGCTACCGCTTAGTGATAAAGTAAAGCAATTACATGGTGATTGCATTTCATACAATAAAGCGACAACCATATGGCTCCTGCCAGTTGCCGATAACTTTACAAAACATGATCATCTCATACAAAAACGTATAACTCATCATGTCTTGACCATATCACATCACAACATGCCCTGCAAAAACAAGTTAGACGTCCTCTACTTTGTTGTTGCAAGTTTTACGTGGCTGCTACGGGCTTTAGCAAGAACCGTTCTTACCTACGCATACAAAACCACAACGATGTTTCGTCAAGTATGTGTTGTTTTAACCTTCACAAGGACCGGGCGTAGCCACACTTGATTCAGCTAAAGTGAGAGAGACAGACACCCGCCAGTCACCTTTAAGCAACGAGTGCTCGTAACGGTGAAACCAGTCTCGCGTAAGCGTACGCGTAATGTCGGTTCGGGCCGCTTCATCTCACAATACCGCCGAAGCAAAGTATGACATGCTGGTAAGCAGTATGACTAGTATCGTCCACAATCTCATTGTGTTCTACTCGTGCATATCATCTACGCATAGACCTGGCTCATGATGCCACTGTTGGGGAACGTAGTATTTTAAAATTTTCCTACGATCACGCAAGATCTATCTACCAGATGCATAGCAACGAGAGGGGAGAGTGTGTCTACGTACCCTCATAGACCGGGAGCGGAAGCGTCAAGTGACGCGGTTGATGTTGTCGAACTTCTTCGCGATCCAACCGATCAAGCACCGAACGTACGGCACCTCCGCGTTCAGCACACGTTCAGCTTGATGACGTCCCACGAGCTCTTGATCCAGTAGAGCTTCACGAGAGAGTTTCGTCAGCACGACGGCGTGGTGACGGATATGATGTGTTCACCGGCGCAGGGCTTTGCCTAAGCTCCGCGACGGTACGACCGAGGTGTGATTCTGTGGAGGGGGGCACCGCACACGGCTAAAACAATTCAACTTGTGTGTGTTTGGGTGCCCCCTTGCCCCCGTATATAAAGGAGCAAGGGAGGAGGGCCGTCCAACTCCCTATGGTGCGGCTAGGAAGGGACTCCTACTAGGAATAGGATTGCAATCCTATTCCTAGTAGGATTCACCGAAAGGAAGAAGGGGGAAAGGAATAGGAGAGGTGGCGCCCCCCAATCCTAGTCCAACTAGGATTCCTAGGTGGGGGCGCCGGCCAGCCCTATGGGCTGCCTCTCTCTCACCCTTTAGGCCCACTATGGACCATCCCCTCTCGTAGGGGGTTCCGGTAACCCCCTCCGGCATTCCCGATAAATCCGAAACTTTTCAGGTATACTTCCGGTGTCCGAATATAGCCGTCCAATATATCAATCTTTATGTCTCGAACATTCCGAGACTCCTCGTCATGTCCGTGATCTCATCCGGGACTCCGAACTACCTTCGGTACATCAATACTCAAAAACTCATAATACCGATCGTCATCAAACGTTAAGCGTGCGGACCCTACGGGTTCGAGAACTATGTAGACATGACCGAGACTCATCTCTGGTTAATAACCAATAGCGGAACCTGGATGTTCATATTGGCTCCTACATATTCTACGAAGATCTTTTATCGGTCAGAACCGCATAACAACATACGTTGTTCCTTTTGTCAAACGGTATGTTACTTGCCCAAGATTCGATCGTCGGTATCTTTATACCTAGTTCAATCTCGTTTACCGGCAAGTCTCTTTACTCGTTCCGTAACACATCATCTCGTGACTAACTCATTAGTCTTTTGCTTGCAAGGCTTATTGTGATGTGTGTTACCGAGAGGGCCCAGAGATACCTCTCCGACACTCGGAGTGACAAATCCTAATCTTGATCTATGCCAACACCACGAATACTTTCGGAGACACCTGTAGAGCATCTTTATAATCACCCAGTTATGTTGTGACGTTTGATAGCACACAAGGTGTTCCTACGGTATTCGAGAGTTGCATAATCTCATAGTCATAGGAACATGTATAAGTCATGAAGAAAGCAATAGCAGTTAAACTAAACGATCATAGTGCTATGCTAACGGATGGGTCTTGTCCATCACATCATTCTCCTAATGATGTGATCCCGTTGATCAAATGACAACTCATGTCTATGGCTAGGAAACATAACCATCTTTGATCAATGAGCTAGTCTAGTAGAGGCATACTAGGGACATACTGTTTTGTCTATGTATTCACACATGTATTAAGTTTCCGTTTAATACAATTCTAGCATGAATAATAAACATTTATCATGATATAAGGAAATAAATAATAACTTTATTATTGCCTCTAGGGCATATTTCCTTCAGTTACTACAGTAGCATCATCATTGTATCTTTACTTTTCAGCTTTGTGCCAAGTGTAGCCTCTGATTGCAAGAAAGTTCAAAAGTTGTGACGTGCTGTCCAGGAAACAGATTCTGTCCTTGGACAGAAAAATTCGTATAAAATCACCAGATCATCTTTTTGGTCTGAATTTTTCCGACAGCGTGCTCTATACAATTGTCTTTCGGGCGTCTGTTCTGAGTTTTTTGATTAGAGTTGCAGAAGTGCCCCGAAAAAATCATTTACTACATGCTGGTCTGTTTTTCACAGATTCTGTCCTGTTTTGCCTTTCCTTCATTTTGCAAACCTTGAGCTTGCTTTTTTTTTTTGCAAAAACCTTTTGGAAATCTTGAGAAACAGTAGACCTTCAAGAATATCCTTATTTACAGCAAGGAAAAATTATTTTATTATGGGTACTAACCTCGCTAATCAGATTATGATGAGTTATGTATGAAGGGAGTTTTCAAGTGTGCGAGGGAAGATGATAAAAAGATTCAGGAGTGTCAAACGCTCAAGCTTGGGGATGCCCCCGTGCACCCCCAAGACATATTCAAGAAGACTCAAGCGTCTAAGCTTGGGGATGCCCCAGTGCATCCCCTTCTCCATCAACAATTATCAGTTCGTCTTTCGTTCCACTATATTTTTATCACTTCATGTGTTATGTGTTATGCTTGGAGCGTCTTGCTTTTAGTTTCCTTTTTAGTTTTCTTTAGCTTTGCTTGCTGTTCATAACGAGTTGGAACTCAGCTTTCTTTGTGTGGGAGAGAGACCCGCTCCACTTCAACCTAGAACATAACATAGAATTTTCATGTCTATCTTTGCTGTGTGTGTTCTTTGTCTTTCAATAGCTACTATCATGTTCAGCTCTTAGTTTTCATGCTTATCTTTTTAATGAGCTTTTGTTTAGTTGGTCGCTGGAACTCTCTTTATTTATCATGCTTATCTTGTTAAGAGAGTTGGCTTCTGTTGCACTGGTCGATATGTCTATGATAAAAATGCTATGTGCATAATGGTGCTTAGTAGTTCATGTTTTCTTATGGTTAGTCTCAAATAGCTGGGGGGTTCCCAATGTGTTATTGGAGTACCAACATGATTTGTTTGCCTATGATGTGGTATGGTTTAGTGATATCTTCCTTCAAGAATTTATTTTGATTGACTTGGCGTATGCTCACGCATATTTAAGACTGTAAAGAAAGTCTGTCAAGCCTTGATGATCTTTAGTTTCTGAGTAGCGATATAACTTCCATGCCTGATTCAATGTTGCTTTGTCGCTCTGCATGATTATGACCGTCATTGCTCTCTTAGTTGGTCGCTCCCAGTCTTTTGCTAACCTTCGCCTGTACTAAGCGGACTGGCTGCTTGTGCATCCAAAATCCTTTAAACCAGTTATGCCATATGAGTCCACCATACCTTCCTATACATGGTATTTACCTGCCATTCCTAACGAAGACTTTCATGTACCATCTCGAAATTATTCAAAAAAAAGCATTTCTCTTTTGTGCCTCTGTTTTAGCTCATGAGGAAGTAGTAGTTAATTCATGGTCTTTTTAACTTGGACAAGCTTCACCCCGGGATTGCATGTCTAATGTGCAAACCCATAATACGAGAAGGAACTGGCATAGAGTGCGCCCGGCTTATTAAAAAATTATACAACAAACAAACCCTCCTTCACGCTTTGTTAATGAGAAGTTAGAAAACTTTGGCAGTGATAAACAAAGGAGATTAAGAGGATGTGATCATCCTCATTCGGGAGCCGTTCCTCGAAACTTGTCCATCTCAAGAAGTGATTGAGTTATCTGCTAGCATTCGTTGACGAAACATGCATATCCAAAAATAATAATTTTTACTTCTGTTTTTAAAAACCAAGAGCTCTGGTACATGCTTTGTCTTTGTTTCCGACCACGGGTTTGCAACCTTGCCAACAAAAGCCACGGTTCGAGAGTCTCCACCTTCTTTAAAGCACCAACTACTGAGAGCATGATTGTCATTCTGAGTGTAATGTGCATTGTCCCAAAGTACCATCGTCTTTTGCATGATTATGATATCGTTTATTCTGAAATCATTGTATCTAGTCGTCACTTAAACCTTGGAGGTGCCCCTGCATTTATGTTTTGCTTCACTGAAGGGGGCAAGCGAGATATCACTTTATCATATTTGCACACCATGCTCATTACAAATCTATTGAGTGTTTCAGTATCATATTGTAAAACTTTCAGTTCTTTGTGATTTTCTCATGAGGCAACTTAATTACTACAGATTCATTGTCTCAGTAAGCACTTGTCATGTGACTGCGAAAAGTTCTTATATGGTTAATAGCATGTCACCACAGAAATTATGCTTGTTATCATTTAACTACTCGAGGACGAGCAGGAATTAAGCTTGGGGATGTTGATACGTCCAAAACGTATCTATAATTTCTGCTTGCTCCATGCCCTTTTTGTGTGATATTGCTATGATATTTATGCACTTCCATACACTTTTGATCATATTTGGACTAACCTACTAATGGTTGCAAAAGTGCACAATGTTCTTGTTTTACACTTTATTGTGTAGGAATTACTTGGAAATTGACAAAAACGCAAAAGGAGTCGTATTGGAGTAGGACTCTGACTTTCCTGAAATCTGTCTGAGAACGTTTTTTAAAGATGGTCACGTTCTGGCCCGAAGACGACGTCAAACGGAAAAAAGTCTTGTTGCGGAAGTTGTGGGGAATTTCGAGGCGATGCCTCTGGATATAAAATTCGTCCAAATCGGAGTCCGGACGGCTGAGTAAAGCCCGTTTTACTAAGGCCCAAAATCTGATGACGGGAATCCGAGAGTCTATATAAAGAGAGGAAACCTAGGCCACCAGGGGCCACGAATTTTCCTCCTCCCGAGCCGCCGTCTTGGAGGGGAGGACCAGCACCATTGCAGCACCATCCACAAGGAAGAAGGGGGGCCAAGGAGCCGCTGCCCCCTAGGGCCGCCGCCGCCCCGAGGGCCGCCGCCGCCCCCTAGGGCCGCCACCACCGCCGCGCCCCCAAGGGCCGCCGCCGCCGCCTCCGTGGCTGCCGCCGGCCGTCTCCTCCTCGCGGGGCTGCACCTCTCCATCAAAACCATCATCAACCTCCTCCTCACCATGTCCATGTGTGAGTAGTCTTCTCCGGGGCCGAGGGCTCGTACGTGTAGCTATGTGGTTATCTCTCTCTCCCATGATGTGATCTTCGTTGTGATCATAGGCTATGTTAATCTAGGGTGATCCCATGATATTTCCCCTTTCTCTATGTATTGGATTGATGTACTCACTTGTCTTTATCTAGTATAATCCCCGAGACGAAGGTGACAGCGGTCTATTGGACATGGATTAGAAAAATATTTTCATGAGTGATTTCCTCTCTTGTGTGTTGATTGAAGATTGAGAGTCTCTTGGTGCTTGTATTTGACTATCCTTTAGATATGTTGTGGTGATTGTGGGACTCTCTTTGGATGGCCGTGGTGACATTGGGAAATCCTTAGATTGAGAACTACGAACTTTGAGGTGTGCTTTTGTAGCCCTACATAATTCTCGTCCTCTCTTGACCACGAAGGAATGACCTCCGGGTGCGTCTCCATTGCATGTTTTATGGGAAATATCATGTGATTCGATTATGTTAATGTTGTTGGGAGTTGCCACTAGTGAAAGTATGAATCCTGGGCCTTGTTTCCACCATTGCAATACCATTTGTGCTCACGTTTACCACTTGTTTGCTTGCTGCACTTTTTATTACAGATTTATATTACTTTGTTTTGCCATCCATATCACTTGCCATTTAACATCTCTTTGCCGAACTAGTGCACCTATACATCTAACAAGTGTATTAGGTGTGTTGGGGACACAAGAGACTTCTTGTATCTTAGTTGCATGGTTGCTTGAGAGAGACCATCTTCAACCTCTACTTCCCTGAGTTCGATAAACCTTAGGTCATCCACTTGAGGGAAATTGCTGCAGTCCTACAAACCTCTGCGCATGGAGGCCCAACATAGTCTACAAGAGTAGAAGCGTGTGTAGACATCACATACCTATCACTGTTATCTCTTGCGTTTGATCCTTTGTAAACGACAAGGCCGGAGGGATTGACAACCTCTCTGTACTCGTTGGGAGCAAAGTTATTTGTACCTGTGTGCAGGTCCTGTCAAGCAAAAGTCTCTGGCGCTATTGACACCTTCTTGTTGACCCTCGGAGTCTCACAGGATTCGATCCTTGGTATCTTTGCCAAGGGAAAACTACCACTACCCTACATCTCAAACCTTCCACTTAGGGTAGCCAACGAGGGGCGAGAAGCCATCAGTCCTGTCGTAAGCCCTCTGAGGAGGATCAGTGAGGCTTGGACCATATTTATATCGCTTGCCTCCGCCCGTACTTCCTGTACTGCCTCGACTCGTACCGCTACGCACCATAGCTGCGGGGTGTCTCTTCTGCGATTGCTGAGGCGGCGGAGTGATACGTCCAAAATGCATCACTATTTTATATCGTAATTCATCCTTATTCATTGATATATTTCACATTACGATGATGTTCTTATGTTGTTTTGGCCTATTTTACACAGTTTGCAACTTTCCGGTGCCGAAGCAGCAGACGCAGGATTCAGCGGTAAAAAGTGGACGCTGAGTTGCTGAAGAAGAATACCTCCAAATTACCTGAAAATCGACGGAGGGTATTTTCCAGAAGGATCACGAAGATACGCAAAAGAGCAACCAGAGGGGGGCCACAGGGTGCCCAGGCGGCCACCTGGCGCGGCCCCCACCCTGGCCGCGCCGGGAGGGCGCCTGGAGCCCCTGGCCCACTCCAGGCTGCCCCCTCTGGCCTATATACTCCTCGTCATCCAGAAACCCTAAAAAGAGGGAGTTTTACAGAGTTTCGCCGCCCCTCCGTGGCGGAAACCTACAGAGAAGAAAAGCCATCTCCGGCGGGCAGATTCCGCCGGGGAGATCACCTCCCGGAAGGGGAGATCATCGCCATCCCCATCACCATCGTCACGGGCATCATCGAGATCATCATCAACAGCATCCCCAACATCAGCACCATCTCCATCTTCATCCAATCTCATCTCACAATTGCAACTTGTGTTGTAATCCGTACTATCTATCCTCTCTACCCTATCGGTGTTGATTACTACTTTGTGATGAATGCTATTGAGTTTTGTTGGAGAAATATCATTGTGTCCAGATTGTTTATCATCCATCTATCTCCACTGATCATGATCTCTTTTATGTCTTGTGAGTAGTTACTTTAGTTCTTGAGGACATGGGAGAAGTCTTGTTGTTAGTAGTCATATGATGTTGAAGTAATAGGTGTTGTTTGATACTTAAGTTGTGTTGTTATTTTCCTAGTGGTGTTGTGTGAGTCGAACACTCAACACTTCGCCTTATCAAGGACCTAGGGGAATACATTGTGTACAAAGAATGCTTACGGTGGGTTGCCGGAGTGACAGAAACCTGAACCCCAGTTCGCACGCTTTTGCACAAGGGAACAATGGATCATCGATCGTATTGCTATGGTTAGGCTTTTGCCTTAAATACTATCTTGTATTTGCGGATGCTTGCAAGGTGTTTAATCATAAGAGTGCACTCAACTTAGTCTAGAGGGTGTACTAGCATAGATCCACCCACTCAACACTTATCAACACATCACATAGTACCGATACGGAATATGGCGAAAGCACATCACTACCTCTCCCGTGTGTCCTCAAGAACACTTTAGCCTTTATAAGTTCAGTTGCTAGGCCTCTCCTTTGCTCAGAAAGGATTGGGCCATTTGTTACTCTCCAGTGCCTTTTACTTTGCTCGCTTTTACTTTCCTGTTGCTTATATCAAGAAAACCCCTAAAAAGTTATCTTTCAGTGCTTGCAGTTATTCCTTGCTCAGAATCACTTATCAATTCCTTCTGCTCCTCGTTGGGTTCGTCACTCTTACTTATCGAAAACGCTGCAATAGATCCCTTACGGTTGTGGGTCATCAAGTACCGTTTTCTGGCGCCGTTGCCGGGGAGTGTAGCGCTATTGGTAAGTGAAGCTGGTTAGGAAGTTTTTATATTTCTGTTTTTATTTTGCTGTTGCTGCTCTTTGTCCTTATGGACAACCTTGCTATTGGATCGTTGCTTGTGGGAAGACGCCCCACATCTGTGGTGGTTGCTCCTCCCCCTACTGAAATTGTGCCCTATAAAATACCAGCTGGTATTATCGATTATGTTTTGGCTAATCGTTATGCAGGAGACAGACATCCCGGTGAACACTTGCTATATCTGTCACAACTATGTTCATTATTTAAGCTTGCAGGTGTATCAATGGAGTTTGTCATGAGGAAATTGTTCTCCGTATCGCTTATAGATAAAGCTTCAGATTGGTATAAGCTTCTCGATAACTCACACTTGCTTGATTGGCAAGAGCTTATGTCTCTCTTTTATACCAAGTTTTATCCTCTTCATGAAATTCATCGAGACAGGAACTATATCTATAACTTTAGGTCTCGTGACGGAGAAAGCATTGCTCAAGCTTGGGGGAGATTGAAGTCCCTAATGCCCAAATGTCCTATTCATGAGCTCCCCAAGAAAATTATACTTACAAATTTTTATGCCGGCTTCCTCGTCAGGATAAGGAAATGCTGGATGCCTCCTCTAGTGGGGTATTTCAGACAAAGAGCGTTGAAGAAAGGTGGGATCTCATTGAAAGGATCCAGAGGAATACCAAAGATTGGGAAATCGATAAAGGTATTGAACCCGCTATAAATTATGAGCATGATTATATTGAGAGCTATGTGAAAACTGATTACTTCAATACCTTTTGCTCTAAGATTGGTCTCGATTCCCATCTAATGATTGATTTCTGTAAGCATTTTGCCTCTCACGTTGATTCTTTTAAAAAGAAGAGAGATCAGCATCATGAACCTTTCAAAGAGTTACATGTTGATATTCATGTTGCTGACCCTATTTTGCCTGCAGTTATATATGAAAAGCCTCCTTTTCTCGAAAGGATAAGGGAGCACTCTCTTGTGACAGGCATAATAAATAAAAGTGAGAGAAGAATTGATGAGCCTGAGGACCAGATCAAGGTCGATCCTCAAGTTTCATTGGTTAAAGACCTTGTTACTAATGATGTTTTGGTTTTCAATGTAAATTTTTGTGCTGTTTCCACTAACCTTGTCACAGCCAAGAATAAAGGCCCAGTTTCAGGTACTCCAGTAGTATCTGTTAAAATAGGAGATCACAATTACAATGGGCTATGCGATTTGGGGTCGAGTGCTAGTGCTATCCCCTATTCACTTTATCAAGAGATCATCGGTGAGATTTCACCTTGTGAACTTGAAGAAGTTGATGTTACCATTCATCTTGCAAATAGAGCAACTATCTCTCCTATCGGAATTGTGAGAGACGTTGAAGTCCTATGTGGAAAGGTAAAATACCCTACCGACTTTCTAGTACTTGGTTCAGTGAGGGACAATTTTTGTCCTATTATTTTTGGTAGACCTTTTCTCAGAACTTGTGGAGCTATAATAGATTGCAAGAAAGGTAAAGTTTCTGTTGAATTCAATGGTGAGCCATATGAATTTAACTTTTCTAAGTTCTCTAAGCAGCCTCGTGGTACCAATTTACCTAGTGATGATAAAATTATTGAAAGTATTGCTTCTATTGCTATTCCCCCTAATGATCCTTTGCAGCAATATATGGAGGACCACAAGAATGATTTGCATATGCAGGAAAGAAATGAACTAGATGAAATATTCTTGAGACAACCTGCTATCCTGAAGCACAACCTTCCGGTTGAACCTTTGGGAATTTTATCAAAACCAAAAGAAGACCCGGTGTTCGACCTTAAACCTCTTCCCGATACGCTCAAGCATGCTTATTTAGATGAAAAGAAAGTATATCCTGTTATTATCAACTCTAACCTTTCAGGATATGAAGAAGAGCGACTATTGGAAGTACTTCGTAAACACCGAGGTGCAATTGGCTATACCCTTGATGACCTTAAGGGGATTAGTCCATCTATCTGTCAACATACTATCAACCTTGAGCCCGATGCTAAACCAGTTGTTGATCATCAACGACGGTTGAACCCGAAGATGATGGATGTTGTAAGAACTGAGATTCTCAAGCTTCTAGCCGCAGGTATTATCTACCCTATAGCTGATAGTAAGTGGGTAAGCCCGGTACATTGTGTTCCTAATAAAGGAGGTACAACTGTAGTTCCTAATGATAAGAATGAACTAATACCTCAGAGAATTATTATTGGATATAGAATGTGTATTGATTACAGGAAGCTGAACAAGGCAACCAGGAAGGATCACTACCCGTTGCCGTTCATCGACCAAATGCTTGAAAGGTTATCCAAAAATACCCACTTTTGTTACCTCGATGGTTATTCTGGCTTCTCTCAAATTCATGTTAACACTGCTGATCAAGAGAAGACCACTTTTACTTGTCCCTATGGTACTTATGCTTACAGGCGTATGCCTTTTGGTTTATGTAATGCCCCTGCTACTTTTCAAAGGTGTATGTCTGCTATCTTTCATGGTTTCTGTGAGGAGATTGTGGAAGTCTTCATGGACGATTTCTTCGTCTATGGAACTTCCTTTAACCATTGTCTCCACAACCTTAATAAAGTTTTGCAGAGATATGAGGAGACAAATCTGGTACTCAACTGGGAGAAGTGCCACTTCATGGTTAACGAAGGGATTGTTCTTGGTCACAAGATTTCCGAAAGGGGAATTGAGGTGGACAAGGCCAAGATCGAAGCAATTGAGAGGATGCCCTATCCAAGGGACATCAAAGGTATTCGCAGTTTTCTCGGTCATGCTGGTTTCTATAGAAGATTTATTAAAGACTTTTCTAAGACTTCGAGACCCCTCACTAATCTTCTCCAGAAGGACGTTCCTTTTGTATTTGATGAAGATTGTAAGGAGGCTTTTGAAGTTCTTAAGAAAGCTTTAATAACCGCTCCTATAGTACAACCACCTGACTGGAATTTACCTTTTGAGATTATGTGTGATGCTAGTGATTTTGCTGTTGGAGCTGTTTTAAGGCAAAGGGTTGATAAGAAATTGAATGTTATACATTATGCTAGTAAAACTCTTGATAGTGCTCAAAAGAATTATGCTACTACTGAGAAGGAATTTTTAGCTGTAGTGTTTGCTTGTGATAAGTTTAGGCAGTATATTGTTGATTCCAAAGTTATTATTCATACTGACCATGCTGCCATTAAGTACCTTATGACAAAGAAGGATGCCAAGCCAAGACTTATCAGATGGGTACTCCTTCTTCAAGAATTTGATTTGCAGATTGTTGATAGGAAAGGAGAAGACAATCCGGTGGCGGACAATCTTTCAAGGATGGAAGATATACCGCATGATCCCATCCCAGTCAACGACAGTTTTCCAGACGAGCAACTTGCCGTTGTTAAAGTACAATCTCTTTCCGATCCTTGGTTTGCAAATTATGCTAATTTTATCGTTGCGAAGTATTTGCCTCCAGGTTTAACATTTCAGCAAAGGAAGAAGTTCTTTCATGATTTGAGGCACTACTTTTGGGATGACCCACATCTTTTCAAAGAAGGTCCAGACGGGATCGTGAGAAGATGCATACCGAAACATGAGCAGAAGGACATTCTCAGACAATGTCATGATAGTCCCTATGGAGGACATCATGCCGGTGAGAGGACCGCACATAAGGTTCTTCAATCAGGTTTTTATTGGCCTACTCTCTTTAAGGATGCTAGAAATTATGTTTTAGCCTGTGATAAATGTCAGAGAGTTGGTAACATTAGTAGAAGGAATGAGATGCCTATGAATTACTCACTAGTGATTGAACCTTTTGATTGCTGGGGTTTTGATTTTATGGGTCCTTTTCCTTCTTCGCACAAGTACACTCACATTTTAGTAGCTGTTGATTATGTGACCAAGTGGGTTGAAGCAATCCCTACTGAAAGTGCTGATCACAAGACATCTTTGAAAATGCTCAAAGATGTGATTTTCCCTAGGTTTGGTGTACCTAGGTATCTCATGACTGATGGAGGATCACACTTCACGCATGGAGCTTTTAGAAAAGCTTTAGCCAAGTACGATGTCAATCATAGAATTGCTTCACCGTACCATCCTCAAACTAGTGGGCAAGTTGAGCTCACCAATAGAGAGATCAAGTTGATCTTACAGAAGACAGTAAATAGAAATAGAAAGGACTGGTCAAATAAGTTAGGAGATGCTTTGTGGGCGTATAGAACTGCTTACAAAAACCCCATGGGCATGTCCACCTATAAGATGGTTTATGGCAAGGCTTGCCATTTGCCATTAGAATTAGAGCACAAAGCTTTCTGGGCTGTTAGAGAGCTTAATGCTGACCCAAAGTTAGCTGGTGAGAAGCATCTCATGAACTTGACTTCTCTAGATGAGTGGAGAAGTGAAGCTTACGAGAGCGCTAAATGTTCAAGGAAAAGCTAAAGAAGTGGCATGATAGGAGGATTCTGAAACGTGAATTTAATGTTGGTGATAAAGTTTTGTTGTTTAGATCCCGTTTCAGGTTTTCTCCAGGCAAACTACTTTCCAGGTGGGAAGGGCCATTTCATATTGAAGAAGTCTATCGGTCTGGTGCAATCAAGATTAACAATTTTGAAGGCACCAAACCTCAAGTTGTGAATGGGCAGAGACTTAAGCATTACATAGCAGGAGACCCTGTCAATGTTGATGTGAATATGATATACACAACAACTCACGAAGAACATGTTGCAGCCCTGTTTCAGACACCAGCAGAAGCAGAATAAGAAAAGGTATGTATTACGGTAAGGAAACATCGCGAACCGCCATAAAAGTTCCATATTATGAGTTTTTGCAAAATTAGGAAAATTCTAAGCCTAAGTGGAGCCGGAGACAAGCTCCAGGGGGCCCAGGCGCCCCCCTGGCACGGCCTACCTAGGGATGGCAATGGGTACCCATTACCCGCGTACCCTGTGGGTAAAAACCCTATTAGGGTAAGGGTATGGGATAAAAACTTACCCATGGGTACTTAAATGGGAAAATATCATACCCATCGGGTAGAGAGGGTACGGGTATGGGATTGTATAACCCATGCCCGCGTACCCATGTACCCATCTTAAATGTTGACAAGTGGGTTTCCGTTAATATCCCAATGTATTAATTTCCCCTCATAATCGCTCTAGGTAAAAGCTCTAATGTGAGGTCAAATTATCTCTATAATTTATCATGATTTTGTGAACTTAAAGTGTATGCATATGTGTTGTTATTTATGATTATGTGTTGTTGTTTAACATTTTTATGTGTCACTTTATAGGCAAGTATTTTTGTTTATCAGAATGTGTTGTTACTACAATATGTTGTTGTACATTGTTGTTTAAAATGTGTTGCTATTAATAATTTATGATTATATGTTGCTTTTTACAACTATTTTCTACTCAATTGATGTGTTGTAAACACGGGTATTTTTACCCACGGGTACCCATATACCCTGCCGGGTGACGGGTATGTGAAAAAATTGTACCCTTGACGGGTATGGGTATGGGTGATGGGTAAGTTAGGGGTGGACGGGTAAGGGTAAGCGATAGCTCCACCCGTACCCATACCCTGCGGGTGCCATCCCTGGGCCTACCTCCTGGCCGCGCCGGGAGGCCGCCTGGGCACCCAGGAGTCCGTCTCCGACCCCACTTTAGCTTGTTACCTTCCTTTATGTGCAGAAATTTTTGCTATATATTTGCCCGGATTGTTCCGGCAACGTATCTCGCGATTTCGTGTGTTTTCTTTTCGATCTGTTTCTGCCAGGAAATCTTTTGGCTAGACCTAGGTGCCATGGCTTCCCCAAGTTCCCCCAAGGACATGTTCGTCGTCAACGTCATCAACCCTTACCTAGCTGAGGTGTGATACGTCCAAAACGTATCTATAATTTCTGCTTGCTCCATGCCACTTTTGGGTGATATTGCTATGATATTCATACACTTCCATACACTTTTGATCATATTTGGACTAACTTGCTAATCCAGTGCAGCCCAGTGCCAGTTTCTGTTTTCGGCTGTTTTTGTATTTCAGGTTTTCACGTTTCGAGAACTGCCCAGAAAAATCCAGAAAAATTATATAAAAAATCAGCCAACCGGAAACAACACTGCGTCCGAAGGGCAGCCTGGGGGGGGGGGGCACAGGGGCTCCAGGCGCCCTGTGGGCGCGCCCCCCCTGGGCCGCGCCGGGGGGGCGCCTGGGCCCCCCGAGGCTCCCCCGGTGCCCTACTTTGGCATATATTTAAAGGACTCTCTGAAACCCTCAGAACAGGACTTCTTTTCGCGATCCCATCTCTGTTCCGCCGTCGCCGCTTCCAAGATCGGGAGCACCAGGAGAACTCTTCCCGGCACCCTGCCGGAGGGGAGGATCACCACCGGGAGCTTCTCCACCACCATGGACGCCTCCCGGATGACTCGTGAGTAGTCTCCCTTGGACCATGAGTCCATGACCAGTAGCTATGTGATGTTCTCCTCCCGTTCTTGTGCTTCACTAATTAGTCCTCGTGAGCTGCCCTACACGATCGAGGCACCTATGTAATCCTTATGCTGTTGCTATGTTGAGTTTGCTGGGATCCGATGGATTATGAGATTATGTTCAGATTGATCTTGAATAATATATTTGGTTCACCTCTTTTATATTTTAGTTCATAAGTAATTCTTGCATGTTCTCCGTTGTTATTTATTGCTTTGGCCGAGTAATAGGTAGTGACTCCAAGAGGGAACGTTATGCTCGATTGTGGGTTCATGCCCCTCGATGACTAGCTTGAGTGACAGAAACATGAGTCTAGGGGATGTGCTGTTGCCACAAGGGGGAAAACAACGGTGCTTGTGCCCGCGGGTGCAAGGATTGTTTACTTTACGCAAAGTTCTTTTAATGCAGTTGTCTGTTGCATTGAGTTTACACTATGGGTGGGACTCGCAACTTAATACCAGCGAGATGTTCTGGATAGATATCTCAAGGTGGATGATTAGTAGTAGATATTGATGGATTTCGGTCTACTTACTTTGGCGTACCGCCCATACTTTGAACCTCAACCTTTCTTGCAATGTAGTCAGCATTGGTTTGCGTTCGTGGTCCTGTCAATTGCCCAGCTGTAATTTGTTTACCTCACATAGCTGTTTAATCGTCTTTTGGGAGAGAGACATCACTAGTGAACATCATGAGACTCCGGTCCATATTACCATCATTGATCACATCCACTATTTACTTTTCGCTATTTACTTACTATTGCAAAAACTATCTATCACTACTATCATTGCTTTTAACCCTTTGTGAACTACAAGGCCGGAGAGATTGACAACCTCTCTGTACTCGTTGGGAGCAAAGTTATTTGTATCTGTGTGCAGGTCCACGTTGATTGCTAATTGCGCCGTTAGCAATTGACACCTACTTGTTGAACCTAGGAGTCTCTGGGGATTCGATCCTTGGCATCTTTGCTAGGGGAAAACACTTCTACTTACTGCATCTTACACCTTCCACTTGGGGTAACCAACGAGGGGTTCGAGGCCCATCAAGGTGAAGAAGCACCCTCAGGTTGTTCGGATGGAGGACGGTGTCCTCCATCAAGAAGATCTGAAGGGACCTATCAAGGAGGGGAGCATCCAGGCCAGGCTAGAAGAAGTGGAGCAAGAACTCTTCAAGTACAAGAAGATGATCGAGCGTGGTGTTGAAGCTAACTTTGACATTATCAACGAGCTGAAGACCTACTTCCTGAAGGAGATGAAGGAGATGTGGAAAAGCATCACCGCATCTGAAGAAAGAATTGAAGAGCTCCAAGGGCAAATTTATGATCTACATCACCAGAACTGTGAGTATGAACTAAGGTTTATGCGCATGGGTATGGGTGCTGCATGCAGGATTCAGGAGACAAACTTCTCATATGAGACTGGAGAACCCCTTCCATGGAAGCGCTTCGCCGATGACTACGTGATCAACGTCAACAAGAATGAGGAGTGAAATCTCCTTGGGTAATGGCATCCCCTTGGCTTGTTCCAAGCTTGGGGGAGTGCCCGGTATCTTTATCTTTATCTTTTGTCTTTTAGAGTCAAGTAGAGTCGTATCATGTCTAGGGAGGTTATTATATGAAATAGGTGTGTGCATTGAGGTCTATCACTCCTTCTGTGGAGAGATTGTATCCGTGAGTGTGGAGTCGTCTATGATGGAATTTTAATGAGAAGTCTATTGGTTCCTTTGCTGCACTCGGTATTCTCTTCACGCAATCGACCTTATATGATGATTCTTATGGGGAGTATTGACCTTATATCAGGTATGGCTTTGAAAACTTTATTTAATCTTGGCAAACATAGCTTTGGTCATAACAACAAGCATGATTTTCTTAAAGTAGCGACATAGCCAAAACCTTTATGTTATTATGCTTGAAGTGTTATGCTGACAAGGAAGACAACTTGATGTGTTATGCTTATTTTAATGTTTATGCTTTATATTGCTTTGCATCTTAGTCATCATCAATTGTCTGTTCTCTCAAAGCCTTTGCTAGCCTAAACTCTGTACTAAGCGGAATTCTGCTTGTGCATCCATACCCTTAAACCAATACCTTCCATATGAGTCCACCATACCTTCCTATTCGTGGTATTCCACTACCACCTCCTAAAGTATAGAATTTATGTGTTATCCTTAAATGTTCAAAATCTTCTATTTTGTGCCCCTGTTTTAGCTCATGAGGAAGTAGTAGTTAATTCATGATCTTTTTAAGTTGGACAAGTTTTACCCCGGGATTGCATGTCTAAACTGCAAACCCCTAATACGAGGAGGAACTGGCATGAGTGCGCCCGACTCATAAAAGATAATACAACAAACAAACAAACCCTCCTTCACGCTTTGTTCATGAGAAATCAGAAAACTTTGGCAGTAATAAACAAAGGAGATTAAGGGGATGTGATCGTCCCCGTGCGGGAGCCGTTCCTCGAAACTTGTCCAGTTTGAGAAGTAATTGAGTTATCTATTAGCATTCGTTGACAAATCATGCACCTCTCAAAACTTGTTTTTATTCTGTTTGATTTAAGGATAGCACATGAGTTTTCCCTACTTCCCTAGAGCAGGGCCTATCTGTTAGTTTTAGGTTGAGTCAGTTATTCCTACTTCCTTCTATTCCTAAAGAGAGCAGCCATTTGATGTTGACGAGGATTCATTCATATAAAGTTGCATTAAGATTTGTCATATCATATCCTTGTTGACATTATCATTTGATAAGTAAGTTGTTTGTCAAGCCCAGCTAAAGCAAACATCTTCCTTTGTGTTAACACTTTCACTTCTTGCCTAATAACATGTTCTTTCAGAAGCTTCAATTAATCTCATCAAAACATAAAGAGAAAGAGCAAAAGTAAAAGCTATTAGTTGTTCTTTGACCAAAGGACATGTTTTCCATGATTTGATGAGTTTCCTTAGCCCTACTTTTGATTATAAGTGTTACCACTCTTTTATAAGGGCCTTATGAGTTGAAGATTGCTATTGAGGATATTTGAGTTTGGTGAAGAAACTGTGATGCTTCTTGTCCGTATTCTATTTACCGACACTTCACTCTCTAAACTTGTGGACAGGTTTACCGAGCTCAGTATTCGCTTGAGGACAAGCGAGGTCTAAGCTTGGGGGTGTTGATACGTCCAAAATGCATCACTATTTTATATCGTAATTCATCCTTATTCATTGATATATTTCACATTACGATGATGTTCTTATGTTGTTTTGGCCTATTTTACACAGTTTGCAACTTTCCGGTGCCGAAGCAGCAGACGCAGGATTCAGCGGTAAAAAGTGGACGCTGAGTTGCTGAAGAAGAATACCTCCAAATTACCTGAAAATCGACGGAGGGTATTTTCCAGAAGGATCACGAAGATACGCAAAAGAGCAACCAGAGGGGGGCCACAGGGTGCCCAGGCGGCCACCTGGCGCGGCCCCCACCCTGGCCGCGCCGGGAGGGCGCCTGGAGCCCCTGGCCCACTCCAGGCTGCCCCCTCTGGCCTATATACTCCTTGTCATCCAGAAACCCTAAAAAGAGGGAGTTTTACGGAGTTCCGCCGCCCCTCCGTGGCGGAAATCTACAGAGAAGAAAAGCCATCTCCGGCGGGCAGATTCCGCCGGGGAGATCACCTCCCGGAAGGGGAGATCATCGCCATCGCCATCACCATCGTCACGGGCATCATCGAGATCATCATCAACATCATCCCCAACATCAGCACCATCTCCATCTTCATCCAATCTCATCTCACAATTGCAACTTGAGTTGTAATCCGTACTATCTATCCTCTCCACCCTATCGGTATTGATTACTACTTTGTGATGAATGCTATTGAGTTTTGTTGGAGAAATATCATTGTGTCCAGATTGTTTATCATCCATCTATCTCCACTGATCATGATCTCTTTTATGTCTTGTGAGTAGTTACTTTAGTTCTTGAGGACATGGGAGAAGTCTTGTTGTTAGTAGTCATATGATGTTGAAGTAATATGTGTTGTTTGATACTTAAGTTGTGTTGTTATTTTCCTAGTGGTGTTGTGTGAGTCGAACACTCAACACTTCGCCTTATCAAGGACCTAGGGGAATACATTGTGTACAAAGAATGCTTACGGTGGGTTGCCGGAGTGACAGAAACCTGAACCCCAGTTCGCACGCTTTTGCACAAGGGAACAATGGATCATCGATCGTATTGCTATGGTTAGGCTTTTTCCTTAAATACTATCTTGTATTTGCGGATGCTTGCAAGGTGTTTAATCATAAGAGTGCACTCATCTTAGTCTAGAGGGTGTACTAGCATAGATCCACCCACTCAACACTTATCAACACATCACATAGTACCGATACGGAATATGGCGAAAGCACATGACTACCTCTCCCGTGTGTCCTCAAGAACACTTTAGCCTTTATAAGTTCAGTTGCTAGGTCTCTCCTTTGCTCAGAAAGGATTGGGCCATTTGTTACTCTCCAGTGCCTTTTACTTTGCTCGCTTTTACTTTCCTGTCGCTTATATCAAGAAAACCCCTAAAAAGTTATCTTTCAGTGCTTGCAGTTATTCCTTGCTCAGAATCACTTATCAATTCCTTCTGCTCCTCGTTGGGTTCGACACTCTTACTTATCGAAAACGCTGTAATAGATCCCTTAAGGTTGTGGGTCATCACGGAGACGGCTGACGGGGCTGAGTTGGACGAGGAGGAGTGGCCTGAAGTTATGCCAGACTTGGAGGAGAAGTGGCCTGAAGTTGTGCCGAACTTGGAGGAGGAGTGGACGTCTGACGCTGTGTCGGACTTGGAGGAGGAGTGGCCTGATGTTTTGCCGGACTTAGAGGAGGAGGAGTGGCCTGACGCGTTGGTGGACTTGCAGGAGCGGGAGTCTGCTGACTCGGTGGCGGACTTCGACGAGGAGTCGGCTGACGCGGTGTCGGTGGCCTTCGAAAGATGATGCAATCCTTTCTCTATAGGATGATACGATGTTTGGCCTCTCTGAGTGTGTGCTCCTCGTCACCTCCAGGAATGTCAAGCTCTAGCCCCGAATATTGGTCCACCACCTCATCAACCAAGACACGAGCATATCCTGCTGGAATCGGGTTGCAATGGAAGGTTGCCTCGGGGGGATTTGTAAAAGCAACGGCGTCCGCCACCTTCATGGATATGTTCTTCATTTTGAAGTGTAGCTCGCAGTGAGTGTTCTCCATGATGTCATCCACGGGGTATCTATCCAGCATTGCGTCGCCCGGGGCAGAAACCACGCTGCTTCTCGGCATGGATGGGGCGGTGGTATCCAATATTGGATCATCCGCTAGCTGCTGCAGCTGCTGAGACCCCCTTTGCTGGCTAAGTGAGTCGATCTGCTCCTGCTGCGCTGGAATTTTACTGCCAAGTCCGCGTGCTTTGATTCTAGGCCTTGAAGGCGTTCATAGTCCAGCTTCCTCTGCTCCTCCTCCATCTTCCTCTGCTTCTCCTCCGCAATCTTCTTTCTCGCACGGGTTCTGTAGTCGGCGTTCCAGTCCGAAAACCCCTCATACCACGGAATAGCGCCCTTGCCTCGTGTTCTTCCCGGGTGTTCAGGATTTCCTAGGGCACGCGTAAGCTCGTCGTTCTCTCTGTTGGGCTGGAACACCCCCGATCGAGCCTCTTCTATTGCAACAAGTATCTTATCGTCAGCTCCGTTCAGACATGCCTTCGTCGAAACTTTGCCCGTCTTCGGGTCCAACTCCCCCCATGCGCATAGAACCAAGTCCTGCACCTGGGGGGCCAGCTCCTAGTAACCGGAGTGACACCTGCATTCTCCATCTCTTTCTCAAACTTATGCCCCTTAGGAATTGCCACCGCGTAGCCACCTGGCCCCAGCTTATGGAACTTATCCTTTTTTCGGCATTCTTCTTGTTTATTCTCGGCCGTTCCTTAGCTAATTCTGAATCCTTGAATTTCACGAAATCGTCCCAATGAGCACTTTGCTTCTCTAGTGTTCCCTTGAATACTGGAGTCTTCCTTCCTCCCTTGACGTACTTGTCCCATTCACGATTCTTGTGGTTCTTGAATGCAACCGCCATCTTCCAAAGAGCAGCGTCCTTGACTTTCTGCACATCTGTTTCTGTGAAATGATCTGGTAGGGTGAAATGTTCCATGAGAGTATCCCAAAGCAGACTTTTTTGTCTGTCGTCAACAAAAGTAAGATCTGGACGTGGCTTTGCTGGCTCTCTCCATTCTTGAATGGAGATCAGGAGTTGGTCCTTCACAAGAACTCCGCACTGACGAACGAACTTGTCCGCAATCTTCTTAGGCGCTAATGGTTCGCCATTAGGTCTGATTGCCTCGATATTGTACTTTACGCCCTCCTTCAACTTTTTGTTCGGGCCTCGTTTCGTCCTGTTGCCTGAAGATTTGCTCGATCCGGATGGCTGAAAGAAGAAAGATCGATTCGTTAATATATCCTCAACTGATTTAAAACATGTGATGATCACCAGATGTGCCTGCTTATATAAATATATATACCTCGCCGGTCTTTGTTGTTTCAAGATCAACATTTTCTTCGTCATCATCATAATCGTAGTTCAAGACTTCATCACTTCGGTCGTCGCGATCGAATATCATATCACCTTCTCCGATGTTGTTTAGAAATTTGGAGCCGTCATAATCTTCTTCATTCTGATCATCATCTGGCCCGCGAGGATGGCGTATCATATCGAACAGGGTCTGTTCTCCCTCTCTGCCGGTATTGTCCGCCATAGTTTTTATTTAACTACTCCAAAAGAAATATAAAACAATTTAGTATTCAAATTACATCGTCTCGAATAATAGATATAATCTCGAATACATCGTCTCGAATAATATATATAACCTCGAATACATCGTCTCGAATAATAGATATAATCTCGAATACATCGTCTTCAATAATATATAATATCGAATACATTACTGCCTAGGTAGCTAATAAAGATCGAATACTACAGAAGAATCTAGGACACTCGTGGTTCCTGCGGCGCGGGCGATGGACACCCAAAGAGAAGGAACCCTTACAGGATCATAGCTGAAGTGAGATCCCTGAAGAAACTGCCAGGTATTGGAGAACCTGCCGCCCTCTAACGCAACCATGTAGCAATGGACGTGCTCGTCCTCCTCCCTGACATGGCGACGTACCACCTCCGGCGGGCCGGCTCCCTCCGCACCGAAGCTGGCCCACGCGAACGCCACCAAACGAGATCAGGGTCGACGACGGGACCCGGGGCCGGGTTCCTCATCAAGCGGCGCGCCCCTCCAGGCAGCACCTCCTAGTGCCAGCCCGGCGGAGCCCAGTCCCGGACATGGGTCAGCCGGACGTCGTCGCGGACGGGTCGACGGCGAGGATGCGGGCCGGGCATCGTCGAGAACAAATACTAGCTATATGCCCGCAAAAAGTAACATTTTTTTAATGATTGGATTTTGATAACTAAAATTTCTAACATTTCTATATAACTAACATTTCTATAACATTTCTAAGAATACTATATAACTAACATTTCTAATATTTCTATAACTAAAAAACTCGAAAAAAAATTATAACATTTCTATATATATAACTAACATTTGTATAACATTTCTAATATTTCTAGAACTAAAAAAAAGAAAAATTTCTAACTTTTTTATAACTAATACTATATGCAAACATAACATTCTAAATTTCTATAACTAAAATTATAAGAAACTAAAAAAAATCGATCATCGTCTAACAATTTGAAAGTTAATCTAATTCATCTAGCTAAAACTAAAATTTCTAACATTTCTATATAACTAACATTTCTATATACTATTTGACGTTAATCTAATCTATTTAATTATTTCATCTAAATGAATTGTATAAAAAATAGAAAAAGTGTGTGCGTGTGTGTGTGTGTGTGTGTGTGTGTGTGTGCGCGCGCGCGAGTGTGTGTGTGTGTGTGCGAGGGGCCGGGGGATAGGGCCTCACCACGCGGGCGAGGTCGAGGCGACGGTGACGGCGAGGTCGAGGCGGCGGCGATGGGGGCGGCGACGGCGACGGTGGCGTCGACGGGGGCGGCGACAGCGAACGGGGCTGCGCGCGACGGCGATGGGGGCGGCGACGGCGACGGGGACGGGGACGGGGGCAGCGCGCAATGGGGCGGCGACAGCGTCGACGGAGAGGAAGAAACAGAACAAGAACAGAGGGAAAACTGAAAATTTTCAAGTGCTGTATATATAGGATGGACCTTTAGTACCGGTTGGAGCCACCAACCGGTACTAAAGGCCTGTTTTGGCCAGGCCAAGCGGCGGGAAGCGCACCCCCTTTAGTACCGGTTGGTGGCTCCAACCGGTACTAAAGACACCCCTTTAGTACTGGTTGGTGCCACGACCCGGTACTAAAGGGGGTGCACTGGCGCAGGTGCGGTTCGACAAGTTTAGTCCCTCCTCGCTAGCCGAGGGGCGGCCGCACAGGTTTATAAACCCCGCCGCGGCTGCTCCTTCGAGCTCCTCTCTACTGGAGGCTTGTGGGCCTAACTTTGTGATGGCTTCTCGCCCCTCGTTGGTTACCCCAAGTGGAAGGTTTGAGATCCAGTGTAGAGGAAGTTTTCCCTTGGCAAAGATACCAAGGATCGATTTCCCTGAGACTCCCAGTTTCAACAAGAAGGTGTCAACTGCTAACGGCGCCAGATATTAGCAATCAACATGGACCTGCACACAGATACAAATAACTTTGCTCCCAACGAGTACAGAGAGGTTGTCAATCCCTCCGGCCTTGTCGTTTACAAAGGATCAAACGCAAGTGATAATAGTGATAGGTATTGCTGCAATAGTAAGTAAAAAGCGTAAAGTAAATAGCAGAAAGTAAATAGCGGATGTGATCAGTGATGCTAATATGGACCGGAGTCCCATGATGTTCACTAGTGATATCTCTCTCCCAAAAGACGATAAAACTGCTATGTGAGGTAAACGAATTACAGCTGGGCAATTGACATGACCATGTGCGCAAACCAATGCTGACTAAGTTGCAAGAAAGGTAAAGGTTCAAAGCCTGGGCGGTACGCCAAAGTAAGTAGACCGAAATCCATCTGCATCTACTACTAATCATCCACCTTGAGATATCTATCCAGAACATCTCGCTGGTATTAAGTTGCGAGTCCCACCCATAGTGTAAACTCAAAGCAACAGACAACTGCATTAAAAGAACTTTGCGTAAAGTAAACAATCCTTGCACCCGCGGCCACAAGCACCGTTGTTTTCCCCCTTGTGGCAACAACACATCCCCTAGACTCATGTTTCTGTCACTCAAGCTAGTCATCCAGGGGCATGAACCCACAATCAAGCATAACGTTCCCTCTTGGAGTCACTACCTACTACTTGGCCAAAGCAATAAATAACAACGGAGAACATGCAAGAATTACTTACGAACATAAATATAAAAGAGGTGAATCAAATATATTACTCAAACACAATCTGAACATAATCTCATAATCCATCGGATCCCAGCAAACTCATCATAGCAACAGCATAAGGATTACATATGTGCCTCGATCATGTAGGGCAGCTCACGAGGACTAATTAGTGAAGCACAAGAACGGGAGGATAACATCACATAGCTACTGGTCATGGACTCATGGTCCAAGGGAGACTACTCACAACTCATCCGGGAGGCGTCCATGGTGGTGGAGAAGCTCCCGGTGGTGATCCTCCCCTCCGGCAGGGTGCCGGGAAGAGTTCTCCTGGTGCTCCGATCTTGGAAGCACGGCGGCGGCGGAACAGAGATGAGATCGCGAAAAAGGGTTCCCGTCTCGAGGGTTTCGGGAGACGGTATAAATATATGCCAAAGGGGGGCATCAGACGAGGCTCGGGGGGCCCAGGCGCCCCCCCCCCCCCCCGGCGCGGCCCAGGGGGGCGCGCCACCAGGGCGCCTGGAGCCCTGGTGGCCCCCCTCCGACTGTGCTTCGGGTGCCTGGTAGCTTCTGGAACGCTGATTTTTTATATAATTTTTCCGGGATTTTTTTGGCAGTTCTCGTAATGGGAAAACCCTGAAATACAAAAACAGCCGAAAACAGAAACTGGCACTGGGGTGCACTGAGTTAATAGGTTAGTCCAAATATGATCAAAAGTGTATGGAAGTGTATAAATATCATAGCAATATCACCCAAAAGAGGCATGTAGCAAGCAGAAATTATAGATACGTTTTGGACGTATCAACATCCCCAAGCTTAATTCCTGCTCGTCCTCGAGTAGGTAAATGATAACAAGAATAATTTCTATGGTGACATGCTATTAACCATATAGGACTTTTTCATAGTCACATGACAAAATCTTACTGAGACAATGAATCTATAGTAATTAAGTTGCCTCATGAGAAAATCACAAAGAACTGAAAGTTTTACAATATGATACTGAAACATCAAATAGATTTGCAATGAGCATGGTGTGCAAATATGATAAAGTGATATCTCGCTTGCCCCCTTCAGTGAAGCAAAGCATAAATGCAGGGGCACCTCCAAGGTTTAAGTGATGACTAGATACAATGATTTCAAAATAAATGATACCACAATCATGCAAAAGACAATGCTACTTTGGGACAATGCACATTACACTCAGAATGACAATCATGCTCTCAGTAGTTGGTGCTTTTAAAAGAAGGTGGAGACTCTCGAACCGTGGCTTTTGTTGGCAAGGTTGAAAACCCGTAGTCGGAAACAAAGACAAAACATGTACCAGAGCTCTTGGTTTTAAAAACAGAGGTAATAATTATTATTTTTAGATCATGCATGTTTCGTCAACGAATGCTAGCAGACAACTCAATCACTTCTTGAGATGGACAAGTTTCGAGGAACGGCTCCCGAATAAGGACGATCACATCCTCTTAATCTCCTTTGTTTATCACTGCCAAAGTTTTCTGATTTCTCATGAACAAAGCGTGAAGGAGGGTTTGTTTGTTATATTATCTTTTTGAGCCGGGCGCACTCAATGCCAGTTCCTTCTCGTATTATTGGTTTGCACATTATACATGCAATCCCGGGGTGAAGCTTGTCCAACTTAAAAAGATCATGAATTAACCACTACTTCCTCATGAACTTACAACAGAGGCACAAAATTGGAATGCTTTTTTTTTCTTTTTGAATAATTTCGAGGTGGTACATGCAAGTCTCCGTTAGGAATGGCAGGTAAATACCCTGTAGGAAGGTATGGTGGACTCATATGGCATAACTGGTTTAAAGGAATTTGGATGCACAAGCAGTCAGTCCGCTTAGTATAGGTGGAGGTTAGCAAAAGACTGGGAGCGACCAACTAAGAGAGCAATGACGGTCATAATCATGCAGAGCGACAAAGCAACATTGAATCAGGCATGGAAGTTATATCGCTACTCAGAAACAAAAGATCATCAAGGCTTGACAGACTTTCTTTACAGTCTTAAATATGCGTGAGCATACGCCAAGTCAATCAAAGTAAATTCTCGAAGGAAGATATTACTAAACGATACCACATCATAGGCAAAACAAATCATGTTGGTACTCCAATAACACATTGGGAATCCCCCAGCTATTTGATACTAACCATAAGAAAACATGAATTACTAAGCACCATTATGCACGTAGCATCTTTATCATAGACATATCAACCAATGCAACGAAAGCAAACTCTCTTAATAAGATAATCATGATAAATAAAGAGAGTTCAAGCAACCAACTAAACAAAAGCTCTTTAGAAAGATAAGCATGAAAGTTAAGAGCTAAGCATGATACTGTTGGAAATATGCCCTAGAGGCAATAATAAATTGGTTATTATTATATTTCCTTGTTCATGACAATTGTTTATTATCCATGCTAGAATTGTATTGATAGGAAACTCAGATACATGTGTGGATACATAGACAAACACCATGTCCCTAGTAAGCCTCTAGATGACTAGCTCGTTGATCAATAGATGGTTACGGTTTCCTGACCATGGACATTGGATGTCGTTGATAACGGGATCACATCATTAGGAGAATGATGTGATGGACAAGACCCAATCCTAAGCCTAGCACAGATCGTGTAGTTCGTATGCTAAAGCTTTTCTATATGTCAAGTATATTTTCCTTAGACCATGAGATTGTGCAACTCCCGGATACCGTAGGAATGCTTTGGGTGTACCAAACGTCACAACGTAACTGGGTGGCTATAAAGGTGCACTACAGGTATCTCCGAAAGTGTCTGTTGGGTTGGCACGAATCGAGACTGGGATTTGTCACTCCGTATGACGGAGAGGTATCTCTGGGCCCACTCGGTAGGACATCATCATAATGTGCACAATATGTGATCAAGGAGTTGATCACGGGATGATGTGTTACGGAACGAGTAAAGAGACTTGCCGGTAACGAGATTGAGCAAGGTATCGGTATACCGACGATCGAATCTCGGGCAAGTGCTATACCCATAGACAAAGGGAATCGTATACGGGATTAATTGAATCCTTGACATCGTGGTTCATCCGATGAGATCATCGTGGAACATGTGGGAGCCAACATGGGTATCCAGATCCCGCTGTTGGTTATTGGCCGGAGAGTTGTCTCGGTCATGTCTACATGGTTCCCGAGCCCGTAGGGTCTACACACTTAAGGTTCGATGACGCTAGGGTTATAGGGAAAGTATGTACGCGGTTACCGAATGTTGTTCGGAGTCCCGGATGAGATCCCGGACGTCACGAGGAGTTCCGGAATGGTCCGGAGGTAAAGATTCATATATGGGAAGTCCTGTTTTGGTCACCGGAAAAGTTTCGGGCGATATCGGTAACGTACCGGGACCACCGGGAGGGTCCCGGGGGTCCACCAGGTGGGGCCACCAGCCCCAGAAGGCTGCGTGGGCCAAGTGTGGGAGGGGACCAGCCCCAGGTGGGCTGGTGCGCCCCCCCACCAAGGTCCAAGGCGCATGGAGAGTGGAGGGGGGCAAACCCTAGGTCCCGATGGGCCTTAAGGCCCACCCTAGGGCGCCCCCTCTCTCTCCCCCCCCCTTGGCCGCACCCTAGATGGGTTTTGGGGGCTGCCGCCACCCCTAGGGAGGGAACCCTAGATGGGGGCGCAGCCCCTCCCCTTCCCCTATATATAGTGGGGGTTTTGGGGCTGCCAGACACACGAGAACGTCTCCCTCTTGGCGCAGCCCTACCCCTCTCCCTCCTCGTCTCTTGCAGCGCTTGGCGAAGCCCTGCTGGAGTCCCGCGCTCCTCCACCACCACCACGCCGTTGTGCTGCTGTTGGATGGAGTCTTCCCCAACCTCTCCCTCTCTCCTTGCTGGATCAAGGCGTGGGAGACGTCACCGGGCTGCACGTGTGTTGAACGCGGAGGCGCCGTTGTTCGGCGCTTAGATCGGAATCAACCGCGATCTGAATCGCAGCGAGTACGACTCCTTCATCCGCGTTCTTGCAACGCTTCCGCATCGCGATCTACAAGGGTATGTAGATGCACTCTCCTTTATGCTCGTTGCTAGATTACTCCATAGATAGATCTTGGTGATGCGTAGGAAAAATTTTGATTTTCTGCTACGATCCCCAACAGTGGCATCATGAGCTAGGTCTATGCGTAGTATCTTGCACGAGTAGAACACAAAGTAGTTGTGGGCGTAGATCATGTCAATTCTCTTGCCGTTACTAGTCTTATCTTGATTCGGCGGCATCGTGGGATGAAGCGGCCCGAACCGACCTTACACGTACTCTTACGTGAGACAGGTTCCACCGACTGACATGCACTAGTTGCATAAGGTGGCTAGCGGGTGTCTGTCTCTCCCACTTTAGTCGGATCGGATTCGATGAAAAGGGTCCTTATGAAGGGTAAATAGAAATTGGCATATCACGTTGTGATTTTGGCGTAGGTAAGAACCGTTCTTGCTAGAAACCTATAGCAGCCACGTAAAAACTTGCAACAACAATTAGAGGACGTCTAACTTGTTCTTGCAGCATGTGCCGTGTGATGTGATATGGCCAAAAGGATGTGATGAATGATATATATGTGATGTATGAGATTGATCATGTTCTTGTAATAGGAATCACGACTTGCATGTCGATGAGAATGACAACCGGCAGGAGCCATAGGAGTTGTCTTATTTATTGTATGACCTGCGTGTCACTGAATAACGCCATGTAATTACTTTACTTTATTGCTAAACGTTAGCCATAGTAGTAGAAGTAATGTTTGGCGAGACGACTTCATGGAGACACGATGATGGAGATCATGATGATGGAGATCATGGTGTCATGCCGGTGACAATGATGATCATGGAGCCCTGAAGATGAAGATCAAAAGGAGCAAAATGATATTGGCCATATCATGTCACTATTTGATTGCATGTGATGTTTATCATGTTTTACATCTTATTTGCTTAGAACGACGGTAGTGAATAAGATGATCTCTCACTAAAATTTCAAGAATTGTGTTCCCCCTAACTGTGCACCGTTGCTAA
Organism: Secale cereale; assembly: GCA_902687465.1. Lineage (NCBI taxonomy): Eukaryota > Viridiplantae > Streptophyta > Magnoliopsida > Poales > Poaceae > Secale > Secale cereale. The sequence goes on along the minus strand of LR738714.1, from coordinate 766,890,616 downwards.
GGTTCGTTGTCCCGAAGCACCACGTGATGATCGGGTGTGATAGGTTCTAACGTTCGCATACAACGGGTGTAAGACAGATTTACACACGCGATACACTTAGGGTTGACTTGACGAGCCTAGCATGTACAGACATGGCCTCGGAACACGGAAGACCGAAAGGTCGAACATGAGTCGTATAGAAGATACGATCAACATGAAGATGTTCACCATTGATGACTAGTCCGTCTCACGTGATGATCGGACACGGCCTAGTCGATTCAGATCATGTATCACTTAGATGACTAGAGAGATGTCTATCTGAGTGGGAGTTCATTAGATGAACTTCATTGTCATGAACAATAGTCTAAGTTGTCTTTGCAAATTATGTTATAGACCAATAACTGCGTTGTAGCTCCTGTTTAATACGATCCTAGAGAAAGATTAAGTTGAAAGATATTGTAAGCAATGATGCGGACTGGGTCCGTAGTCCGAGGAGTGTCCTCACTGCTGCACAGAAAGCTTACGTCTTTGATGCACCGCTCGATGTGCAAACCCCTACAACGTTGTCTGTGGATGTTGTGAACACCTGACAGACACGTCCTGATAACTACTTGATAGTTTAGTGCACCATACTTTACGGCTTAGAATTGGGATTCCAATGACGTTTTGAACGCCATAGAACATATGAGATGTTCTAAGAGCTGAAATTGGTATTTCAGGCTCATGCCCGTGTTGAGAGGTATGAGACCTCTGACAAGTTCTTTTGCCAAAAAGATGGAGGAGAATGGCTCAACTAGTGAGCATGTGCTCAGAATGTCTGGGTGCTAAAATCACTTGAACCAAGTGGGAGTTAATCTCCCAGGTGAGATAATGGTTGACAGAATTCTCTAGACACTATCACCAAGCTACTAGAACTTCGTGATGAACTATGACATGCAAAGGATGGAGATGATCCCGGAGCTATTAGCGGTTCTTAAGACCGCGAAAGTAGAAATCAAGAAGGAGCATCAAGTGTTGATGGTTTAACAAGACCACTGGTTTCAAAAGGGGCAAGGGCTAGAAGGGAAACTTCATGAATGGCAAACCAGTTGTCGCTCTAATGAGGGAACCCAAGGTTGCACCCAAACCTTGAGACTAAGTGCTTCGATTGTAAGGGTAACGGTCACATGGTAGCAGAATTACCCCAAATACATGGTAGATAAGAAAAGCTGGCAACTTCAACAAAGTATATTTGATATACGTGTTATTGATGTGTACCTTACTAGTACTCCTTGTAGCACATGGGTATTGGATACCGATTAAGTTGCTATTATTAGTGACTTGAAGCAAAAGCTATGGACTGAACGGAGACTGGCTAAGGGCAAGGTGACGATGTGTGTTGGAAGTGTTTCCAAGGTTGATAAGATCACCATCGCACGCTCCCTCTATTTTCGAGATTAGTGTTAAACCTAGATAAATGTTACCAGGTGTCTACGTTGAGCATGAATATGATTAGATCATGTTCATTGCAATACAGTTATTCATTTAAGTCAGAGAATAATGGTTATTCTGTTTACATGAATAAAACCTTTGTGGTCTTGCACCCAATGGTTCGTTGAATCTCGATCATAGTAATACACATGATGATAATATCAATGCCAAAAGATGTAGAGTTAATAATGATAGTACCACTTTCTTGTGGCACTGCCGCTTAGGTCATTTTGGCATAGAATGCATGAAGAAACTCCATGCTGATGGATGTTTTGAGTCACTTGATTTTGAATCACTTGACACATGCGAGCCATGCCTCATGGGCAGGATGACTGAGATCCCGTTTTCAGGTACAATGAAACGGGCAAGTGACTTGTTGGAAATCATACATGCTAATGTATGTGATCCAATGAGAATTAAGGCGTGTGGTGGATATCGTTATTTTCTCATCTTCACTGACGATTTGAGTAGATATGGTATATTTACTTAATGAAGCAAAAGTCTGAAACGTTTGAAAGGTTCAAAAATTTCAGAGTGAAGATTAAGAATCATCATAACAAGAAGATCATGTTCCTATGATCTGATCAAGGGGATATTATCTGAATTATGAGTTTGGCAATCACTTAAGACATTGTGGAATTGTTTCGCAGTTGAAGCCCCCTGGAGCACCACAGCGTAATGGTGTGTCCGGACATCGTAATCGAACCTTATGAGATATGGTGCGATCTATGATGTATCTTACCGATCTACCGCTGTTATTTTAAGGTTATGCATTAGAGACAGCTGCATTCACTTTAGATAGGGCACCATCTAAGTCCGTTGAGACGACGTCGTATGGTTTCGCAAGAAACCAAAGTTGTCGTTTTCTTAATGTTTGGGGCTGCGATGCTTATGGCTTCAGCCGGGAAAAGCTCAAACCCAAAGCGGACAAATACATCTTCATAGGATACCCAAAGGTAACAGTTGGGTATACCTCCTATCTCAGATCCAAGGGCAAAAATGTTTGTCCCTAAGAACGGGTCCTTTCTCGAGAAGGAGTTTCTCTCGAAAGAATTAAGTGGGAGGAAGATAGAACTTGATGAGGTTGTCGAACCCTCACTTCAACCGGAGAGTAGTGCAACACAGAAAGATGTTTCTGTGGAACCTCCGACAGTTGAAGAGGAAACTAATGATAGTGATCATAAAGCTCCAGATCAAGTTGCTGTCGAACCTCGTAGGTCGACAAGGATATGTACTACTCCTGAGTGGTACGGTGATCCTGTCTTAGAGGTCATGTTGTTGGACAACGATGAACCTACGAACTATGGAGAAGCGATGGTGGGCCCATATTCCGACAGATGGTTAGAAGCCGAGAAATCCGAGATAGGATCCATGTATCGAAACAAAGTATGGACTTTGGTGGACTTGCCTGATGACTGGCAAGCCATTGAGATAAATGGATCTTTAAGAAGAAGACGGACGTGGACGGTAATGTCACCGTCTATGAAGCTCGACTTGTGGCAAAGAGTTTTTCACAAGTTCAAGGAGTTGACTACGATGAGATTTTCTCACCCGTAGCGATGCTTAAGTCCGTCGGAATCATGTTAGCATTAGCTGCATTTATGAAATCTGGCAGATGGATGACAAAACAAGTTTCCTTACCAGTTTTCGTAAGGAAAGGTTGTATATGATACAATCAGAAAGGTTTTGTCGATCCTAAGGATGCTAAAAGATATGCTAGCTCCAGCGATCCTTCTATGGACTAGAGCAAGCATCTCGGAGTCGGAATATACACTTTGATGAAGTGATCAAAGTTTTTGGGTATACAAAGTTTGTTAGAAACTTGTATTTGCAATAAAGTGAGTGGGAGCACTGCAACATTTCTGATAAGTATATGTGAATGACATATGGTTGATCCGAAATGATGTTGAATTTCTGGAAAGCGTAAAGGGTTGTTTGAAAGGAGTTTTTCAAAGGAAGACCTGGATAAAGCTGCTTACATAATTGGGCATCAAGATCTATAGAGATAGATCAAGACGCCTGATGATACTTTCAAAAGGAACACACACCTTTGACATGATTTTGAAGGAGTTCAAAATAGGTCAGTTAAAGAAGGAATTCTTACCTGAGTTATAAGGTGTGAAGTTGAGTAAGACTCAAAACTTGACCACGGCAGAAGAAAGAGGAAGGACGAAGGTCGTCCCCTATGCTTTTGTCATAGGCTCTATACGGTATGCCATGATGAGTACCGCACCTGATGTGTGCCTTGCCACATGTCTGGCAAGAGGGTACAAAGGTGATCCAGGAGTGGATCACTAGATAGTGGTCAAAATTATCCTTAGAGGAATAAGGAAATGTTTCTCGGTTATGGAGGTGATAAAGAGTTCGATGTAAACAGTTACGTCGATGCAAGCTTAACACCTATCCGGGTAACTCTAAATGGAGATACCGGATACGTATAATGGAGCAACAGTTTGGAATAGCTCCAAGTGGAACGTGGTAGCAGCATCTACGATATGACATAAAGTTTTGCGAAGTACATAGGGATCTGAATGTTGCAGACCCGTTGACTACAACCTCTCTCACAAGCATAACATGATCAAACCCAGAACTCATTGAGTGTTAATCACATATTGATGTGAACTAGATTACTGACTCTGGTAAACTCTTTGGATGTTGGTCACATGGCGATGTGACCTGTGAGTGTTAATCACATGGCGATGTGAACTAGATTATTGACTCTAGTGCAAGTGGGAGACTGTTGGAAATATGCCCTAGAGGCAATAATAAATTGGTTATTATTATATTTCCTTGTTCATGACAATTGTTTATTATCCATGCTAGAATTGTATTGATAGGAAACTCAGATACATGTGTGGATACATAGACAAACACCATGTCCCTAGTAAGCCTCTAGATGACTAGCTCGTTGATCAATAGATGGTTACGGTTTCCTGACCATGGACATTGGATGTCGTTGATAACGGGATCACATCATTAGGAGAATGATGTGATGGACAAGACCCAATCCTAAGCCTAGCACAGATCGTGTAGTTCGTATGCTAAAGCTTTTCTATATGTCAAGTATATTTTCCTTAGACCATGAGATTGTGCAACTCCCGGATACCGTAGGAATGCTTTGGGTGTACCAAACGTCACAACGTAACTGGGTGGCTATAAAGGTGCACTACAGGTATCTCCGAAAGTGTCTGTTGGGTTGGCACGAATCGAGACTGGGATTTGTCACTCCGTATGACGGAGAGGTATCTCTGGGCCCACTCGGTAGGACATCATCATAATGTGCACAATATGTGATCAAGGAGTTGATCACGGGATGATGTGTTACGGAACGAGTAAAGAGACTTGCCGGTAACGAGATTGAGCAAGGTATCGGTAATACCGACGATCGAATCTCGGGCAAGTGCTATACCCATAGACAAAGGGAATCGTATACGGGATTAATTGAATCCTTGACATCGTGGTTCATCCGATGAGATCATCGTGGAACATGTGGGAGCCAACATGGGTATCCAGATCCCGCTGTTGGTTATTGGCCGGAGAGTTGTCTCGGTCATGTCTACATGGTTCCCGAGCCCGTAGGGTCTACACACTTAAGGTTCGATGACGCTAGGGTTATAGGGAAAGTATGTACGCGGTTACCGAATGTTGTTCGGAGTCCCGGATGAGATCCCGGACGTCACGAGGAGTTCCGGAATGGTCCGGAGGTAAAGATTCATATATGGGAAGTCCTGTTTTGGTCACCGGAAAAGTTTCGGGCGATATCGGTAACGTACCGGGACCACCGGGAGGGTCCCGGGGGTCCACCAGGTGGGGCCACCAGCCCCAGAAGGCTGCGTGGGCCAAGTGTGGGAGGGGACCAGCCCCAGGTGGGCTGGTGCGCCCCCCCACCAAGGTCCAAGGCGCATGGAGAGTGGAGGGGGGCAAACCCTAGGTCCAGATGGGCCTTAAGGCCCACCCTAGGGCGCCCCCTCTCTCTCCCCCCCCCCCTTGGCCGCACCCTAGATGGGTTTTGGGGGCTGCCGCCACCCCTAGGGAGGGAACCCTAGATGGGGGCGCAGCCCCTCCCCTTCCCCTATATATAGTGGGAGTTTTGGGGCTGCCAGACACACGAGAACGTCTCCCTCTTGGCGCAGCCCTACCCCTCTCCCTCCTCGTCTCTTGCAGCGCTTGGCGAAGCCCTGCTGGAGTCCCGCGCTCCTCCACCACCACCACGCCGTTATGCTGCTGTTGGATGGAGTCTTCCCCAACCTCTCCCTCTCTCCTTGCTGGATCAAGGCGTGGGAGACGTCACCGGGCTGCACGTGTGTTGAACGCGGAGGCGCCGTTGTTCGGCGCTTAGATCGGAATCAACCGCGATCTGAATCGCAGCGAGTACGACTCCTTCATCCGCGTTCTTGCAACGCTTCCGCATCGCGATCTACAAGGGTATGTAGATGCACTCTCCTTTATGCTCGTTGCTAGATTACTCCATAGATAGATCTTGGTGATGCTTAGGAAAAATTTTGATTTTCTGCTACGATCCCCAACAGATAGTAGCTATTAAAAGACAAAGAACACACACAGCAAAGATAGACATGAAAATTCTATGTTATGTTCTAGGTAGAAGTGGAGCGTGTTTCTCTCCCACATAAAGAAAGCTGAGTTCCGACTCGTTATGAAAAGCTAAGGAAAACTAAAAAGGAAAGCTAAAAGCAAGACGCTCCAAGCATAGCACATAACACATGAAGTGATTAAAATATAGTGGAACAAAAGACGAACTGATAATGTTGATGGAGAAGGGGATGCACGGGGGCATCCCCAAGCTTAGACGCTTGAGTCTCCTTGAATATTTCTTGGGGGTGCATGGGGGCATCCCCAAGCTTGAGCGTTTGACACTCCTGAATCTTTTTATCATCTTCCCTCGCACACTTGAAAACTCCCTTCATACATAACTCATCATAATCTGATTAGCGAGGTTAGTACCCTTAATAAAATAATTGTTCCTTGCTGGAAATAAGGATATTATTGAAGATCTACTGTTTCTCAAGATTGCCAAAAGGTTTTTGCAAAGAAAAAGCAAGCTCTAGGTTTGCAAAATGAAGGAAAGGCAAAACAGGACAGAATCTGTGAAAAACAGAACAGCAGGTAGTAAACGATTTTTTCGGGGTACTTCTGCAACTCTAATCAAAAAACTCAAAACAGACGCACGAAAGACAATTATATAGAGCACGCTGTCGAAACAATTCAGTCCAAAAAGATAATCTGGTGATTTTATACGAATTTTTCTATCCAAGGACAGAATCTGTTTCCTGGACAGCACGTCACAACTTTTGAACTTTCTTGCAATCAGAGGCTACACTTGGCACAAAATTGAAAAGCAAAGATACAATGATGATGCTACTGTAATAACAACATCAAGACACAACAAAAGCAAAATAAAATTTATTCATGTGGGCTGCCTCCCAAAAGCGCTTTCTTTTATGCCTTTAAGCTAGGCATAATGCATAGAGATCAAGTTTTATCAAGAGTAAAAGAATAGCTAGCCCGTACAACGGACTCAAAAGGTAACTTAATCTTATTTTGAGGGAAGTGTTCCATCCCTTTCTTGAGAGGAAACTGGAATTTTATATTCCCCTCTTTCATGTCAATGATAGCACCAACGATGCGTAGAAAAGGACGTCCCAAAATAATTGGACAAGAAGGTTCACATTTAATGTCCATAATAGTAAAATCAACGGGAACATAATTGTCATTGACAATGATAAGAACATCGTCGATCCTCCCCAAAGGTTTCTTTATGGAAGAATCAACGAGACGAACACCAAAAGAACAAGAATCAAAAGGTTTCAATTTAAGCATATCATATATTCTTTTGGGCATAACAGAGGTACTAGCACCAACATCACATAAAGCATAGCAAGAGAAGTTATTCAACTTAATTTTAATCATAGGATCCCAACCATCTTCTAGCTTTCTAGGTATGGAGGTTTCTACTCTAAGTTTCTCCTCCCTAGCTTTGATAAGAGCATTAGTGATATGCTCTGTGAAGGCAAGGTTAAGCGTGCTAGTGCGGGGATCTCTAGACATCTTGTGAAGGAAATCAATAACTTCGGTAAGAGTGCAATTATCAAAATCAAGGTCACTACAATCAAGTAAGGTGGTAGTGGTGTCCTTTAGGTTCACTTGTTTGGTAGTTTCTATAGTCATAGCATCACCATTAATAGGTCCATCAGGACCAGGAGTGCATTGGGTGCTAAGAGTTTGGATATCCTCAACAACTTGGATAGTAGCAACAGTGTGGTGGGTAGGAAGGCTCTTAATTCTATCTTCTTCCTCCCTTTCTCTAGCCCATCTCTCTTTAAGTTTAGCCATCATCCTAATATTTTCATTAATTTGCACTTGAATAGCATTCATATGAGTGACCTTCCTCTCCTCAAGAGGAGAAGTTCTAATTTTAAGCAATTATACTTCATTGGCTAAATTGTCTACCTTCGAAGAGAGATCACCTAGTTTGTTTAGTTTTTCTTCTACACTATTATTAATAGCTTTTTGGGTAGTGATGAAATCCTTAAGCATAATCTCTAGTTCAGTAGTGGAGTTCTTGGTGCTAGGATAAGCATTGTTGTTCCCATAAGAATTAGAGGGGAACGGTCTAGGATTGCTACCAAAATTACTCCTATAAGCATTGTTGTTAAAATTGTTTCTAAAGATAAAGTTCACATCTACTTGTTCTTGAGCAATCAAAGAATTTAAAGGAACATCACAAGGATCAACAGAAGATTGCTTCGAAAGTAGAGACATGATCAAGTCAACTTTTTCATTTAGGGAGGAAATCTCCTCGACAGAGTTTACCTTCCTACCTGTTGGAGCGCGTTCGGTGTGCCATTGGGAATAGTTGGTCATCATCTCATCGAGAAGCTTCGTGGCAGCACCAAGTGTAGTTGACATAAAGGTTCCTCCCGCGGCCGAATCTAACAAGTTCCGCGAGGTAAAGTTCAAGCCTGCATAAAAAGTTTGGATAACCATCCAAGTAGTCAAACCATGAGTAGGGCAGTTCTTGACAAGAGATTTCATACGTTCCCAAGCTTGGGCAACGTGTTCATTATCCAATTGTTTAAAATTCATTATGTTACTTCTTAGTTGGATAATTTTAGCAGGTGGATAGTATTTTCCAATAAAAGCATCTTTGCACTTGTCCCATGAATCTATGCTATTTCTAGGCAAAGACTGAAACCAAATTTTAGCTCCTCCTCTCAAGGAGAAAGGAAAAAGCTTAAGCTTAACAATATTACCATCTATTTCTTGGTACTTTTGCATATCACAAAGTTCAACAAAATTGTTTAAGTGTAAAACAGCATCATCTCCAGCACCGGAGAATTGATCTTTCATAACTAGATTCAGTAAAGCAGGTTTAATTTCATATGAAGGTGCTGAAGTGGCAGGTATAGTGATAGGTGTGCAGATAAAGTCATCGTTGTTGTGACTAGTGAAGTCACACAACTTGGTGTTCTCGGTGGAACCCATAGTAGCAAGCAAGCAAGATAACTATTTTTGTGATTTTCGATAAAAGATACTAAAGCAAAAACTGAAAGGTAAACTAACAAGACTAAAAAGCAAAGGTAAAAGATAGCGTGCAACTCCCCTATCCTGAAGAGTGGAGTCCCCAGCAACGGCGCCAGAAAACTTTGCTTGATGGCTTCTCGCCCCTCGTTGGTTACCCCAAGTGGAAGGTTTGAGATGCAGTGTCGCGGAAGTTTTCCCTTGGCAAAGATACCAAGGATCGATTTCCCTGAGACTCCCAGTTTCAACAAGAAGGTGTCAACTGCTAACGGCGCCAGATATTAGCAATCAACGTGGACCTGCACACAGATACAAATAACTTTGCTCCCAACGAGTACAGAGAGGTTGTCAATCCCTCCGGCCTTGTCGTTTACAAAGGTTCAAACGCAAGTGATAATAGTGATAGGTATTGCTGCAATAGTAAGTAAAAAGCGTAAAGTAAATAGCAGAAAGTAAATAGCGGATGTGTTCAGTGATGGTAATATGGACCGGAGTCCCATGAGGTTCACTAGTGATGTCTCTCTCCCAAAAGACGATAAAACTGCTATGTGAGGTAAACGAATTACAGCTGGGCAATTGACAGGACCATGTGCGCAAACCAATGCTGACTAAGTTGCAAGAAAGGTAGAGGTTCAAAGCATGGGCGGTACGCCAAAGTAAGTAGACCGAAATCCATCTGCATCTACTACTAATCATCCACCTTGAGATATCTATCCAGAACATCTCGCTGGTATTAAGTTGCGAGTCCCACCCATAGTGTAAACTCAAAGCAACAGACAACTGCATTAAAAGAACTTTGCGTAAAGTAAACAATCCTTGCACCCGCAGCCACAAGCACCGTTGTTTTCCCCCTTGTGGCAACAGCACATCCCCTAGACTCATGTTTCTGTCACTCAAGCTAGTCATCGAGGGGCATGAACCCACAATCAAGCATAACGTCCCCTCTTGGAGTCACTACCTACTACTTGGTCAAAGCAATAAATAACAACGGAGAACATGCAAGAATTACTTACGAACATAAATATAAAAGAGGTGAATCAAATATATTACTCAAACACAATCTGAACATAATCTCATAATCCATCGGATCCCAGCAAACTCATCATAGCAACAGCATAAGGATTACATATGAGCCTCGATCATGTAGGGCAGCTCACGAGGACTAATTAGTGAAGCACAAGAACGGGAGGAGAACATCACATAGCTACTGGTCATGGACTCATGGTCCAAGGGAGACTACTCACAACTCATCCGGGAGGCGTCCATGGTGGTGGAGAAGCTCCCGGTGGTGATCCTCCCCTCCGGCAGGGTGCCGGGAAGTGTTCTCCTGGTGCTCCCGATCTTGGAAGCGCGGCGGCGGCAGAACAGAGATGAGATCGCGAAAAAGGGTTCCCGTCTCGAGGGTTTCGGGAGACGGTATAAATATATGCCAAAGGGGGGCATCAGACGAGGCTCGGGGGGCCCAGGCGCCCCCC
>LR738714.1:766839462-766880067 GCA_902687465.1 Secale cereale | reverse complement strand
CCCCCCCCGGCGCGGCACAGGGGGGGCGCGCCACCAGGGCGCCTGGAGCCCTGGTAGCCCCCCTCCGGCTGTGCTTCGGGTGCCTGGTAGCTTCTGGAACGCTGATTTTTTATATAATTTTTTCGTGATTTTTCTGGCAGTTCTCGTAATGGGAAAACCTGAAATACAAAAACAGTCGAAAACAGAAACTGGCACTGGGGTGCACTGAGTTAATAGGTTAGTCCAAATATGATCAAAAGTGTATGGAAGTGTATAAATATCATAGCAATATCACCCAAGAGAGGCATGGAGCAAGCAGAAATTATAGATACGTTTTGGACGTATCACTTTGCCGCGCTGCCCTGTGAGTCTGCTGGGCCTTTATGGGCCTGCAAATACAGGCTCACTGGGTAGCGCGCAAACATTTTTTTATATGGTATTTCATTTTATATCTAACTAACATTTCTATATCTAAAATTTATCTATCTAACATTGCCGCAAATATATCTAAAATTTCTATCTAACATTTCTATATCTAAAATTTTATATCTAACTAACATTTCTATATCTAAAATTATCTAACAAACATTTAATATCTCATTTAACTCTCTAAAAACAAATCAATAAATGAATGAAAAATACCAAATGAATTAAGAAAGGGCTAATAATTGATAATGTGGATTTGAATGGTGCATTTTGAACACACGAAAACTATGGAGTTCAAAAAAATGCAATGCCTTTGTAACATATGAGTTTTCGTCCTAAACCCTGATACCTCGAAAGAGATTGTCCATTTTGTACACGAAATGCATCCAATTTTACCGTGACCCTCTCTACGTTTTTGCACATGCCATGTGGGTGAAACGATGATACCATGCCAAGTTTCAACCTTTTCAGACTTCAATTTGTAGTGCTTTTCAATTTCACGGTCATTTAGCTCTCTCAAAACAAATCAGTAAATGAATGAAAAATACCAAATGAATTCATAAAGGGCTAATAATTGATGATGTGGATTTGAATGGTGCATTTTGAACACACAAAAACTCTGGAGTTCAAAAAAATGCAATGCCTTTGTAGTATATGAGTTTTCAACCCAAACACTGATACCTCGAAAGAGATTGTCCATTTTGTACACGAAGTGCATCTAGTTTTTGCCGTGACCCTCTCTACTTTTTTGCACATGCCATGTGGGTGAAATGATGATACCATGCCAAGTTTCAACCTTTTCAGACTTCAATTTGTAGTGCTTTTCAATTTCACGGCCATTTAGCTCTCTCAAAACAAATCAGTAAATGAATGAAAAATACCAAATGAATTCAGAAAGGGCTAATAATTTGTGTGAATCACTAGTTTGTGAATAACTTAACTTTAAAAATTCATTTTTCAGTGATTCTTTTTTATTATATTTAATATTAGTGTGTTTTATGATTATATTCAATTTGGTAATGCTTAGGTTATTTAAAAAATGAAATGCCTTTGTAACAGATGAGTTTTCGTCCGTTACAGTGAAAATGATACCATGCCAACTTTCAACCTTTTCGGAGTTCATTTGAAGTGTTTTTCATTTTAGCTGAAAAAATCAGTAAATGAATGAAAGAATTTGTTTGCACATATAATTTCTCCGCGTTTCAAATAGTAAAACACATAACTACCCTAACTATTACAGAGATTCCCTTCTGGGTGTGAAACACAGAAGAAAGTGATGATATTGAAGCCGATCACATCCCAGATCTTTGGGTGTGAAACTTTTTCTTCGCATGTGTCCCTTTGCGCCGTAACTATGGAAAATCTTCATCATTTAACGGGATGCTCGGGTCAATATTCACTGTGAATGGAGCAATTTCATCAATCTTTTCATAATCTTCTGACTTGTCTGTCTTGTCATTCACTCCCACGATGTTTCTCTTCCCAGAAAGAACTATGTGCCGCTTTGGCTCATCGTACGATGCATTCGCTTCCTTATCTTTTCTTTTTCTTGGCTTGGTAGACATGCCCTTCACATAGAAAACATGTGCCACATCATTGTCTAGGACGAATGGTTCGTCTGCATACGCAAGATTGTTGAGATCCACTGTTGTCATTCCGTACTGCGGGTCTTCCGTTACCCCGCCTCGTGTCATATTGACCCATTTCCACCAAAACAAAAGGACCTTCAAACCACGTCGATAGTCAAGTTCCCATATGTCCTGTATATAACCATAATATGTTTCCTTTCCCGTCTTGGTTTCTGCATCAAAGCGGACACCACTGTTTTGGTTGGTACTCTTCTTATCTTCGGTGATCGTGTAAAATGTATTACCATTTATCTCGTACCCTTTGAAAGTCATTATATTCGAAGATGGTAACTGGGACAGCAAGTACAGGTCATCCTCAATAGAGGTGTCATGCATGGTACGTGTCTGCAACCAGCTGGCGAAACTCCTGGTTTGTTCACGTGTAATCCAGTCATCAGACCGCTCCGGGTGTTTGTAGCGTAGCAAATTCTTGTGTTCATCCATATACGGAGCCACCAACGCGGAATTCTGTAGAACTGTGTAGTGTGCTTCAATGAGAGAATGTCCGTCCATACATATTATTTGTTCCCCTCGTAGCGTGCCTTTTCCATCCAGTCTGCCCTTATGCCGCGATTCAGGAACACCAATCGGCTTAAGGTCAGGAATAAAGTCAATACAAAACTCAATGACCTCCTCATTGTGATGGCCCTTGGAGATGCTTCCTTCTGGCCTAGCACAGTTATGAACATATTTCTTTAAGACTCCCATGAACCTCTCAAAGGGGAACATATTGTGTAGAAATATAGGACCCAAAACGTTAATCTCTTCGCATAGGTGAACTAGGACGTGTGTCATGATGTTGAAGAAGGATGGTGGGAACACCAACTCGAAACTGACAAGACATTGCACCAAATCATTCTCTAACCTTGGTATGATTTCTGGATCGATTACCTTTTGAGAGATTGCATTGAGAAATGCACATAGCTTCACAATGGCTAATCAAACGTTTTCCGGTAGAAGCCCCCTCAATGCAACCGGAAGCAGTTGCATCATAATCACCTGGCAGTCATGAGACTTTAGGTTCTGCAACTTTTTCTCTGCCATGTTTATTATTCCCTTTATATTCGACGAGAAGCCAGACGGTACCTTAATACTGAGTAGGCATTCAAAGAATATTTCCTTCTCTTCTTTGGTAAGAGCGTAGCTTGCATGACCCTGATGTATGTCGTCTTTTTCGTGCATACGTTGCTGGTTCTCCCGTGCCTCATGTGTATCTTTTGTCTTCCCATACACGCCCAAGAAGCCAAGCAGGGTCACACAAAGATTCTTCGTCACGTGCATCACGTCGATTGCGGAGCGGATCTCTAGGTCCTTCCAATAGGGCAGGTCCCCAAATATAGATTTCTTCTTCCACATGGGTGCGCGTCCGTCAGCGTCATTCGGAACAGGTTGTCCACCAGGACCCTTTCCAAAGACCACTTTCAAATCCTTGACCATATCATGTACATCAGCACCAGTACGGTGGCGAGGCTTCGTCCGGTGATCCGCCTCACCTTTGAATTGCTTGCCTTTCTTTCTTACGGGATGCCTGCTCGGAAGAAATCGATGATGTCCCATGTACACATTCTTCTTACAATTAGCCAAATATATACTGTCGGTATCGTCCAAACAGTGCATGCATGCGCGGTATCCCTTGTTTGTCTGTCCTGAAAGGTTACTGGGAGCAGGCCAGTCATTGATGGTCACGAACAGCAACGCCTTTAGGTCAAATTCTTCCCCCATGTGCTCATCCCATGCACGTACACCTGTTCCATTTCACAGTAGTAAGAGTTCTTCAACTAATGGCCTTAGGTACACATCAATGTCGTTGTCGGGTTGCTTAGGGCCTTGGATGAGCACTGGCATCATAATGAACTTTCGCTTCATGCACAACCAAGGAGGAAGGTTATACAAACATAGAGTCACAGGCCAGGTGCTATGGTTGCTGCTCTACTCCCCAAAAGGATTAATGCCATCTGCGCTTAGACCAAACCATACGCTCCTTGCGTCATCTGCAAACTCCTTCCCGTACTTTCGTTCGATTTTTCTCCACTGCGACCCGTCAGCGGGTACTCTCAACTTTCCATCTTTCTTATGGTCTTCTCTGTGCCATCGCATCGCCTTGGCATGCTCTTTGTTTTGGAACAAACGTTTCAACCGTGGTATTATAGGAGCATACCACATCACCTTGGCAGGAATCTTCTTCCTGGGGCGCTCGCCCTCGACATCACCAGGGTCATCGCGGCTGATCTTATAGCGCAATGCACCGCATACCGGGCAAGCGTTCAAATCCTCGTACTCACCGCGGTAGAGGATGCAATCATTAGGGCATGCATGTATCTTCTGCACCTCTAACCCTAGAGGGCAGAGAGCCTTCTTTGCTTCGTACGTACTCTCGGGCAATTCGTTGTCCTTTGGAAGCATATCCTTTATCATTACCAGCAACTTTCCAAATCCCTTGTCAGATACACCATTCTCTGCCTTCCATTGCAGCAATTCCAGTGTGGTGCCCAGCTTTTTCTTGTCACCTGCGCAATTCGGGTACAACAATTTTTTGTGATCCTCTAACATGCGCTGCAACTTCTTCTTCTCCAAATCACTTGCGCAGTTTCTCGTTGCATCGGCAATGGCCCGACCTAGATCATCAACGGGCTCATCTGATGCCTCTTCTTCAGCTTCTTCCCGCATTGCCGGCTCAGCTTCTTCCCGCATTGCCGGCTCAGCTTCTTCCCCCATTGTTGTATCATCATATTCAGGGAACCCATGGCCAGGATAGCTGTCGTCGTCCTCTTCTTCTTCATTGTCTTCCATCATAACCCCTCTTTCTCCGTGCTTGGTCCAAACATTATAATGGGGCACGAAACCGGACTTAAACAGGTGGACGTGAATGGTTCTTGACTTAGAGTAATTTAGACCATTCTTACAGACAGCACATGGACAAGGCATAAAACCATCCGCCCGCTTGTTTGCCTCAGCCGCAAGCAGAAAAGTTTGCACGCCATTAATGAACTCGAGAGAGTATCGGTCATCGTACATCCATTGTCGGCTCATCTTCAATACACAGCACCAAAAACACCAACTTAATACAAGTTCGTACATAAAGTTCATACAACACTTAAATGCAACAAACAAATAACTCTCTAGCTAAAGCATTTAAATGCAACAACAAATGCGATCAAGATCGCAACTAAGGTAACAATTGATCCAACAGCATAATGATACCAAGCCTCACTATCGATGGCATATTTTCTAATCTTTCTAATCTTCAAGCCATTTTCTCCATCTTGATCTTGTGATCATCGACGACATCGGCAACATGCAACTCCAATTCCATCTTCTCCCCCTCAATTCTTTTCAATTTTACTTTCAAGTACTCGTTTTCTCTTTCAACTAAATTTAACCTCTCGACAATAGGGTCGGTTAGAATTTCCGGTTCACATACCTACATATGCAAACTAAGTGTTATTTTGGACCTCAAATTGCATATAAATCAAATACTAGCACATATATTTCCTCCCAAATTACTAAACTCACAAATTAATCACTATATAAAGCATTGCAAGAGCTAATCTAGCAATGAGAGATGAAAGGACAAAGTTGCTAACCTTTGTGATCATTTGAATGGATGGGGTCCTTCAAATCTTGACAAATTTTGGGCAAAATGTGTGATGAGCTCGAGAGGAAGAGGGGAAGAACAGAGAGGAGAGGGGAAAGGGGAAGAACAGAGCGAGCTCGGGTGGACGAAGGGTTTATGTACGACCACCTTTAGCACCGGTTCGTGCCAAGAACTGGTACTAAAGGTGCTGGAGGGGCCCCACACTGACAACATCCTGCCACCACTCTCATTAGTACCTGTCCGTGGCACGATCGTTGCTAAAGGTATGCCATGAACCGGTACTAATCAGAGCGGCCCCGGCTAGCCATTGGAACCGGCACTAATGTACACATTAGTGCCGGCTCAAATTCAAACCGGCGGCTGGGGACGCAGGCCGAAAAAAACGCCCCCGCGTCGCTGCTCTGGCGACACGGGCGGCACCCAATCCCGCGCCGCCGGTCCCCCTCCTCGCCCCTTCCCTCTCCGCCGTCGTCGCCGGAGGATGCCGCCGAGCTAAGCCCGCGTGGCGGACGGCAGCGGCGGAGGTGCTCCTCTCGCCTGGCTGCTCTCGGTGGGGAGGCCGGCCCCCTTCGCTGCGCTACGCGAATGCGCGTGGCCGGCGGGCTTCCACCGGCGCTCCTCTCCGGCGAGGCGGGGTTGGGTGGCGCCCCCCCTTCTTCTCCGGTGCCTGGTGCGTCCTCGCGTTCAGCTCCGAGCCATCGACGGCGGCTCGTCAGATCTGGGCGAGTGTGGCCGGATCCGGCTCTCCCACGGCGTTGGGCGGCTGTGCCTGCTGGTCTCCGGCTGGCAGCTAAGGGTGGCTGCCAGTGCTGCTGTGGTGCAGGCTGCGGTCGGGTTCGGCCCGGTAGCTCGTCTAGAGGGGTTTCGGGACGGGGTGGCAGCCCTCCCCCCGGCTCCGGTGTTGCAGTGAGGATCCGCGGCTTCGTGGCAATGCAGTGCAAGGTGGGTGCCAGATCTGCTGGCTATGGCTGCGGTTGCCGGGGCGGCGGCCCCGGAATTGGTGGTGGTGGCTTCGGCCAGGGGGCAGGGCGGTGCGCGTCTGCTCATGGTGGATCGTGGGATCCCGTGGCAGATTGAGGTCGGCCTCGGCAGGTGGTGGTTTGATGGGCGGCGGTCGGTGGCTGTAGGTGGTCATCTCCGGGAGAAATCTTTGCTCCGGTCTTCATTGGAGCCGGTGACGGCGGCGCCCGCGGGTGCCGCGATCTTTCTTGGAAGCGTCATCGTGGAGGTGCTACTACTTCTACCCACGGCTTTGGCTCCGGAGGGAAACCTCAGATCCGCTTGATCGGGCGATGGAGGCGTCTTCGCGTCTTTCTCCTCCTTGGGGGCATCGTCTCGGAGCCGGCAACGACTGGGAGACCGGTGGATGGCGGCATCTTCGCCGTGTGGGTTGCGGCATCTTCGCCGCGTGGTTTGCTGAGGCGGCCTTTTCGGGGGCGCTGAGTTCTCGTTGGCAACGATGATGGCGTCGAGAGGAAATCTGGTCGCGGCTCGGGCTTCGGTAGTCGGATCTACCCGGCGTGTCTGAGGTGCTCTTTAGGTCACGGTCGGCGCAAGTCCTGCATATCTCCTTGTGATGTCTCTCTCCCAAAAGACGATAAAACTGCTATGTGAGATAAACGAATTACAGCTGGGCAATTGACAGGACCATGTGCGCAAACCAATGCTGACTAAGTTGCAAGAAAGGTAGAGGTTCAAAGCATGGGCGGTACGCCAAAGTAAGTAGACCGAAATCCATCTGCATCTACTACTAATCATCCACCTTGAGATATCTATCCAGAACATCTCGCTGGTATTAAGTTGCGAGTCCCACCCATAGTGTAAACTCAAAGCAACAGACAACTGCATTAAAAGAACTTTGCGTAAAGTAAACAATCCTTGCACCCGCGGCCACAAGCACCGTTGTTTTCCCCCTTGTGGCAACAGCACATCCCCTAGACTCATGTTTCTGTCACTCAAGCTAGTCATCGAGGGGCATGAACCCACAATCAAGCATAACGTTCCCTCTTGGAGTCACTACCTACTACTTGGCCAAAGCAATAAATAACAACGGAGAACATGCAAGAATTACTTACGAACATAAATATAAAAGAGGTGAATCAAATATATTACTCAAACACAATCTGAACATAATCTCATAATCCATCGGATCCCAGCAAACTCATCATAGCAACAGCATAAGGATTACATATGTGCCTCGATCATGTAGGGCAGCTCACGAGGACTAATTAGTGAAGCACAAGAACGGGAGGAGAACATCACATAGCTACTGGTCATGGACTCATGGTCCAAGGGAGACTACTCACAACTCATCCGGGAGGCGTCCATGGTGGTGGAGAAGCTCCCGGTGGTGATCCTCCCCTCCGGCAGGGTGCCGGGAAGAGTTCTCCTGGTGCTCCCGATCTTGGAAGCACGGCGGCGGCGGAACAGAGATGAGATCGCGAAAAAGGGTTCCCGTCTCGAGGGTTTCGGGAGACGGTATAAATATATGCCAAAGGGGGGCATCAGACGAGGCTCGGGGGGCCCAGGCCCCCCCCCCCGGCGCGGCACAGGGGGGGGCGCGCCACCAGGGCGCCTGGAGCCCTGGTGGCCCCCCTCCGGTTGTGCTTCGGGTGCCTGGTAGCTTCTGGAACGCTGATTTTTTATATAATTTTTCCGGGATTTTTCTGGCAGTTCTCGTAATGGGAAAACCTGAAATACAAAAACAGCCGAAAACAGAAACTGGCACTGGGGTGCACTGAATAAAATAGGTTAGTCCAAATATGATCAAAAGTGTATGGAAGTGTATAAATATCATAGCAATATCACCCAAAAGAGGCATGGAGCAAGCAGAAATTATAGATACGTTTTGGACGTATCACTTTGTCGCGCTGCCCTGTGAGTCTGCTGGGCCTTTATGGGCCTGCAAATACAGGCCCATTGGGTAGCGCGCAAACATTTTTTTATATGGTATTTCATTTTATATCTAACTAACATTTCTATATCTAAAATTTATCTATCTAACATTGCCGCAAATATATCTAAAATTTCTATCTAACATTTCTATATCTAAAATTTTATATCTAACTAACATTTCTATATCTAAAATTATCTAACAAACATTTAATATCTCATTTAACTCTCTAAAAACAAATCAATAAATGAATGAAAAATACCAAATGAATTAAGAAAGGGCTAATAATTGATAATGTGGATTTGAATGGTGCATTTTGAACACACGAAAACTATGGAGTTCAAAAAAATGCAATGCCTTTGTAACATATGAGTTTTCGTCCTAAACCCTGATACCTCGAAAGAGATTGTCCATTTTGTACACGAAATGCATCCAATTTTACCGTGACCCTCTCTACGTTTTTGCACATGCCATGTGGGTGAAATGATGATACCATGCCAAGTTTCAACCTTTTCAGACTTCAATTTGTAGTGCTTTTCAATTTCACGGTCATTTAGCTCTCTCAAAACAAATCAGTAAATGAATGAAAAATACCAAATGAATTCATAAAGGGCTAATAATTGATGATGTGGATTTGAATGGTGCATTTTGAACACACAAAAACTCCGGAGTTCAAAAAAATGCAATGCCTTTGTAGTATATGAGTTTTCAACCCAAACACTGATACCTCGAAAGAGATTGTCCATTTTGTACACGAAGTGCATCTAGTTTTTGCCGTGACCCTCTCTACTTTTTTGCACATGCCATGTGGGTGAAATGATGATACCATGCCAAGTTTCAACCTTTTCAGACTTCAATTTGTAGTGCTTTTCAATTTCACGGCCATTTAGCTCTCTCAAAACAAATCAGTAAATGAATGAAAAATACCAAATGAATTCAGAAAGGGCTAATAATTTGTGTGAATCACTAGTTTCTGAATAACTTAACTATAAAAATTCATTTTTCAGTTATTCTTTTTTATTATATTTAATATTAGTGTGTTTTATCATTATATTCAATTTGGTAATGCTTAGGTTATTTAAAAAAATGAAATGCCTTTGTAACAGATGAGTTTTCGTCCGTTACAGTGAAATTATGATACCATGCCAACTTTCAACCTTTTCGGAGTTCATTTGAAGTGTTTTTCAATTTAGCTGAAAAAATCAGTAAATGAATGAAAGAATTTGTTTGAACATAAAATGTCTCCGCGTTTCAAATAGTAAAACACATAACTACCCTAACTATTACAGAGATTCCCTTCTGGGTGTGAAACACAGAAGAAAGTGATGATAGTGAAGCCGATCACATCCCAGATCTTTGGGTGTGAAACTTTTTCTTCGCGTGTGTCCCTTTGCGTCGTAACCATGGAAAATCTTCATCATTTAACGGGATGCTCGGGTCAATATTCACTGTGAATGGAGCAATTTCATCAATCTTTTCATAATCTTCTGAATTGTCTGTCTTGTCATCCACTCCCACGATGTTTCTCTTCCCAGAAAGAACTATGTGCCGCTTTGGCTCATCGTACGATGCATTCGCTTCCTTATCTTTTCTTTTTCTTGGCTTGGTAGACATGCCCTTCACATAGAAAACATGTGCCACATCATTGGCTAGGACGAATGGTTCGTCTGCATACGCAAGACTGTTGAGATCCACTGTTGTCATTCCGTACTGCGGGTCTTCCATTACCCCGTCTCGTGTCATATTGACCCATTTGCACCGAAACAAAGGGACCTTCAAACCACGTCGATAGTCAAGTTCCCATATGTCCTGTATATAACCATAATATGTTTCCTTTCCCGTCTTGGTTTCTGCATCAAAGCGGACACCACTGTTTTGGTTGGTACTCTTCTTATCTTCGGTGATCGTGTAAAATGTATTACCATTTATCTCGTACCCTTTGAAAGTCATTATATTCGAAGATGGTAACTGGGACAGCAAGTACAGGTCATCCTCAATAGAGGTGTCATGCATGGTACGTGTCTGCAACCAGCTGGCGAAACTCCTGGTTTGTTCACGTGTAATCCAGTCATCAGACCGCTCCGGGTGTTTGTAGCGTAGCAAATTCTTGTGTTCATCCATATACGGAGCCACCAACGCGGAATTCTGTAGAACTGTGTAGTGTGCTTCAATGAGAGAATGTCCGTCCATACATATTATTTGTTCCCCTCGTAGCGTGCCTTTTCCATCCAGTCTGCCCTTATGCCGCGATTCAGGAACACCAATCGGCTTAAGGTCAGGAATAAAGTCAATACAAAACTCAATGACCTCCTCATTGTGATGGCCCTTGGAGATGCTTCCTTCTGGCCTAGCACAGTTATGAACATATTTCTTTAAGACTCCCATGAACCTCTCAAAGGGGAACATATTGTGTAGAAATATAGGACCCAAAACGTTAATCTCTTCGCATAGGTGAACTAGGACGTGTGTCATGATGTTGAAGAAGGATGGTGGGAACACCAACTCGAAACTGACAAGACATTGCACCAAATCATTCTCTAACCTTGGTATGATTTCTGGATCGATTACCTTTTGAGAGATTGCATTGAGAAATGCACATAGCTTCACAATGGCTAATCAAACGTTTTCCGGTAGAAGCCCCCTCAATGCAACCGGAAGCAGTTGCATCATAATCACCTGGCAGTCATGAGACTTTAGGTTCTGCAACTTTTTCTCTGCCATGTTTATTATTCCCTTTATATTCGACGAGAAGCCAGACGGTACCTTAATACTGAGTAGGCATTCAAAGAATATTTCCTTCTCTTCTTTGGTAAGAGCGTAGCTTGCATGACCCTGATGTATGTCGTCTTTTTCGTGCATACGTTGCTGGTTCTCCCGTGCCTCATGTGTATCTTTTGTCTTCCCATACACGCCCAAGAAGCCAAGCAGGGTCACACAAAGATTCTTCGTCACGTGCATCACGTCGATTGCGGAGCGGATCTCTAGGTCCTTCCAATAGGGCAGGTCCCCAAATATAGATTTCTTCTTCCACATGGGTGCGCGTCCGTCAGCGTCATTCGGAACAGGTTGTCCACCAGGACCCTTTCCAAAGACCACTTTCAAATCCTTGACCATATCATGTACATCAGCACCAGTACGGTGGCGAGGCTTCGTCCGGTGATCCGCCTCACCTTTGAATTGCTTGCCTTTCTTTCTTACGGGATGCCTGCTCGGAAGAAATCGATGATGTCCCATGTACACATTCTTCTTACAATTAGCCAAATATATACTGTCGGTATCGTCCAAACAGTGCATGCATGCGCGGTATCCCTTGTTTGTCTGTCCTGAAAGGTTACTGGGAGCAGGCCAGTCATTGATGGTCACGAACAGCAACGCCTTTAGGTCAAATTCTTCCCCCATGTGCTCATCCCATGCACGTACACCTGTTCCATTTCACAGTAGTAAGAGTTCTTCAACTAATGGCCTTAGGTACACATCAATGTCGTTGTCGGGTTGCTTAGGGCCTTGGATGAGCACTGGCATCATAATGAACTTTCGCTTCATGCACAACCAAGGAGGAAGGTTATACAAACATAGAGTCACAGGCCAGGTGCTATGGTTGCTGCTCTACTCCCCAAAAGGATTAATGCCATCTGCGCTTAGACCAAACCATACGCTCCTTGCGTCATCTGCAAACTCCTTCCCGTACTTTCGTTCGATTTTTCTCCACTGCGACCCGTCAGCGGGTACTCTCAACTTTCCATCTTTCTTATGGTCTTCTCTGTGCCATCGCATCGCCTTGGCATGCTCTTTGTTTTGGAACAAACGTTTCAACCATGGTATTATAGGAGCATACCACATCACCTTGGCAGGAATCTTCTTCCTGGGGCGCTCGCCCTCGACATCACCAGGGTCATCGCGGCTGATCTTATAGCGCAATGCACCGCATACCGGGCAAGCGTTCAAATCCTCGTACTCACCGCGGTAGAGGATGCAATCATTAGGGCATGCATGTATCTTCTGCACCTCTAACCCTAGAGGGCAGAGAGCCTTCTTTGCTTCGTACGTACTCTCGGGCAATTCGTTGTCCTTTGGAAGCATATCCTTTATCATTACCAGCAACTTTCCAAATCCCTTGTCAGATACACCATTCTCTGCCTTCCATTGCAGCAATTCCAGTGTGGTGCCCAGCTTTTTCTTGTCACCTGCGCAATTCGGGTACAACAATTTTTTGTGATCCTGTAACATGCGCTGCAACTTCTTCTTCTCCAAATCACTTGCGCAGTTTCTCTTTGCATCGGCAATGGCCCGACCTAGATCATCAACGGGCTCATCTGATGCCTCTTCTTTAGCTTCTTCCCGCATTGCCGGCTCAGCTTCTTCCCCCATTGTTGTATCATCATATTCAGGGAACCCATGGCCAGGATAGTTGTCGTCGTCCTCTTCTTCTTCATTGTCTTCCATCATAACCCCTCTTTCTCCGTGCTTGGTCCAAACATTATAATGGGGCACGAAACCGGACTTAAACAGGTGGACGTGAATGGTTCTTGACTTAGAGTAATTTAGACCATTCTTACAGACAGCACATGGACAAGGCATAAAACCATCCGCCTGCTTGTTTGCCTCAGCCGCAAGCAGAAAAGTTTGCACGCCATTAATGAACTCGGGAGAGTATCGGTCATCGTACATCCATTGTCGGCTCATCTTCAATACACAGCACCAAAAACACCAACTTAATACAAGTTCATACATGAAGTTCATACAACACTTTAATGCAACAAACAAATAACTCTCTAGCTAAAGCATTTAAATGCAACAACAAATGCGATCAAGATCGCAACTAAGGTAACAATTGATCCAACAGCATAATGATACCAAGCCTCACTATCGATGGCATATTTTCTAATCTTTCTAATCTTCAAGCCATTTTCTCCATCTTGATCTTGTGATCATCGACGACATCGGCAACATGCAACTCCAATTCCATCTTCTCCCCCTCAATTCTTTTCAATTTTACTTTCAAGTACTCATTTTCTCTTTCAACTAAATTTAACCTCTCGACAATAGGGTCGGTTGGAATTTCCGGTTCACATACCTACATATGCAAACTAAGTGTTATTTTGGACCTCAAATTGCATATAAATCAAATACTAGCACATATATTTCCTCCCAAATTACTAAACTCACAAATTAATCACTATATAAAGCATTGCAAGAGCTAATCTAGCAATGAGAGATGAAAGGACAAAGTTGCTAACCTTTGTGATCATTTGAATGGATGGGGGCCTTCAAATCTTGACAAATTTTGGGCAAAATGTGTGATGAGCTCGAGAGGAAGAGGGGAAGAACAGAGAGGAGAGGGGAAAGGGGAAGAACAGAGCGAGCTCGGGTAGACGAAGGGTTTATGTACGACCACCTTTAGCACCGGTTCGTGCCAAGACCGGTACTAAAGGTGCTGGAGGGGCCCCAGACTGACAACATCCTGCCACCACTCTCATTAGTACCTGTTCGTGGCACGATCGATGCTAAAGGTACGCCACGAACCGGTACTAATGAGAGCGGCCCGGCTAGCCGTTGGAACCGGCACTAATGTACACATTAGTGCCGGCTCAAATTCAAACCGGCGGCTGGGGACGCAGGCCGAAAAAAATGCCCCCGCGTCGCTGCTCTGGCGACACGGGCGGCACCCAATCCCGCGCCGCCGGTCCCCCTCCTCGCCCCTCCCCTCTCCGCCGTCGTTGCCGGAGGATGCCGCCGGGCTAAGCCCGCGTGGCGGACGGCGCAGGCGGAGGTGCTCCTCTCGCCTGGCGGCTCTCGGTGGGGAGGCCGGCCCCCTTCGCTGCGCTGCGCGGATGCGCGTGGCCGGCGGGCTTCCGCCGGCGCTCCTCTCCGGCGAGGCGGGGTTGGGTGGCGCCCCCCCCCCCTTCTTCTCCGGTGCCTGGTGCGTCCTCGCGTTCAGCTCCGAGCCATCGACGGCGGCTCGTCAGATCTGGGCGAGTGTGGCCGGATCCGGCTCTCCCACGGCGTTTGGCGGCTGTGCCTGCTGGTCTCCGGCTGGCAGCTAAGGGTGGCTGCCAGTGCTGCTGTGGTGCGGGCTGCGGTCGGGTTCGGCCCGATAGCTCGTCCAGAGGGGTTTCGGGACGGGGTGGCAGCCCTCCCCCCGGCTCCGGTGTTGCAGTGAGGATCCGCGGCTTCGTGGCAATGCAGTGCAAGGTGGGTGCCAGATCTGCTGGCTATGGCTGCGGTTGCCGGGGCGGCGGCCCCGGAATTGGTGGTGGCGGCTTCGGCCAGGGGGCGGGGCGGTGCGCGTCTGCTCATGGTGGATCGTGGGATCCCGTGGCAGATTGAGGTCGGCCTCGGCAGGTGGTGGTTTGATGGGCGGCGGTCGGTGGCTGTAGGTGGTCATCTCCGGGAGAAATCTTTGCTCCGGTCTTCATTGGAGCCGGTGACGGTGGCGCCCGCGGGTGCCGCGATCTTTCTTGGAAGCGTCATCGTGGAGGTGCTACTACTTCTACCCACGGCTTTGGCTCCGGAGGGAAATCTCAGATCCGCTTGATCGGGCGATGGAGGCGTCTTCGCGTCTTTCTCCTCCTTGGGGGCATCGTCTCGGAGCCGGCAACGATTGGGAGACCGGTGGATGGCGGCATCTTCGCCGTGTGGGTTGCGGCATCTTCGCCGCGTGGTTTGCTGAGGCGGCCTTTTCGGGGGCGCTGAGTTCTGGTTGGCAACGATGATGGCGTCGAGAGGAACTCTGGTCGCGGCTCGGGCTTCGGTAGTCGGATCTTCCCGGCGTGTCTGAGGTGCTCTTTAGGGCACGGTCGGCGCAAGTCCTGCATATCTCCTTGTGATGATCGTCGTCAGAGTCGAAGCTGTCGGTTGCTTGCGCGTGTGGCCTTCTGTTGGCATGTGCCGTCATGGTTCCTGTGCAGCTGTTTGCGGGTTGACTTTGACGATGAAGGACTACGGTGAAGTCGGAGTCGCCCGTTCGGAGGTAGCCGGTGATGACGATGACGCTTGCGACTGTTCGACGGATGTCTTTTCCCCTTTGTAGCTTTGTGATCCCATGTCGGTGGCCAGGTTGGCCGGTGGTACCCATTTTATGTGGGTTGGAGTGTATCGGTTTTAGCCCGGTTTTCCGTCAATTAACCGGGCAATTCTCTCTTCATAATTAATGAAAATGGCAAGTCTTTTGCCTCGTTTCAAAAAAAAAAATTCAAACCGGCACTAATGTGCTTCACGTTTGACCCTTTTTCTACTAGTGGTCCTTGCCTCTCGTGCCCTAAGCCAATCTATAAGAAAGTCGGAAAAACCAGCAAGGTTCCATGCACACCCAGTGGCCTCCTGCAAAACAGCCCATGCAAATCTAACCACGATGCATCTGAAGAAAATATATGATTTTCGTTTTCATCTTGGTCGCACCAAACATATTTGCCATCGCCCGGCCCGTGCCGTTTAAGCACTAGGTCTACACTTGGGATATGATTCCTAGCCACATTCCGTAGGAAGATTTTGATTTCTGCCAAGATGGGGGCTTTCCGAATGTCCCTCAAATCACACGGAGGAGCCGCCATAATTTTTTGCTTGTAAAGCGATCCCACGGAGAACATGCCCGAGGGTTCGAGCCCCAAAGGATAATATCTCGGCCTTCTCATATGTGCACGCCACTTAGGGCCTCAGACAACCCTTGCCACTCCTGGGTCTCTTTTTCCCCAAACGTCCTTGTGAAATAATGAGCCCATTGCTCCTCCACCCACATCTCAGCGACAGTCGACAAGTTTGTCTGAAATGGCAAACAACCTAGGAAAAGTCTCCCCAAGCACCTGGTCGCTGCACCACCGGTTAGACCAAAGCATGACAACTTCCCATTATGGATCTCAAATTTTATGCCAAGTCTAAACATGTGCTTAACTTTCATCGCCTTTTTTAGCAAAATCAAAATTGAGATTTTATTTATTTATTTTGAGGTATGTCTAACCCCTCACCGGTTAGGTATTTATTGTGAAAAACCTCTCACCACAAGACCCCTTGGCGTACGAGAGTTTTTCATGCCCATTTTGTCATTAGGCAGCAAATCATAATTCTTGATTTGATTACCCCAAATCCCCTAACTTCCTTGAGCGAGCAAATGGACACCCATTTAACCATGTGATATTTTTGTTTCCATTGCTCCTTCACCCAAGAAAACATGGACCTCACCATATCCAATTTGTCATGAGCCACATCTTGCAATAAGTAAATCCCATTACAAACATCGAGATATTGGTGAGATAGCCTTTTATAAGGCCTAGTCTACCAACGGAATCCAACAACTTTCTTTGCCAAACGCTCGGGTGCACAGGGCGGACCAATTTGCCTACCACCGGATCAAAGTACAAAATGGAGAAAACCCTTCCCGAGATGGGCATACCCAAATATTTGATTGGGACAGACCGTAGTCTAGAATCCCTCGTATGTGCCACCTTAAGATGGGATTCCAAATCCCCTCCCATCACAAACTCCTCACTTTTGTCGAAATTTATTCTCAAGCGTGATAGTGCCTCAAAACAAATGAGTAAGAATTTAAGATTGATGATCTCCACCAGAGAGTTTCTAAATAGGAACAGTGTAATGTCCGCCTACTGAAGATGGTACAGAACGCCCGGCCCCAACCTTGCCTCCACTCCAAAAATGAGCCCTGCCGCCTTGTCACGGTCTAGAATTACCATAAAGACATCCGAGATGAGATTGAAAAGCAAAGGGGAAAGTAGACCCCCTTGTCTACACCCCTGCCACTGCCGTTTGGAAAAGGTGGGCCCACCTTCTTGTTGATGTTAATTACAATTTGGAACATCTAACCATTTGCATAATCCAACTTTTCCACACCATCCATCTCATTTCCCGTGTTTTTTTCTTTTGATTTTTCAATTCGAATCTATTATATCTTTTGAACCAAAAGTTTAATTTATGCCTTTCTTGCATATTCGGGTTACTTGCGACAAGGGCTTTGAAACAAGACAACTCTGGAATACCTTTTGAATTTTTTTTAAAATCTCTCAAGTTTTAAACGTTAAAACTTGTTAATCATAACCTTAAGTTTTTGCCAACTTTCACCAAGTTTTACCAACTTCCATTTGCTCTTAGGGTTTAGGGCTTAGGTTTGTAGTATCTTGGGGTATGAGTACAAGTCTGGAAACAGGAGTAACCAGACATGCCGGCAAAATCGCAAAGAAAGGGCAAGTTTAGCAACAAAATCTTGCTTCTTATTTGATTTTCTTGTCTCATAGGGATATGAAGTATCTTCAAATTCCTTGCAACGATCATTGATCTCCTTCAAAATCGTGTTGTAGATGCAGGCCAACATTGTTAAGGTGTGTTTGGTTGCCAGGGTGGCTTTCGGCTGCATTGCATGGAGCATCATGGGTGAGCAGAGCCAGGTTGAGGTGATGCAAAGTTCCATCGAAATGGATGTTTGGTGAACTAGCATCACATGGTTGCACGAGGTGCAGTTTTGTCCGGATGCTGCTGAAATTGATGCGGAAGAAGGAGCCCGCAGCAGCGTGCGACGAAGGGATTCGGCTCTCAGCGGCTCCAGGAGGTGGGATCCTTGCTCCCAGCGACGGGATCCGGCTCTCGACGAAGTTGTAGTGGCGTCCATGGCCGGCAGTTGAGCGCAGAAGGGGGTTGGGCGTGGCGTGGAATCAGAGGAGAGTCGAGGGGTTTGTGTGGAGGCGCCCGCCATCGTGGAGGCGCGTGAAGGCCGGCGGCAGGCGGCGGGGTGAGCTCGAGCTGCAGGGAGGCCCGGTCGATGGGGTCATGGGGAGGTAGCAAGCAGTGGCGGCGATGCTTGGGAGGAGACGGAGGGACGACGACAGAAAACGAGCGAGCCTGTATCCGAGATACGCTCGAATCCTGCGTATCCCTCAGCCTGGCTGAGAGGCCCCTTCTTGCACCCACCAAGCCAGGCTGAAGGCCCATGCAGCTTACCAAACGACCCAAATTTTGCATAGTGGGTGCGAGCCACATGCAACGCAGGGATCCAAACACGCCTTTAATGTCGTCCATCGTCACTTGATTATCAGATGCAATTTCCGCTCATTTGACATTAAGATCAAATGCAAGGTCCCAAATAGGGATGGAAATGGGTCGGATTTGGGGTGTGTGAACTGGTCCAAATCCAACCCATGACCCATCTTCCTACCTTCTACCCATCCACCAAATTATCCATGGGCACAACTTGTGTCAATGCCCAAACCCATTGGATATCCAGATACCCATGGAGCTCCATGAGCATAGAAAAATCAGCATGAAGGCTTCCTAAGTATCAAATTAAGTCATCATCGTTCATTCACAAATGACAACATAAGGTATAAGCATAAGTAGGCAGCAAGTACACTGGTCAAACATTGTCCACACACATAATGACAACTAAAATAGTCGATAGTAAACAAACTTGTTTTCAATCGTATCTTATTTCATAAAAAAACAGTAGACCACACAATGACAAGTTGACAATTTAAATAGTTTCATAGTAGAATGCTTGTCTAAATTCTTATTACATCACAACCAAAGTTGTAAGAACATATTACATCACAACCGAAGTTGCATAAATAAAGTACGTAACATAGTAGACTCGGGATGATTGGGGATTTGGGGGTTGACCTGATTAGGCTTAATATAATTAGGTTAGTGTGCTTGTGGGGGATCTGGGAACATGGACCGGGCGCTGGACTTTGGCCTTCTGTGACCACGACCACTTGGGGTTGGATGTCTGCTTAGTCCAGTGTGACTAACATATGGCCCCACATGTCATACGGGTATTCATTGGATATCCCTGGAACAGAAATTATATACGTACCCAACCTGACTGTTCGCGGGTATCCAAATCCATGGACCCATGGGCAGAAATATGCTCCATACCCTTGCCCAACCGGATCGGGTATCCGTGGATATTCGGATCCATGGATAAAATTGCCATCCCGAGTCTCAAAGTATCTGTACAAGCTATCGCTTCAACAAGTGAAGGCACCTGCATGCCTTGAAATAACACACAACTACAACTGATGTTCCTATACAAGAGACATCACGTGCACGTACGGCAAAGAGCAGCAGCGGATGCCCTCCCACTGGATGTTCTTCCTCACATCTCAGATTTACCTGACATTAAGCAGCCGCCGTGGCCCAGCACGGCCATCTAGCCTAGACCATCGTGGCCCAGTACGGCCATCTACCCAAAATTTATGTCCAGTAATTTGGACCAACATGCCAAGTGGCACATTAGTGAACGCAACTAGTCGAAACTCTGTGGTTGTACGCATGCATACAGGAGTAAACTACAACAACTTTTTTACCCCCGTTGTAAGGGCATCTTCAACGGCGTTCATCAAACGAACACTTCCAAATTTCCGCAGACACGTACGTACATGTTTGTGAACATCTGGATGAGGTTGCTAATAAATTTTACTAGTTAATCAATTTTTTTACAATGCAAATGATTGATAATGAACAATCCAAAACTAATCCAAAATAAATCCTACTCCCTGCCGGTGGTGAGGTTGCTGACCACCATGCGGGAGCCGCCGCCCCGTCGTCATTGGCCACGCAAACACGTGGGAGGGAGCCGCCGACGTGTGCCTATTTTGGCGTCGCCGCCGTGCTGTTCTGCCACCTCATCGTCCTCAGCCTCTAGCTCCTCGAAAGGCCGGGCACGTAATGCCTCGTTGGTGCAGAGTTGGCGGTAGTCTTGGTCCACAATGAGTAGCTTCATGATTGTCTCAAAAGAAATCAGTAGTCCTCTTTTAGCCTGGCCCGCCCGGTATTTCTTTATAGCTCCACCACTGCTTTTTTAGCATCAATACAGACGCAAGCACTCATATACACGCGTATACACTCATCTTTATGAAAGCACACTGCTTATAGAAAGATTTTAGACCTAAAAAGATTTACTATGTGCATTATTTTATTTTAGGGTTGATTCCAAGATATAAGATTTCCTATAAGATTCATTTTAGGGTTAATTGCAACATATATGATTTCCTATAAGGGTCCTCCCCAATGCTCCACGTGGTACAGGTGCTAAGGCTGTCATGTTGGTAAAAAAATCTGATGTGGCAAGGTAATAGAAAGAAGATAGGTGAGTTTGTTGACCCCAGAAAGAACCAATGCCAAGCACGTGAATCTAGGCAAAAACAATTAAATAAAAGAAACCCACCAATGCATGGAATAGTTTAGTTGCTAAAGCATTAAATGAGGGAAGCTTACCTCCAACAAGTGAAGCACCTATGCATGCAGGTGCTAAGGCTGGCATGTAGGCAAAAAGTCTGATGTGGCAAGATAATTAAGAGGAGAGAGATGAGTGTGATGACCCCAGAAAGAAATAATGCCAAGCGCAAGAACCTAGGCAAAACATTTAAAGAGAAGAATCTCACCAATGCATGAATAAATTTAGTTGCAAAATCATTAAATGATAGATGCTTAGCACCAAGAAATTAAGCACCTATGCATTGTGAGCTTTAGGCCCTACTTGGATCCAAGGGACTAAAACTAGTCTGACTAAAAATAGTCTCTTTAAGAGGCTAAAGTTCCAAGCACCCCTGACTAAAGAGGGGCTAAAATTAGTCTTGAGACTAAAATCTTTTAGTCAGGGGTACCCCTACTAAAATGTGAATTAGTCATCTCTCTCCTCATTTAACTCCTCTCCTCTAACACATGCAAGTTCTGGATTGGAGGGTTTGGAGGATAATAAATGCTCATTAACTTGATTTTAGTCAGTATTTGGATCCAAGCATGGGTGAGGCTAGCAAGTTTTAGTCCCACTACTTTTAGTCATGGGACTAAAACATATCCAAGCACCCTCTTTGTTGCTATTTTTTTAAATGTGCTTAGCATCTCATGTATGCTAAACTTTTTAATATGCTTAGTATGTTATCTAAGCACATATGTATTGGAAGTGGCCTAAGATTCACTTATACTGTTCTTTTTTAATCATTGACACTAGATTATAATAAAATTTATATTCACTCTGGTTACATGTGCAGAATCATATGTTTCTCCTATGTGCAACTAACGTTCGTGCAGTTTACGATACATTAAGATGGTTAGATACTCTATTCATATATATTGTTTTTATTCTACATTTTAGAAATCCTACGAAATCAAATAGATCTCCACCAACTTGAAAATGGAGACGTAGCAACTCCAACACGCCGACCCGAATGGACGGTGATTTTATCTGCTTTTTATTTTTTTGGGTCGGCCGCCTGCTCGCCGTCCGCCATGTTTATCATTTGGGTCAGCAGTGCGCCCAACGCCCGCGGTCCATATTTGTCGGCATGGCCGCCTGGCCGCCGTTTTTGAACAAAATATACACACATTTTGCATAGTTTCACAAGTAAACACCATTAGCATAGTTTCACAACCAAATAAATTTAGCATAATTTTACAAGCCGAATAAAAATTAAATTGTCTCAAATACATGTTAAAAAGATACATTTATTGGTTGCCAACATGAGCCCACATATATATACTCACCCCAATCGTTTTGCAAGTGCATGTGAATTTTCCAATCACGCATTTTATGATGAAATTAGGTGAATTGTTCAAACAATGTCGCTCCTCCATGCTCAGGCACAACATTCTCACCCTGAAATTGAAACCATTGATCGTAGATACGCTCCGGACGCTCATCCTCTATTATCACAGTATCCATGATCACACAAGCACTCATCACGTCCCACAACTTCTTGGTGCTCCAACTCCTAGCAGGATACAAAATGATGCCCCAACGAGATTGCAGAACCCCAAAGTCACGCTCGACGTTGTTCCTAGAACTCTCTTGCTTTTGGGCCAATCTTTTTCTCTTCTCTTCGACAGGGTTGGAATTGTCTTCACAATAGTAGTGCATTGAGGATAGATACTGTCACCTATATCCTTTGTCGTAGTTATGGCCCTTGATGGTAACATTCATAGGAGGGTTGTTCTCTTCGTCAAGCCTTGCAAACACCGGCGAGCGTTGAAGCACGTTGATATCATTATGCGATCCGGCCATGCCGAAGAAAGAGTGTCAGATCGAGAGATCTTGTGAGTCCACGCCCTCAAGTACGACAGTGCAAGCCCTGACATGGCCCTTACACTGCCCTTACCATGCAGAAGGGCAGCTGTTCCACTCCCAGTGCATGCAGTCTATACTGCCAAGCATCCCTGGAAAGCCCCTGCTGGCATCCATTGCCAACAAGCGGGCTGTATCTTGAGCAGTGGGCTCTCTCAGGTACTTAGGGTCAAACACATCAATCATAGCCTTGCAGAACCTGTACATGGACTCTAGACATGTCGACTTGATCATACGGACGTACTCATCAATGCGATCACCGGCACTCCGTATGCAAGCATCTGGATGCATGGGTGCATTTCTGATAGGATGATAAGCCAATCTTTTCAAGGGCATCCTCTTTGAACTCGATATAACTATCCTATCCGACCACCCCCTCTCTAATATGGTTGAAAAGATGCCTAGCCATACGAAAATGCCGCCAAAAATTTTGATGTTTGAAAAGTGGGTTGGTTGTGTCCAAGTAGTCCTTCCAAAGAAGGAAATGACAGCTCTCTCGGTTGCGATTCAACACCGGAAGGTGCCCCGGGATGGAGCCACAGAACAACGACCGTTGCCTATTAAGGTGGTCATGGACCAACACGGCAGCCAAGATCTCCTCCTCCTTACCGAACGAGGAATCGGCGGAGTTGCAAAGAAAATTGTTGAAAAAGAACTCGTCGGCGGACTCCATTTTGTACCTTAGCAAACTGTCGAATAAGTTGCAGGCGTCGACGAAGAAGCTAGCCGGTTTCCTGCTCGCGGTGTCGTCGGGAAGTGGGGTGGGAAGCTTCAGTGCTCCAGCGGCGAGGCGGCGGTGCGGCGACGTGGGAGGTGGCGGCGTTGGGGGGAGGCACCGAAAATGTGCGGCGGCGGCGAGCGAGGTTTTGCTGTCGATATGGGGTGGGAGAAGAGATGATGGCCAATGCGCCACCGACTAGCGGGCTAGTGTTGAGAAATTAAGCAATTGTTCGATTAATTTAATCCAAGAATAAATCATGAACATGATATAGACAGTGCTAATGACATACTGAAAATTCATGATGTACGCACATACTAGACATATAGTAGAAACATCTACGCAAACCACTAGTACTGCACACATGGAAATAATCAGGATAAGGGTAAGCATGTTATACCCTCCAGTAGGCCAGTTGGCCGGATCAGCAGCACAGGCGGCGGCCTCGTCGGCGATGCGCTTGTCGGAGGCGGCCTTGTCGGCAGCAGCCTTGTCAGCGTCGGTGCTGGTCACTAGTAGAAAACAGGGCATTGGTCCAGCCCATTAGCCCCGGTTCAATCTAGAACCGGGACCAATGGGGGTACTGGACCCGGTTCGTTAGCCCAGGGGGCCGGCCGGGCCACGTGGGCCATTGGTCCCGGTTCGTCTGGACCTATTGGTCCCGGTTGGAGCTAAAAACCGGGACCAATGGCTCTTGCTCCTGGCCCACCACTATTGGTCCCGGTTTGTTTTATGAACCGGGACCAAAGGCACCCCTTTAGCCCCGGTTTGTAGCACCAACCGGGACCAGTGAGTTGCCTATATAAACCCCCTCACTCAAGAGCAGAGCTCACTGCTCTGTTTTTTTTTCTGGCCGAGGGGGAGAGGGGTTAGTGGTGCTCTAGCTCACCTCCTATGCACACAACGTGTTCGGTGGAATGCCCGAGCCACACTAGTTAAGCTTTTCTCCTCTCGAAGCTCTATTTTCTCCGAGATTTGTCTAGGTTTAGCGGTCCGCCACGTCCCGTCCCCGTCTTCGCCGCCGTCGATCGCCCCCGCCGATCTCGTCACCGGCACCACCGTGGTGAGCCTCTTGTTATGTCCATGCTTTTCTTACTTTTATTATTGCTTTAGATAGATATTTGTCTAATTTTCTTACGTTTATTATTGCTTGTTATTATATAGTGCGATGGTTTTGATATCCGCCCACGTGGGCCCTCGTCCGGTCTACGATTCGGATGTGGTATATTATCTTTAATTTATAACTATTTGTTTTAGTGCTTATGATAGTTATGCCGACCAACCTGACATGCATAGATGTTTTATTATGTCTAGGAGGTAGTTGAACCGGAAATTCCAACCGACCCTCTTGTGGAGAGGTTAAATTTAGTTGAAGAGGAAAACATTTCGTTAAAGAAAAAATTGGAAAAAATGGAGGAGGAGAAGATGGAACTGGAGTTGCATGTTGCGGAAGTTATCGATGATCGCAAGATCAAGATGGACCCTATTGTCGAGAGGTTAAATTTAGTTAAAGAAGAAAACAAATTCTTGAAGGAAAAAATAAAAAAAATTGTGGACGAGAAGATGATATTGGAGTTGCATGTTGCGGATGTCGTCGATGATCACAAAATCAAGATGGATGCAATGCGGTTGAAGATTAAAAAGATTAGAAAATATGCCATTAATACCGAGGCTTGGTATCATTATGCCGTTGGATCAATTGTTACCTTGGTTGCGATTATGATAGCATTTGTTTTCGCGTTGAAATGTTTTACATAGTTTCGATGTGTATGGAGAGCTATATGTTGTTAGATGAGAACTATATATGTATGTACTTTGGTTTTAATGTGATGATGAACTTTTATCCATTTGGTCACTTAATTATCTATTTATGATGTTCTGTAATGGTTTTTGACACACTTAATTATATATAAATGCACGCAGATGAACCGCCAATGGATGTACGGTGACAGACACACCTCCGAGTACATTAAGGGCGTGCGTGAGTTTCTAAATGCGGCAGAGGCAAACAAGCAGAATGGTTTTATGTGTTGTCCATGCACTAAATGTGTGAATACGATGTCTTACTCTAACCGAAATATCCTTCACTCCCACCTGCTTTACAAGGGTTTCATGCCACACTATAATGTTTGGACGAGGCACGGAGAAATAGGGGTTATGATGGAAGACGGCGAAGAAGAAGAGTACGATGACAACTATGTGCCCCCTGAATACGGTGATGCTGCAATGGGGGGAGCTGGTGAAGATCAAGAGGAACCAGACGATGTGCCCAATGATGCTGCAACGGGTGAAGCTGCTGAAGATCAAGAGGAACCAAATGATGATCTTCGCCGGGTCATTGTCGATGCAAGGACACAATGCGAAAGTCAAAAGGAGAAGCTGAAGTTCGATCGCATGTTAGAGGATCACAAAAAAGGGTTGTACCCCAATTGCGAAGATGGCAACACAAAGCTCGGTACCGTACTGGAATTGCTACAGTGGAAGGCAGAGAATGCTGTGGCTGACAAAGGATTTGAGAAGCTACTGAAAATATTGAAGAAGAAGCTTCCGAAGGATAACGAATTGCCCGACAGTACATACGCAGCAAAGAAGGTCGTATGCCCTCTAGGATTGGAGGTGCAGAAGATACATGCATGCCCTAATGACTGCATCCTCTACCGCGGTGCATACAACGATCTGAACGCATGCCCGGTATGCGGTGCATTGCGGTATAAGATCAGACGAGATGACCCTGGTGATGTTGATGGCGAGCCCGCCAGGAAGAGGGTTCCTGCGAATGTGATGTGGTATGCTCCTATAATACCACGGTTGAAACATTTGTTTAGAAACAGAGAGCATGCCAAGTTGATGCGATGGCACAGTGAGGACCGTAAGAAAGACGGGAAGTTGAGAGCACCCGCTGACGGGTCGCAATGGAGAAAAATCGAGAGAAAGTACTGGGAGGAGTTTGCAAAGGACGCAAGGAACGTATGGTTTGCTCTAAGCGCGGATGGCATTAATCCTTTCGGGGAGCAGAGCAGCAATCACAGCACCTGGCCCGTGACTCTATGTATGTATAACCTTCCTCCATGGATGTGCATTAAGCGGAAGTTCATTATGATGCCAGTTCTCATCCAAGGCCCTAAGCAACCCGGCAACGACATTGATGTGTACCTAAGGCCATTAGTTGAAGAACTTTTACAGCTGTGGAATGGAAACGGTGTACGTGCGTGGGATGAGCACAAACAGGAGGAATTTGACCTAAAGGCGTTGCTGTTCGTGACCATCAACGATTGGCCCGCTCTCAGTAACCTTTCAGGACAGACAAACAAAGGATACCACGCATGCACGCACTGTTTAGATGACACTGAAAGTATATACCTGGACAAGTGCAGGAAGAATGTGTACCTGGGCCATCGTCGATTTCTTCCGACCAACCATCAATGTCGAAAGAAAGGCAAGCATTTCAAAGGCGAGGCAGATCACCGGAAGAAGCCCGCCATGCGTACCGGTGATCACGTACTTGCTATGGTCAATGATTTACATGTAATCTTCGGAAAGGGCCCCGGCGCACTAGCTGTTCCGAATGACGATGAGGGACACGCACCCATGTGGAAGAAGAAATCTATATTTTGGGACCTACCCTACTGGAAAGACCTAGATGTCCGCTCTTCAATCGACGTGATGCACGTGACGAAGAACCTTTGCGTGAACCTGCTAGGCTTCTTGGGCGTTTATGGAAAGACAAAAGATACAGCTGAGGCACGGGAGGACCTGCAACGTTTGCACGAAAAAGACGGCATCCCTGCGAAGCAGTATGAAGGTCCTGCCAGCTATGCTCTTACGAAAGAAGAGAAAGAAATCTTCTTTGAATGCCTTCTCAGTATGAAGGTCCCGACTGGCTTCTCGTCGAATATAAAGGGAATAATAAATATGGCAGAGAAAAAGTTCCAGAACCTAAAGTCTCATGACTGCCATGTGATTATGACGCAACTGCTTCCGGTTGCATTGAGGGGGCTTCTACCGGAAAACGTCCGATTAGCCATTGTGAAACTATGTGCATTCCTCAATGCAATCTCTCAGAAGGTGATCGATCCAGAAATCGTACAAGGCTAAGGAGTGATGTGGCGCAATGTCTTGTCAGTTTCGAGCTTGTGTTCCCACCATCCTTCTTCAATATCATGACACACGTCCTAGTTCATCTAGTCGACGAGATTGTCATTCTGGGGCCCGTATTTCTACACAATATGTTCCCCTTTGAGAGGTTCATGGGAGTCCTCAAGAAATATGTCCGTAACCGCGCAAGGCCAGAAGGAAGCATCTCCATGGGCCATCAAACAGAGGATGTCATCGGGTTTTGTGTTGACTTCATTCCTGGCCTTAATAAGATAGGTCTCCCTAAATCGCGGTACGAGGGGAGACTGACTGGAAAAGGCACGCTTGGAAGGGACTCAATAATATGCAGGGACGGTTATTCTTGGTCTCAAGCACACTACACAGTTCTACAGAACTCTACCTTGGTGACCCCGTATGTCGATGAACACAAGAACAGTCTGCGCTCCAAACACCCGGAGCAGTGCGACGACTGGATTACACGTGAACACATCAGGACTTTCAGCAGTTGGTTGGAAACACGTCTCAGAGGTGACAACACTGTTTGTGATGAGTTGTACTTGTTGTCCAGGGGACCATCTTCGACTGTATTGATTTACAAAGGATACGAGATAAATGGGAATACATTTTACACGATTGTCCAAGATCAAAAGAGCACCAACCAAAACAGCGGTGTCCGCTTTGATGCAACAACCGAGAGGGGAAAGGACACATATTATGGTTACATAGTGGACATATGGGAACTTGACTACGGACATGATTTTAAGGTCCCTTTGTTTAAGTGCAAATGGGTCAATCTGTCAGGAGGCGGAGTACAGGTAGACCCACAGTACGGAATGACAACAGTGGATCTGAAAAATCTTGGATACACTGACGAACCGTTCGTCCTAGCCAATGATGTGGCACAGGTTATCTATGTGAAGGACATGTCTACTAGACCGAGAAAAAGAAAAGATAAGGAAGCGAATACATCATACGATGAGCCAAAGCGCCACATACACTAGTAGAAAACAAGGCATTGGTCCAGCCCATTAGCCCCGGTTCAATCTAGAACCGGGACCAATGGGGGTACTGGACCCGGTTCGTTAGCCCAGGGGGCCGGCCGGGCCACGTGGGCCATTGGTCCCGGTTCGTCTGGACCTATTGGTCCCGGTTGGAGCTAAAAACCGGGACCAATGGCTCTTGCTCCTGGCCCACCACTATTGGTCTCGGTTTGTTTTATGAACCGGGACCAAAGGCACCCCTTTAGCCCCGGTTTGTAGAACCAACCGGGACCAGTGAGTTGCCTATATAAACCCCCTCACTCAAGAGCAGAGCTCACTGCTCTGTTTTTTTTTTCTGGCCGAGGGGGAGAGGGGTTAGTGGTGCTCTAGCTCACCTCCTATGCACACAACGTGTTCGGTGGAATGCCCGAGCCACACTAGTTAAGCTTTTCTCCTCTCGAAGCTCTATTTTCTCCGAGATTTGTCTAGGTTTAGCGGTCCGTCACGTCCCGTCCCCGTCTTCGCCGCCGTCGATCGCCCCCGCCGATCTCGTCACCGGCACCACCGTGGTGAGCCTCTTGTTATGTCCATGCTTTTCTTACTTTTATTATTGCTTTAGATAGATATTTGTCTAATTTTCTTACGTTTATTATTGCTTGTTATTATATAATGCGATGGTTTTGATATCCGCCCACGTGGGCCCTCGTCCGGTCTACGATTCGGATGTGGTATATTATCTTTAATTTATAACTATTTGTTTTAGTGCTTATGATAGTTATGCCGACCAACCTGACATGCATAGATGTTTTATTATGTCTAGGAGGTAGTTGAACCGGAAATTCCAACCGACCCTCTTGTGGAGAGGTTAAATTTAGTTGAAGAGGAAAACATTTCGTTAAAGAAAAAATTGGAAAAAATGGAGGAGGAGAAGATGGAATTGGAGTTGCATGTTGCGGAAGTTATCGATGATCACAAGATCAAGATGGACCCTATTGTCGAGAGGTTAAATTTAGTTGAAGAAGAAAACAAATTCTTGAAGGAAAAAAAAAAATTGTGGACGAGAAGATGATATTGGAGTTGCATGTTGCGGATGTCGTCGATGATCACAAGATCAAGATGGATGCAATGTGGTTGAAGATTAAAAAGATTAGAAAATATGCCATTAATACCGAGGCTTGGTATCATTATGCCGTTGGATCAATTGTTACCTTGGTTGCGATTATGATAGCATTTGTTTTCGCGTTGAAATGTTTTACATAGTTTCGATGTGTATGGAGAGCTATATGTTGTTAGATGAGAACTATATATGTATGTACTTTGGTTTTAATGTGATGATGAACTTTTATCCATTTGGTCACTTAATTATCTATTTATGATGTTCTGTAATGGTTTTTGACACACTTAATTATATATAAATGCACGCAGATGAACCGCCAATGGATGTACGGTGACAGACACACCTCCGAGTACATTAAGGGCGTGCGTGAGTTTCTAAATGCGGCAGAGGCAAACAAGCAGAATGGTTTTATGTGTTGTCCATGCACTAAATGTGTGAATACGATGTCTTACTCTAACCGAAAAATCCTTCACTCCCACCTGCTTTACAAGGGTTTCATGCCACACTATAATGTTTGGACGAGGCACGGAGAAATAGGGGTTATGATGGAAGACGGCGAAGAAGAAGAGTACGATGACAACTATGTGCCCCCTGAATACGGTGATGCTGCAATGGGGGGAGCTGGTGAAGATCAAGAGGAACCAGACGATGTGCCCAATGATGCTGCAACGGGTGAAGCTGCTGAAGATCAAGAGGAATTAAATGATGATCTTCGCCGGGTCATTGTCGATGCAAGGACACAATGCGAAAGTCAAAAGGAGAAGCTGAAGTTCGATCGCATGTTAGAGGATCACAA
The DNA here is from genome assembly GCA_902687465.1 of Secale cereale. Taxonomy (NCBI): domain Eukaryota; kingdom Viridiplantae; phylum Streptophyta; class Magnoliopsida; order Poales; family Poaceae; genus Secale; species Secale cereale. Next base: position 766,849,778 of record LR738714.1, on the reverse strand, counting down.
AAAAGGGTTGTACCCCAATTGCGAAGATGGCAACACAAAGCTCGGTACCGTACTGGAATTGCTACAGTGGAAGGCAGAGAATGCTGTGGCTGACAAAGGATTTGAGAAGCTACTGAAAATATTGAAGAAGAAGCTTCCGAAGGATAACGAATTGCCCGACAGTACATACGCAGCAAAGAAGGTCGTATGCCCTCTAGGATTGGAGGTGCAGAAGATACATGCATGCCCTAATGACTGCATCCTCTACCGCGGTGCATACAACGATCTGAACGCATGCCCGGTATGCGGTGCATTGCGGTATAAGATCAGACGAGATGACCCTGGTGATGTTGATGGCGAGCCCGCCAGGAAGAGGATTCCTGCGAAGGTGATGTGGTATGCTCCTATAATACCACGGTTGAAACGTTTGTTTAGAAACAGAGAGCATGCCAAGTTGATGCGATGGCACAGTGAGGACCGTAAGAAAGACGGGAAGTTGAGAGCACCCGCTGACGGGTCGCAATGGAGAAAAATCGAGAGAAAGTACTGGGAGGAGTTTGCAAAGGACGCAAGGAACGTATGGTTTGCTTTAAGCGCGGATGGCATTAATCCTTTCGGGGAGCAGAGCAGCAATCACAGCACCTGGCCCGTGACTCTATGTATGTATAACCTTCCTCCTTGGATGTGCATGAAGCGGAAGTTCATTATGATGCTAGTTCTCATCCAAGGCCCTAAGCAACCCGGCAACGACATTGATGTGTACCTAAGGCCATTAGTTGAAGAACTTTTACAGCTGTGGAATGGAAACGGTGTACGTGCGTGGGATGAGCACAAACAGGAGGAATTTGACCTAAAGGCGTTGCTATTCGTGACCATCAACGATTGGCCCGCTCTCAGTAACCTTTCAGGACAGACAAACAAAGGATACCACGCATGCACGCACTGTTTAGATGACACTGAAAGTATATACCTGGACAAGTGCAGGAAGAATGTGTACCTGGGCCATCGTCGATTTCTTCCGACCAACCATCAATGTCGAAAGAAAGGCAAGCATTTCAAAGGCGAGGCAGATCACCGGAAGAAGCCCGCCATGCGTACCGGTGATCACGTACTTGCTATGGTCAATGATTTACACGTAATCTTTGGAAAGGGCCCCGGCGCACTAGCTGTTCCGAATGACGATGAAGGACACGCACCCATGTGGAAGAAGAAATCTATATTTTGGGATCTACCCTACTGGAAAGACCTAGAGGTCCGCTCTTCAATCGACGTGATGCACGTGACGAAGAACCTTTGCGTGAACCTGCTAGGCTTCTTGGGCGTGTATGGAAAGACAAAAGATACAGCTGAGGCACGGGAGGACCTGCAACGTTTGCACGAAAAAGACGGCATCCCTCCGAAGCAGTATGAAGGTCCTGCCAGCTATGCTCTTACGAAAGAAGAGAAAGAAATCTTCTTTGAATGCCTTCTCAGTATGAAGGTCCCGACTGGCTTCTCGTCGAATATAAAGGGAATATTAAATATGGCAGAGAAAAAGTTCCAGAACCTAAAGTCTCATGACTGCCATGTGATTATGACGCAACTGCTTCCGGTTGCATTGAGGGGGCTTCTACCGGAAAACGTCCGATTAGCCATTGTGAAGCTATGTGCATTCCTCAATGCAATCTCTCAGAAGGTGATCGATCCAGAAATCGTACCAAGGCTAAGGAGTGATGTGGCGCAATGTCTTGTCAGTTTCGAGCTTGTGTTCCCACCATCCTTCTTCAATATCATGACACACGTCCTAGTTCATCTAGTCGACGAGATTGTCATTCTGGGGCCCGTATTTCTACACAATATGTTCCCCTTTGAGAGGTTCATGGGAGTCCTAAAGAAATATGTCCGTAACCGCGCAAGGCCAGAAGGAAGCATCTCCATGGGCCATCAAACAGAGGATGTCATCGGGTTTTGTGTTGACTTCATTCCTGGCCTTAATAAGATAGGTCTCCCTAAATCGCGGTACGAGGGGAGACTGACTGGAAAAGGCACGCTTGGAAGGGACTCAATAATATGCAAGGACGGATATTCTTGGTCTCAAGCACACTACACAGTTCTACAGAACTCTACATTGGTGACCCCGTATGTCGATGAACACAAGAACAGTCTGCGCTCCAAACACCCGGAGCAGTGCGACGACTGGATTACACGTGAACACATCAGGACTTTCAGCAGTTGGTTGGAAACACGTCTCAGAGGTGACAACACTGTTTGTGATGAGTTGTACTTGTTGTCCAGGGGACCATCTTCGACTGTATTGATTTACAAAGGATACGAGATAAATGGGAATACATTTTACACGATTGTCCAAGATCAAAAGAGCACCAACCAAAACAGCGGTGTCCGCTTTGATGCAACAACCGAGAGGGGAAAGGACACATATTATGGTTACATAGTGGACATATGGGAACTTGACTACGGACATGATTTTAAGGTCCCTTTGTTTAAGTGTAAATGGGTCAATCTGTCAGGAGGCGGGGTACAGGTAGACCCACAGTACGGAATGACAACAGTGGATCTGAAAAATCTTGGATACAATGACGAACCGTTCGTCCTAGCCAATGATGTGGCACAGGTTATCTATGTGAAGGACATGTCTACCAGACCGAGAAAAAGAAAAGAAAAGGAAGCGAATACATCATACGATGAGCCAAAGCGCCACATAGTTCTTTCAGGAAAAAGGGACATCCTGGGAGTGGAGGGCAAGACAGACATGTCTGAAGATTATGAAAAGTTTCATGAAATTCCTCCCTTCAAAGTCAAGGCTGACCCAAGCATCCTGATAAACGATGAAGATTATCCATGGTTACGGCGCAATAAGCAAATGACACAAGCGAAGAAAAAGTGAAGAGTTATTTCCGCAACTATTATGATGATACCATGCCAACTTTGTAACAAACGAGTATGATACCATTGTCCGTTTGTACTATTCAAATTTCAATACTACTTGCACTAACAAAACAAAACAAAACAAAACAAACTTGAAAAATAAATAGCAACAATAAGTATTTTGTTGTAAGTATAAACAAAATAAAATAAATAAAGCAACAAAGAAAATAAATAAATAAAGTAAAATAAATAAAGCAACTCTAAATACAGCAAAAAACAACTTAGAAATAAACAAGGAAAATAAAATAAATAAAGCAACTCTAAATACAGCAAAAAACAACTTAGAAATAAATAGCAACAATAAGTATTTTGTTGTAAGTATAAACAAAATAAAATAAATAAAGCAACAAAGAAAATAAATAAAGGAAGTAAAATAAATAAAGCAACTCTAAATACAGCAAAAAACAACTTAGAAATAAACAAAGAAAATAAAATAAATAAAGCAACTCTAAATACAGCAAAAAACAACTTAGAAATAAATAAAGCAAAAAAGGAAAAAAAAAAATGGGCGCTGCCCAGTGAGCCTGCAAGGCCTATAGCACAGGATCCACCTGTAATATAAGGCCCAGCAAGCTCACAGGGCAGCGCGCAGAGTTAGGCCCAGAAGCCTGCATTTGAGAGGAGCTCGAGAGGGTGGGAGCAGCAGCCCTTATAAACCACTCTCGACCTCCCTCAGCTAGCGAGGTGGGACTAAACATCCCACCGCACCCGCGCCAGCACAGGGCCTTTGGTCCCGGTTGGTGGCACCAACCGGGACTAAAGGGAGGCATTAGTCCCGGTTGGTGGCTGAAACCGGGACTAATGACCCCCTTTAGTCCCGGTTGCTGCCACCAACCGGGACTAAAGGCCCCTCCTTCCCGCCCTTTGGGCTGCTGAAAAGGGACCTTTAGTCCCGGTTGGTGGCAGCAACCGGGACTAAAGGGTGGCATTAGTCCCGGTTTCAGCCACCAACCGGGACTAATGCCCCTCCTATATAACCAACACTTGCGAAAATTTGGACAGTTTTCTTCTTCCCCGCCCCGACGCCTCCCTCGATCTGCTCCTTCCCCGTCGCCGTCGCCGTCGCCGTCGCCCCCGTCGCCCCGTCGCCGTCGCCGTCGCCCCCGTCGCCCCGTCGCCGTCGCCGTCGCCCCCGACGCCGCCTCGTCGCCCCGCCCCGCGCCGTCGCCGCGCCCCGCGCCGTCGCCGCGCCCCGGCCGGCCCGTCGCCCCGCGCCGCCGCGCGCCCCGCCCCGCCGCCGCCGCGCCGCCGCGCCCCGACGCCGCCTCATCGCCGCCCCGCCCCGCCGCTGTCGCGCCGCCCAGCCCTGCCGATGTGAGGGGCTCCCTTTTTTTTATGTTTAATATTGCTGTATATATATATATAGTTGCAGTTTATATATGTATATATGTGTATATTTTTTTTATGTTTATATAAATTGCAGTATATATAGTTGCTGTATATATAGTTGCTGTATTTATATGTATGTGTATATCTTTTTTTTCTTAGGAATTTGCTAAATATATATGTTAAATATATATTTATGTGTATATAAATATATTTTTTCTTAGGAAAAAGTTGCTGTATATATGTGATGTGTGTATATGTGATGTATATATATGTCTATGTGGCTATATAGTTTTTTGTTTATATATGCTAAATATATATAGAAAGTTTTATATATGCAAAAGTTACAAATTTAGAAAAAGAAGGATAGGAAAGAAGAAAATAAGTAAGAGGAAAGAAAGAAGAAGAGGAGAGGAAGAAGAGGAGAAATAAATAAGAAGAAGAAAAAAAGAAAAAAAGTTCTTCTCCTCTATTCCTTTCTTCTTCTCCTTTTTTTTTCTTTTTTTTTCTTCGATCTTCTCCTCTAGCGGTTCCTTTTTTCTTCTTCTTCCTCTTTTTTTATCGGATATGTCTATGTCGATATACACCCTCCCCGATAACTTCGACATTAGGGGGGGCCGGGGTCGAGGGTCGTCGAGGGACCGAGAGGCCGAAGGTCGAGGGGTCGAGGGTCGTCGAGGGACCGAGAGGCCGAAGGGCGAGGGGTCGAGAGGTTGCCTAGCAGTCGGGGGTCTAGGGTTGTGGATCGCCGAGCAGTCGGGGGTCAAAGTATTGAAGAATTCCATGACTTCATCATTTGCCAGAAGTAACCGGGGCATTTTGGTACAAAGTTATGCAAAGATATTCTGGAACGGAGTTCCTGATAGAATAATCCGTCTTTTGTTACGAATTATCCTATCGGGGACTCCGTTCCAAAATAACTTTGGAGAGCTTCGTACCATCATGCTACTGTTACTTTCGCCTAATGATGAAGTATTGGTTTTGTTGAATCCTTTGACACTCGACAAAATGTGACATGAGGGGGTCTAGGGTTGTGGATCGCCGAGCAGTCGAGGGTCGAGGGGTCGAGAGAGGTTGCCTAGCTAGTGTCAAAGTATTGAAAAATTCCATGACTTCATCATTTGCCAGAAGTAACCGGGGCATGTTGGTACGAAGTTATGCAAAGATGTTTTGGAACGGAGTTCCTGATAGGATAATCCGTCTTTTGTTACGGATTATCTTATCTGGGACTCCGTTCCAAAACAACTTTGGAGAGCTTCGTACCATCATTCTACTGTTACTTTCGCCTAATGATGAAGTATTGGTTTGTTGAATCCTTTGACACTAGACAAAATGTGACATGAGGGTGTCTAGGGTTGTGGATCGCCGAGAAGTCGGGGGGGGGGGGTCGAGGGGTTGCCTAGCTAGTGTCAAAGTATTGAAAAATTCCATGACTTCATCATTTGCCAAAAGTAACCGGGGCATTTTGGTACAAAGTTATGCAAAGTTGTTCTGGAACGAAGTCCCTGATAGGATAATCCGTCTTTTGTTACGAATTATCTTATCCGGGGACTCCGTTCCAAAACAACTTTGGAGAGCTTCGTACCATCATGCTACTGTTACTTTCGCCTAATGATGAAGTATTGGTTTGTTGAATCCTTTGACACTAGACAAAATGGGACATGAGGGTGTCTAGGGTTGTGGATCGCCGAGAAGTCGGGGGGGTCGAGAGGTTGCCTAGCTAGTGTCAAAGTATTGAAGAATTCCATGACTTCATCATTTGCCAGAAGTAACCGGGGCATCTTGGTACGAAGTTATGCAAAGATGTTCTGGAACGGAGTTCCTGATAGGATAATCCGTCTTTTGTTACGGATTATCTTATCTGGGACTTCGTTCCAAAACAACTTTGGAGAGCTTCGTACCATCATGCTACTGTTACTTTCGCCTAATGATGAAGTATTGGTTTTGTTGAATCCTTTGACACTAGCTAGACAAAATGTGACATGAGGGGGTCTAGGGTTTGTGGATCGCCGAGCAGTCGAGGGTTGAAGCTAGTTCTACGTTTGCCATTAATATATCCATCTGTCATGTTTGAATAATAATTGGCATGTTGTAAATATTTGTAGAAACAATGGACGACAACACCCGAGACCTAGCACAAGAAGCGATGTTGATGGACATAATCGCACACGGACAAAATGTCGTCAGGTCGTATCTCAACGACACCGATGAGCAGGTCGAACAAGAGCTGCGGCTGGAAGATCTAGGCTATAATATTGATGAATTCGGTGACCCAATGCACATGGAAGAAGTAGACCGTGAGGACGGCTCCGGTGACCCAATGCCGGTGCAAGAAGGAGACCGTGATGCTGGCTCCGGTGACCGAACCGAGTCCGGCCAGGAGGTATATATGTTAGTTAAGCATGTGCTGACTAGTTAATTGATTCATTCATTAACTCTCGTCTTTGTTCCTTTTCTAGCCCTCCGGATCGAGCAAATCTTTGGTAAAGAGACGAGGAGCGAAGAAAAAGTTGAGGCCGGATGAAAAGTTTGAGATCTCAGAAATCTCGCGCTCCGGCGAGCCGATTGCACCCATCCGCACAAAGAACGCATTTGCTAATCAGTGCGGGGTTCTGGTTAGGGACAAGATCCCGATCAGCATCCATCAATGGTTAAAGCCGGCTGCAAACGACGCTCAGGTGACTTATGTCACTGATATGCAGAAAGAAGATCTTTGGACTGAGCTGAAGTCAAACTTCGTCCTACCACGAGAGGTTGATCCGGCGAAGCCAGTTAAAGAGGAGTTAATCAAGTCTGCTGCACTTTCGAAGATGGCAGACCAATTCAGGGCATGGAAGAAAAAACTGAATACGTTTGTCAAAGATAAAACGACTCCAGAATTCGTGGGCATATATGAGAAGATCAAAGATGACTGGCCCGCATTTGTGGCCCATAAGAAGTCGGAAAAGAGTCAGAAGATGTCGGAGACAAACCGGATAAATGCTGCGAAGAAGAAGCATCACCATCGCACGGGGTCGGGCGGCTACCTCGTAGCCCGGCCTAAGTGGGCCAAGGCTGAGAATGATCTGCTTCAGAAAGGGATCGAACCAGAGACAATGCACTGGCCAGAACGTTGTCGGACTTGGTTCTTCGGGGCTGGCGGAACCTTGGACCCTGTAACAGGGTGGTGCATTTGGACGGACAAGCAATTGGAAACACCACTCAGGAAGATGCGGCAGTATATCAAAGCAGCGCATGAAGGGACGTTCATCCCCGATAGAGAGAACGACGAGCTGACAATGGCCCTCGGGAATCCTGAGCACCCTGGACGGACACGAGGCACGCCAGGCTCCCTTCCGTGGCGTGCTGGGTTTCCGGACGCAGGAGGCTACAAATGCCACGACAGGAGGAAGAAAATGGAGATGACCGAAATCCAGGCGCTGCGGGCCAGAATACAAGCGATAGAGGAACGGGAAGCAGATCGGGAGAAAAGAGTTGCCGAAGCTTCCCCCGAAGCTACCCCGCCATCTCAGCGGAGAAGCAGCGTTGCTTCCACCGAGCTGCTTCAGCCAGAGCTTGCCTTGACGGCTACTGCCAGGAATCCTGTGGATGCTATCACGCAGGCACAAAATTGCCACCTTATGACACAGTGGATGAATCTGAAGGTCAAGGCGGCTGTTGGCTCTGTTTATCCTTCTGGACCAGACGACACTTTTCACTGCCAGCCGATTCCAGAAGGATATGCTAGGGTGATGGTCGACGAAATAACGGAGGGATTTGAGGAGCTCCAGCTTGACCACCCTACCGGTGAAGGGGAGACTCGGCTGGGTTCTTCACTGAAGACTCCATGCCTATGGCGGAAGGACCTAATCAACATTCTGAACTGGACGCCTCCGCCTCCTCCTCCTCCTCCGACGAGTCAGGGCACTCCGCCTCCTCCACCGCCTCCTCCTCCGGCGAGTGACCATCAGGGCACTCCGGCTCCTTCTCCGGCGAGTGACCATCAGGGCACTCCGGCTCCTTCTCCGGCGCGTGGCGGCACACCGCCTCCTTCGCCGCCGGCGCGTGGCGGCACTCCGCCTCCTTCGCCGCCGGCGCGCCCGAGCAGACAGCCTACTCCTCCTTCGCCTAATCAGCAAGGGCGGAAGAGACCTGCCGCCGCTCCGGCTGCTCCTGCTCCGGCGCCTAAGCAAGTAAAAAAGACAGCCGCTTCGTCTGGTCCGGCGACGTCTACCAGTACAGCCAGAGGCGGGAGGCGATGCAGATTCGGTCCTTCTCTCACGCCTCTAGAGAAGTTACCGTACGAGAGGTCCGACGAGGAAAACACGAAGATCGCTGAAGGCGAAGTGAAGGACTTTTTTGAAGGGTTGAAAGCACAGAGACATCCACCTCCGGAGGAGAAGATAGATGCGGTGAAAGCAAAGCGCACTCTTGCTGCCCTGAAGCAACCAGCGAAAAGTAAGCCGAAGGGCAACTATGACCGCATTATTCAAAAGACATTTCAAGATGCCAAGCGGTCCGGAAGTACAAAAAGTGATCAGAGGTTAGCAGAAGGACGAGCTGGGAAACAAATTGCCCAGCTCGGCGAACAAGCGAACCAATCGTGCCCCCCGCTCAAGGTGTCTAGCGACATGGTCGCTAATGATCCGAGGATGGTGCCCGGTTATACCAATCTTGCAGATTACGCGTTCGACGATGTACACTATGATTTCTTGGAAGTGCAGATGCAAAGATACGAGTACGGGAAGCCTCTCGTCAAAAATGAAAGATCTCTATCAACGAATATGCGAAGATTGCATGATTGGTACTTGAAAATCTGCAGAGAGTCTGGGGGGAGGAATAACTTGTATTTGACAGTTAAACCGGAGCATGACCTCGTTGGAATTGACCTGTTGCCTGTTCCATTTGAGGAGTTCTATCAGTTTTTCAATCAATTGGCCCTCGATAAAGCAACGGTCACCTGCTACTGTCTGTAAGTAGTACTACTTCTGTCATTAAGTCTCTCTATATAGCTGATCTTCATTGCATGTATTTATAATTATCCTCACTATATTATGCAGATTGAAGATCGTCGAATTGAAGAAAAGACAAGTAGGTGATATTGGGTTTATTAACACATACCTCATAGATGCAACCGAGGTTAAATTGCGTCCCGACGATACCGAGACCAACTTGCTACGATCGTTGGTGGTAAATGAAAACAAAGATATAATACTCTTTCCTTACAACTTCAAGTGAGTGTTAATGTCTTGTGCATATTTGGTTTCCCTTATATATCAGTCAAGGTTATAGTGATGTAATTGATGATCTCATGCATTCGTGCGCAGCTTTCACTATATTCTCTTAGAGATTAAGCTTGAGAAGGGAGTAGTAACTGTCTTCGACTCTAAACGTAAAGATCCCGAGGAGTATGCGGACATGACTCAAATGCTAGCCAGGTCAGTTAAATCGATCAATATTATCCACCATGCATATATATATATCAGCAACTTCATTTCTGATATCAACTAATTGTTTTCTTTGTCTGGCAGGGCTTGGAAAAAATTCACCAAAAAAGCTCCGGGACTGCCGAAGAAGCTACAATTTAGATACCCGAAAGTAAGTACTATATAGTAGCATGCATGTTCCGCGCGCGCATCTCCTATATCTTGATTCAAGCGCTAGTTTCATCAATACCAATTTGGCATTCTTGCTTATGATCAGTTTGATTGACCTCTATTTCTTGTAAAGTGGTTGTGGCAGGAACCCGGGAATGATTATTGTGGATACTACATTTGCGAGTCCATCCGCCACACGACCTGTGAGCGGGGATACACTGATGAACAATTTGAAGTGCGTAAGCAATCAATAATATTCACAAATTTATAGCATCATTTCATGTATTGACCCCCTACTTCAAATTAGATGTTTCGGATGCGGGATGAACTCCTAACACCAGATCGTCTGCGAGCAATTCAAGAGGAATTGGCGGCATTCTTCCTTGAACACGTGATCGCTGAAGACGGAGAATACTATGTGGACCATGCATCCATGTGTTAGGAGATTATTTTTGTAAGAGATAATTATTGTATATATGTGCCCGGTAGTGTCGGATAGATATACGAGAA
>LR738714.1:766818173-766839452 GCA_902687465.1 Secale cereale | reverse complement strand
CCCCCAAAACCTAAAACCCCCCCTCCCCTTTCAAAAAAAAACAAAAACCACAGCCACAGAAATGCTGACGCGTGGATGCCTTTTGGTCCCGGTTGGTACCACCAACCGGGACTAAAGCCCCTCCTGCCTGGACTCGGTGCACAGGCCACGTGGACACCCTTTTGCCCCGGTTCTGGATTGAACCGGGACTAAAGGGTCAGAGCATTAGTACCGACCCTCTTGTCCCGGTTCCAGAACCGGGGCTAAAAGGCCCAAATGAACCGGGGCTAAAGACCCTTTATCTACTAGTGGGTGCTCATGGTGAAGGCGAAGGCGACGCGGACGAAGATGTAGTCGACGTAGAGGAAGCAGTCGAACCGAGGCGAGCAGTCGCATAGAAGACGCTCCCCAAAAACCTAATCGCCCCTCTCCCGTACAGGATCTGGAGAGGCGGGGTTTCGGAGGCCTGCTCTCCCGTCGGCCGTGTACGCGGAAGACGGGATGGAGTCACCGGCGACAGCAGCAGCGAGAGGAACGACAGAGGTGGTGGTGGCAGAGCAGATGTGATCTGTGTTCTACTCTGGAGAGGAGCGACCTCTCTTATATAGGCGCAGAGGAGGAGACAAACGGTCCAGCATAAACGCACATAATGAATCACAATGAATTCTGGTAACGACCGTACTTAAGACGAAACGTTTCAGCTCGTATTCATTTTTCATTGACCGTTTTCAGTTGACTGTTCAAATTCCAATCCTGCGTGACAAAAAGAACACATCGGCTCGGCGAGATTCCCGCAACCCGCGGCGCGTCGTGACGAGACGAGCGGGCGGCGGAGGAGGAGGAGCGCGCGTGTGGAACACCTCTCCTTCCTTCACACCAACTCATACTAGTGGGAGAATGTCTCACCTTATAAGTTGGTGTACATCTCTCTCAACTAGCAATGTGGGACTAAACTCCCACCACTTGCTAGGCAGCATGGGCCCTTAGGGATTTTTCTGTAATTGCTAAATGGGCCCAAAGCCCATCTCATATTCAGCAATCCCCCACCAGATCCCAAAGGCCCATGGTATTGTCCTCTGTTCCAAACTCTGTTTTGATATACCAGTATTTCAGTGGAGACCTGTTAAGATTGAACATCCACCTAGAGCAAATAGCTACACCCCTCCACAACTGAACAATGGACTAAGCCTTGAATTGTCAGTTTGGCGTAAAGAAGTTTCACCACATGTCTTACTGATACTAGGCTGCCGAAGGCTGACCCCTCGGGTGGAGCATATAAGTCACACTCCTGGCCTGTTCATGAGCTTACTAGAGATCACCCCAATCTCATAGACTGTGACCAGCAGTCGGGCTCATATAGGTGTGTTCCTCCAAAGATCGCTCTGTAGGATAGCATCTTGCTTATACATATAAGCCTTGGAACACATTAAGACAGTAGTCATCCTCCCATACAGTATTGAGAGTATTGCATCTCCAGCGGAGTGGGTTAGTATAGTTACTCTCCTCAGTTCACCACTGGCTTGTTTTTCCAGGTCCTACTTCACGGGATCTCCGATCACATAGGTTGGGTTACCACCATGGCAACTCATGTGGGTCTCATGCCCATCTCCCTCGATGCATTATCTATCACAACACGTGATAGCCCTTTTGTAAAGGGATCTGCCAGATTCTTAGCCGTATGGACATATTCCAACGCTATCACCCCGGAGTTTCTCAATTTTCTGACAGCTTTTAATCTCATTCTTATGTGTTTGTTGGACTTCATGTTGTCCTTTGAACTCTTCACCTTGGTGATGACGGTCTGATTGTCACAGTTCATAAGGATAGCCGGAACCGGTTTATCAACCAATGGCAAGTCCATCAAGAGATCTCGAAGCCATCCCGCTTCGACACCAGATGTGTCTAATGCTGTTAATTCTGCTTCCATTGTCGATCTCGTTAAGATCGTTTGCTTGCAAGACTTCCAGGAAACAGCACCACCTCCAAGAGTAAACATATACCCAGTTGTGGCCTTCATCTCATCAGCATCAGAGATCCAATTCGCATCACTATACCCTTCAAGTACCGACGGGTATCCGGTATAGTGAAGTCCATAGTTCATAGTACCCTTTAGATAACGCATAACTCATTCAACAGCATGCCAATGTACATCACCCGGTTTTGATACAAACCGACTCAGTTTGCTCACAGCAAAAGCGATGTCAGGCCTCGTAGCGCTAGCTAGGTACATCAGTGAACCAATGATTTGAGAGTATCTCAATTGATCTATAGCCGTGCCTTTGGATTTTCGAATCAACACGCTAGGATCATATGGTGTTTGAGATGGTGTGCAGTCCGAGTATCCAAAACGACTCAACACCTTCTCAACATAATGGGATTGCAAAAGTGTAATCCCACCCTCATTATCTCTCAGTAGCTTGATGTTCAAGATAACATCAGCCACACCAAGGTCTTTCATCTCAAAGTTCTGAGATAGAAACGACTTGACCTCCTCAATTACTTTGAGGTTGGTTCCGAATATCAGTATGTCATCAACATACAAGCACAGTATAACTCCTTCGCCCCCACCATGGCGATAGTATACACATTTGTCAGCTTCATTAACAACGAAGCCAACAGATGTCAGTGTTGTATTAAACTTATCATGCCCTTGCTTAGGTGCTTGTTTCAGGCCATATAAAGATTTTATCAACCTACACACTTTTCCTTCTTGACCATCTATCACAAAGCCATCTGGCTGTTGCATGTAGATTTCCTCGTTTAGCTCCCCATTCAGGAAAGCTGTCTTAACATCCATCTGGTGGACGAGAAGACCATGCGAGGCCGCCAACGAGAGTAATACTCGAATGGTGGTCAGTCTGGCCACAGGTGAATAAGTATCAAAGAAATCTTCCTCTTCCTTTTGGTCATAGCCCTTGGCCACAAGCCTAGCCTTGTACTTTTCAATCGTACCATCGGGCCTAAGCTTCTTTTTGAACACCCACTTACATCCCAATGGTTTGCAACCATAGGGACGCTCAGTAATCTCCCATGTCCCGTTAGCCATGATGGAATCCATCTCGCTACGGACCGCTTCCTTCCAGTAGTCAGATTCTGGAGAGGCATACGCTTCTGAAATAGAAGTGGGAGCATCATCCACGAGGTACACGAAGAAATCATCACCAAAGGTCTTTGCAGTCCTTTGTCTCTTTCCCCTACCAAGGGTTTCCTCGTCATCCTCCTCAGGATTCTCATCATGTGTTCGTTCATAGTATTCCATAGGAATGGCAGGCTCAGGAGTCTCCTCAGATTCCTGTCTAGAAGTGCTTTGCCTATCTCTCATAGGAAATATATCCTCGAAGAATGTAGCAAGAGCTCTAACAATGGGGAAACTCCGCAGTTCGGTCTTTTTCCTCTGGTGAGTTCTGCTGAGTAAATAGGCAATTTTCCGATTAATTTAATCCACGAATTAATTACTAGCATGGCATTGACACAAATAATAGCATACTGATATTCAATCATGTGAGCACATACTACGCTAATTGTAGACAGATCTACGTATAACGCTAGCATGCCTAAAATAGAAAACAGAAGGAGCGGGATAAACGAGTTATACCCTCCAGTAGGCCATGCAGAGGCCGCGGCAGCGGTGACGACAGCAGCGTCCTCGGCTGCCTTCTTGTCGGCTTCGATCTTCTGGGCGGCGGCACGTTCGGCGTCAGTGGCCATGGTGATGACGAGGGCGACGCGGACGTAGAGGAAGTAGATGAACGGCGAGCAGTCGCGTAGTCGCTTCCCAAAAACCTATTCGCCCCTCTCCCGTACAGGATCCAGAGAGGCGAGGCTTCGGAGACCTGCTCTCCCGTCGACCGTGTACGCGGCGGACGGGATGGAGTCACCGGCGGCAGCAGCAGCAAAGGGACGACGGCGGGCGTGGAGGCAGATGCGTTCTAAGTTGCGGCGGCTAGGGTTGGCAGCGCCCCATATATATATGTGCGGCTGCGCGTGGAGAAACGTGGGCCGAACCCACGTCCAAGTCGGTAGCCCACGATCCGACGTCTCAGATCGTGGCCCTACCTGTCAAAGACTCTCCGTTCCTGACCGGCAAAAAGAAGCGCATAGGAGTGAGCTCGGCTCGGCTCAATCCCGCAACCCGCGGCGCGTCGTGACGAGGCGTGGCGTGGCGAGGCGAGCGGAGGAGGAGGAGTGCGCGAGGGCCTCATCTCTTCTCAAGCTCCAATAGCATGAGGGAGAGAATCCATTGTAAACCACTCCAACTCTCCTTCCACTAGCATGGTGGGACTAAACTTCCCACCACTTTGTCATGCCACCTACATGGGCCCTTAGAGATCAAAACTGAAATTGTCTTATGGGCTCTAGGCCCATCTCAGATTTCAACAATCCCCCACCAGATCTCGAGGGCCCATTGTGTGCTCTTGTCCCAATTACTGTTTCGATATACCAGTGTTTCAGCGAAGACCTGTTAAGGTTGAGCTTCACCTAGAGCAAGTAGCTACACTCCTTCACAACTGAACAATGGACTAAGCCTTGAATTGTCAGTTTGGCGTAAAGAAGTTTCACCACATGTCTTACTAATACTAGGCTGCCGAAGGCTGACCCCTCGGGTGGAGCATATAAGTCACACTCCTGGCCTGTTCATGAGCTTACTAGAGATCACCCCAATCTCATAGACTGTGACCAGCAGTCGGGCTCATATAGGTGTGTTCCTCCAAAGATCGCTCTGTAGGATAGCATCTTGCTTATACATATAAGCCTTGGAACACATTAAGACAGTAGTCATCCTCCCATACAGTATTGAGAGTATTGCATCTCCAGCGGAGTGGGTTAGTATAGTTACTCTCCTCAGTTCACCACTGGCTTGTTTTCCCAGGTCCTACTTCACGGGATCTCCGATCACATAGGTTGGGTTACCACCATGGCAACTCATGTGGGTCTCATGCCCATCTCCCTCGATGCATTATCTATCACAACACGTGATAGCCCTTTTGTAAAGGGATCTGCCAGATTCTTAGCCGTATGGACATATTCCAACGCTATCACCCCGGAGTTTCTCAATTTTCTGACAGCTTTTAATCTCATTCTTATGTGTTTGTTGGACTTCATGTTGTCCTTTGAACTCTTCACCTTGGTGATGACGGTCTGATTGTCATAGTTCATAAGGATAGCCGGAACCGGTTTATCAACCAGTGGCAAGTCCATCAAGAGATCTCGAAGCCATCCCGCTTCGACACCAGATGTGTCTAATGCTGTTAATTCTGCTTCCATTGTCGATCTCGTTAAGATCGTTTGCTTGCAAGACTTTCAGGAAACAGCGCCACCTCCAAGAGTAAACATATACCCAGTTGTGGCCTTCATCTCATCAGCATCAGAGATCCAATTCGCATCACTATACCCTTCAAGTACCGACGGGTATCCGGTATAGTGCAGTCCATAGTTCATATTACCCTTTAGATAACGCATAACTCTTTCAACAGCATGCCAATGTACATCACCCGGTTTTGATACAAACCGACTCAGTTTGCTCACAGCAAAAGCGATGTCAGGCCTCGTAGCGCTAGCTAGGTACATCAGTGAACCAATGATTTGAGAGTATCTCAATTGATCTATAGCCGTGCCTTTGGATTTTCGAATCAACACGCTAGGATCATATGGTGTTTGAGATGGTGTGCAGTGCGAGTATCCAAAACGACTCAACACCTTCTCAACATAATGGGATTGCAAAAGTGTAATCCCACCCTCATTATCTCTCAGTAGCTTGATGTTCAAGATAACATCAGCCACACCAAGGTCTTTCATCTCAAAGTTTTGAGATAGAAACGACTTGACCTCCTCAATTACTTTGAGGTTGGTTCCGAATATCAGTATGTCATCAACATACAAGCACAGTATAACTCCTTCGCCCCCACCATGGCGATAGTATACACATTTGTCAGCTTCATTAACAACGAAGCCAACATATGTCAGTGTTGTATTAAACTTATCATGCCATTGCTTAGGTGCTTGTTTCAGGCCATATAAAGATTTTATCAACCTACACACTTTTCCTTCCTGACCACCTATCACAAAGCCATCTGGCTGTTGCATGTAGATTTCCTCGTTTAGCTCTCCGTTCAGGAAGGCCGTCTTAACATCCATTTGATGGACGAGAAGACCATGCGAGGCCGCCAACGAGAGTAATACTCGTATGGTGGTCAGTCTGGCCACAGGTGAATAAGTATCGAAGAAATCATCATCTTCTTTCTGGGAATAACCCTTGGCCACAAGCCTAGCCTTGTATTTTTCAATCGTACCATCAGGCCTAAGCTTCTTTTTGAACACCCACTTACATCCCAATGGTTTACAGCCATAGGGACGTTCTGTGATTTCACATGTCCCATTAGCCAAGATGGAGTCCATCTCGCTACGGACCGCTTCTTTCCAGTAGTCAGCATCCGGAGACGCATAAGCTTCTGAAATAGAAGTGGGAGTATCATCCACAAGGTACACAAGGAAATCATCACCAAAAGACTTTGCAGTCCTCTGTCTCTTGCCCCTACCAAGGGTTTCCTTGTCCTCCTCCTCAGGATTTTCATCATGTGTTTGTTCATAATATTCCATCGGAATGGCAGGTTCAGGAGTCTCATCAGATTCCAGTCTAGAAGTGCTTTGCATATCTCTCATAGGAAAATATCCTCAAAGAATGTAGCATCTTTAGACTCCATAATCGTACCGACTTTCATGTCAGGTACCTTAGAGTTCACTACCAGAAATCTATAGCCGACGCTATTCTTAGCGTAGCCCAAATTAACGCAATCCACAGTCTTTGGTCCAAGCTTACGCTTTTTGGGGATCGGCACATTGACTTTCGCCAAACAGCCCCAAGTACGTAAGTATGAGAGTGTTGTTCTTCTCTTTTCCCATTGTTCATAGGGAGTGATCTCATTGTTTTTTGTCGGAACTTTATTCAGGACATGACATGATGTCAATATAGCCTCCCCCCACCATGCCTTGGATAAACCCGATGTATCTAACATGGCGTTAACCAAATCAGTTAGAGTACGGTTTTTCCGTTCGGCAACCCCATTTGACTGAGGTGAGTAGGGAGGCGTCCTCTCATGAATAATACCATGTTCCGCACAAAAGGAATCAAACTCATTAGAGAAATACTCTCCACCACGATCTGACCGGACTCGTTTTATTTTCTTTTCAAGTTGATTCTCAACTTCTGCCTTATAGATTTTAAAGTAGTGTAGAGCCTCATCTTTAGTGTTTAAAAGATATACATAGCAGTATCTAGTAGAATCATCTATCAGTGTCATGAAGTATCTCTTTCCACCTTTAGTCAACACACCATTCATCTCACAAAGATCAGAATGTATGAGTTCTAATGGCGCCAAGTGTCTCTCCTCCGCAGCCTTATGGGGCTTGCGAGGTTGCTTTGCTTGCACACACGAATGGCACTTAGAACCTTTGGCTAAAGTGAAACTTGGGATTAAATTTAACTTTGCTAACCGCGTCATACAACCAAAACCAATGTGACAAAGACGTGAATGCCAAACTTCTATTTCATTAACATTTGGATGAATATTGTTCACGACTTTATTACAAAAATCAGCGAGGGAAAAGCGGAATAGACCTCCACATTCATAACCTTTTCCAACAAACAGTCCATATTTCGTAACAACTACTTTATTAGACTCGAATACCAGCTTAAACCCTTCTCTACATAGAAGGGAACCACTAACGAGATTCTTTTTGATGGCGGGGACATGCTGCACGTTCTTCAGTTGCACGATCCTTCCCGAAGTAAACTTCAGATCGACCGTGCCAACACCATGAACAGAAGCACTCGCGCCATTCCCCATCAGTACGGACCCGTTTCCTGTGGCCTGATAAGAAGAAAACAATGAAATGTCAGCACACACATGAATATTTGCACATGTGTCAATCCACCAATCGGTAGACTGGCAAACTGAAAATACAGTAAACAAATTACCGTACCCAGATGGCCCACTCTCATTGTTGCTCACAATCATGTTAACAGTCTTGGAGTCCTGTCCTGGCTTCTTGAACTTGTGTGGGCACTTGACAGCGCAATGTTCATCAGAGCCACAAGTGAAACAGCCACCCTTCTTCTTATCCTTCTTGAAAGGCTTCTTGCCCTTCTTCTTAAACTCGGTATTCTGTTGGACACCAGTCTTTCCCTTGGGCTTGTGGGGGTTGAAGTTCTTCTGCACCATGTTGGCGACAGAGGTCCCTTCGTTCCCTTTTCCATTCGAGTCCTTTGCTCTCGAGTTCTGCTCAACACTCAGATGGCCAATGACATCCTCAACTGAGAATTCACGCCTCTGATGTTTCAGAGTGGTAGCAAAATTCCTCCAGGAATTGGGTAGCTTAGCGATGATGCATCCCGCGACAAATTTGCCCGGCAGCACACACTTCAGAACCTCAAGTTCCTTAGCGATGCACTGTATCTCATGAGCCTGTTCCAATACAGGACGGTTTTCAACCATCTTGTAATCGTGGAACTGCTCCATAATATACATCTCGCTTCCAGCATCGGTTGCGCCGAATTTAGATTCGAGCGCCTCCCACAAGTCCTTGGCAACCCGCATATGTAAATATGCATCAACCAACTTATCTTCGATCACGCTCAGAACGCATCCAACAAAGACGACGGTGGCCTCCCTGAACGCCTTCTCCTGTTCAGGAGCAATCGTTCCCGTGGGAGTCACACCGGCGACCCAGAACACGTTCATCGCCGTGAGCCATAAGACGGTTTTGGTCTGCCAACGCTTAAAGTACGTCCCCGTAAACGGGGCAGGTTTCAGTGCAGCAGCAAAACCATGGATCGAAAATTGCCTACACAAATTAGGTTTTTGGATTGTTGAGAAATTAAGCAATTGTTCGATTAATTTAATCCAAGAATAAATCATGAACATGATATAGACAGTGCTAATGACATACTGAAAATTCATGATGTACGCACATACTAGACATATAGTAGAAACATCTACGCAAACCACTAGTACTGCACACATGGAAATAATCAGGATAAGGGTAAGCATGTTATACCCTCCAGTAGGCCAGTTGGCCGGATCAGCAGCAGAGTCGGCGGCCTCGTCGGCGATGCGCTTGTCGGAGGCGGCCTTGTCGGCAGCAGCCTTGTCAGCGTCGGTGCTGGTGCTCATGGTGAAGGCGAAGGCGACGCGGACGAAGATGTAGTCGACGTAGAGGAAGCAGTCGAACCGTCGGCCGTGTACGCGGAAGACGGGATGGAGTCACCGGGGTTTCGTTGTGATCTGGAGAGGCGGGGTTTCGGAGGCCTGCTCTCCCGTCGGTCGTGTACGCGGAAGACGGGATGGAGTCACCGGCGACAGCAGCAGCGAGAGGAACGACAGAGGTGGTGGTGGCAGAGCAGATGTGATCTGTGTTCTACTCTGGAGAGGAGCGACCTCTCTTATATAGGCGCAGAGGAGGAGACAAACGGTACAGCATAAACGCACATAATGAATTCTGGTAACGGCCGTACTTAAGACGAAACGTTTCAGCTCGTATTCATTTTTCATTGACCGTTTTCAGTTGACTGTTCAAATTCCAATCCTGCGTGACAAAAAGAACACATCGGCTCGGCGAGATTCCCGCAACCCGCGTCGTGTCGTGTCGTGACGAGACGAGCGCGCGTGTGGAACACCTCTCCTTCCTTCACACCAACTCATACTAGTGGGAGAATGTCTCACCTTATAAGTTGGTGTACATCTCTCTCAACTAGCAATGTGGGACTAAACTCCCACCACTTGCTAGGCAGCATGGGCCCTTAGAGATTTTTCTGTAATTGCTAAATGGGCCCAAAGCCCATCTCATATTCAGCAGCTAGGAGGCAAATGAAGCTGAAAATTAGGTCGGGATTAGATCGGCATGCAGACAAAAAGTGAACGCCCGTCTGTCTAGATCGACGTGTTGTTGGACCGACTTTTTGTCCGCGTCGACCGAAACAAACGCGAGCGAACAAATTTGATCGGCGCGTTGTAGTCACTCTCAATGGTCGAACGGAAGGGGAAGAAGGAACCAGCTGGAGAATCTTTATCTGAGGTGATTTGTGCATGTGCCTGGGTAACTTGTGTATGTACACACAGTACTTTGAAACGGTCACAGAGATTAGGCGTGATTGTTTGGAGGTTTTGGAACGGTCTTCCATGCACCTGCGGCCCCCGGCTGAATATTTAATGTGTCATCAGTATGCTCTGGTTGCCTGACGAGCCAGCATATCGTGACAACCGGGCCAGCCCAGCACAGTCGACTAGATTAGGTGTCAATTTTGGAAAAAGTCCAAAATAAACCTTGAAGTTGTAAACGAAAGCTAAATCAAACCTTGAACTTTGAATCCCGGAAATTGGCACTCTGAACTTGTAATCCCGGTCTATTTTGAACCCTAGACATGTTTGGCACAATGGGAATACTACGATCCCGGCCGGGATAAACAGCTACACTCACGGACAAGAATTTGGGCCGGCCTACTATAACACAACAATAATTTATGAAGTTTAAAAAATGTTCGCACATTTCTAAAATTGTTCATTAGTTACAAAATGTTCCTGTTTTCTATTTTCCGCACAAATTCAACTCATTTTCTATTTTCTAAAAAACTCTATTCGCATTTTATAAAACTGTTCGCGATTTTAGAAAAATCACATTTGTCAAACAATGTTCAGAATCCCAACAGTTTTCACAAGCTATGAATTTTTTTCCGACTCTCAAAATTGTTTCACATTTTTAACATAGTATTTTTTGGAATTTCATAAATTATTTCGTAAATAATGTTCGCATTGTCGGCTGTGGAATCCACTCGGCCGGCCTATCAGACATGAAGCGAGTTTTTTTCTTAACTTGTGGCGTAAAAATTCATTATTTCTTTTTCTTAATGGGCGACGTAATAATTCTAAAACAATAAAACATGTCGTGGAGTCGAACTTGCGACCTGGTAGCCACTACACCAGACGACTATGACTGACATAGTCAGAGGACCGAAATATTTAATAAATAAATCAAAGTGTCAAACCTTGGAAACATTTTTTAGGGGCAAGCAAGTATTGAAAACGTATTTATTTATGAAATCTTTGAACATTTTATAAAGTGCAAGCACTTTTTTAAACTTTTGAATACTTTTAAGAAACCAGCAACTTTGAAAAAACGAACACCTTTTCAAACATAAACATTTTTTACAACCTGAACAAAATTTTAAAGTGCAAACACTTTTGAAACATAATTTTTCTTCTGAAACCTGAACAAATTTTTTAAGTACGAACACTTTTTGATACAAAAACATTTTCTGTAACCTGAAAATATTTTATGACACCTAAAAAATATCTCAAGTTATAAAAATAGTATGGGCCCATCCAAACAATGTTTATACAATGTATAATATTATCATTAAGGAAATACGTGGCATGTGTTTGAAAAAAGTGTATGCAAATTTAAAATTGTGAACCATGTAAAAAAGTGCTCATGTTGTTTTATAAAATGTTTATTGTCATTAAGAAAATGTAAAAAATGTATTTAGAAAAATATTACCATGTATTCATTTTTTCTAAAAACATTTAATTTAAAAATGTACATAATGTATTTAAAAATATTAAAATTTTATCCAAAAATATTTAATGTGTGCGTTAAAAATATACATTGGGTACCGAGAGAAATTAGATATGTGTAAAAATGAAAAAGGAAATAAAACGAAAAGGAAAACAAATAAGAAAAAACAGATTAGTGCGCGTGCGCGAGCAACTGTGCTACTGGGCCGGCCCAATTCACCAAATCCCAGCTATGTCCTGTTAAGGTTTAAAATAGACCGGGATTAGAAAGTTTGGTGTGCTGATTTCAGGGATTGAAAGTTCGGGGTTTGGTTTAGTTTTCGCCTACAAATTGAAGGTTTGTTTTGGACTTTTTCGGTCAATTTTTGGGTCGAGAGTGGACTCGTGGCCGACACAGCATCTTGCCTTTTCATTTTCAAATAAGCTGAGTATAATCGAAAATCCGTTTCTGGTCGAGGGAGCAGCTGAGGCCGGAATCACAGCCGTTGCTCGTTCCCGGGATCCACGTGTATTTCCGTATTGCAGAGAGTATGCCTCTCCCGTATTTGATGATGGGCCCCCACGTATTGAATGGGCACTTGACGGCCACGGCCGAGCGGGACGGGTTAGGCGTGGATGGATCGGAAACTTTCCTGCGCCCACTTTCAAACGCCACATCCATTTGAATTTGAATGCATGTTGTGCATACGTGTGATCATGTGGAAGGAGTGGTGCTGACACGTGTAACAACGCATTCAAGTTTACAGCCTCGCACCCGTTGTTCACAAAATGACAGGAGGCAGGCAAATGCATACATGGTTTGTTTGGAAAATCAGTCGCCAGCACGCAAGCAACCATGTCGCTGACGAGGTCGACGTACGCCGGCGGCGTCCAGAGGTGGGAGGGCGGTGCCTGGTACACAGGGGCGGGCTGGACGGTCGGAGGCCCCTGCACCACCTCCTCCCGTGGTGAGGCCTCCCGCTCCGGTGACCGCGGCGGCGTGGAGCACCAGTTCACGCCCCCACGGCTTCCGCCATCTTCGGAGCCGTGCACAACCAGCTACAGTGCTGGCCGACCATGCTCGGGAACGTGGCCAGCGGTGGCTCCTCCACGGGAGGACGGAATCGGGGGCGTACCTCTCGTCGTAGTAGAGGTCATCGGGGAGGAGGCGGCGCCGGCACTCGATCTCGTCGCGCCGCGCACGGCCGGAGGTCGGCACCGGCGGGATCGGGACCCGGTCGGCGGAGAGGTGCCAGTTGTTGGGGAGGTGGATGTCGCTCCACGGGACCGTCGTCCTCGTCTCCCGGTAGCGCCGGCACACGTCGGCACTGAGGTGCTGCCGGTCGCGCGGGCCGACGGACCTAGGCGCTATGGTGAACGGGGCTGGCACGGGGGTATGGCGGGACGTGCGCGGCGGTGAGTCGGGCTCCTCCTTCTTCACGGAGCCGCGACGGAGTCCCGAGGAGGAGCCAGCCTCGCGATCGTGCTTCCCCTTGCGGCTGTGGTTCCAGAAACCCATGGCTGCTAGGCGTCCGGCCGGCGAGATCGAGGACGGGGAGAGGATAGGGCTTGGGTTTGGCCGTGTCGGGGCTCGAGAAGGTAGTGGGGAGTGTGGACGACGCTCGGTCCACGGCTGCCCAATTTTAGAACGACCGCGACCGTTCGCATGGGCGGATAACAGGCGGGCCCGGTCGCGCGTGCGCATTGATGCGGGCGGGTGGGAGGTAGGTGGCCGTGTGCCACGCGGCCCCGACGCGGACGTTCGAGGCGTCCGTTTGATGTACGCCGCGACCCAAACCCGGCGCAAGTTTGCGTTCGAAATGGGTCGGCCCGGACACAAAACGGACCAGATGGGTTCGGGCCTTCGCGCGCTGGGTCACCTCGTTTGTCCGTTTTACCCCAAACGGACGAGGCCGGACATGATGAGGTCGTGCGGTGGAGTTGGCCTCATGACATAATGACATATATGATGCGAAAGTCAGTCACGGTCCAGACAACACAACTTCATTTCAATAACATCTAGTTTACAATCAGTAAGGAACAAAGAGTGGAATTTCTACCATTTGGCCACACACTTGAAAATCCTCGATTATTCAACTCGTACACAGATTTTATGCGGAAAAAAACCTGCTTACAATGCATTCGGCACTAGTGGCCTCGTGCAGGAGGTGCGACGGTGTCCGACCACACCGCAGTTCTTGCAGGTAACTGGTTTACGAGGTTGTTTTGGTACATCACCCCTTTCAAGCTTGCAAATACTGCAGAACATCGTCCGTTTGCTCAGTCCTTCATATGGTGCCTTCTCTCTGCTGGAGCATGGCCGCCCGACCCCTCGTTTCTTGCTTGGAGCTGATAGGCCAGCGAGGGCATCCCAGTTACCAGATGTTCTCATGCTATTGTCGTTGTCAGCAACGTCTGCACCAATGTACATGGGGCCACAGCCAAGCCATTTTTCTTTCTACTTGTTTCAGCAGCTATCCTATCCTCGACTCCAAGACCATCCCTGTTCTCTGCCAATGGTGAGGCCTCTAAGATCAAGTCTTTGACCCTCCTCAGCACCAGCTCATATAGAGCAACTGACGAGTTGTGACGCCCGAAGACCGATGTTCCATAAGATTCCAGAAGATTCCGGAGATTCCAGAGGTTTCGGGTTCTCCCGTGTGTTTCATTTGTGCTTGTGTTATTTATTTTTGCATTGCATCATGTCATCATGCCATCATGTCTTTAATCTTTTGCATCTCAACTTAAATAAATCGTGTGGACCTTCGGTCCATTTAAATCGAGGGAAGGATGACTTCTCTTTATAACATATCCTCCTAATATATGGAGCTATATAATTATTCCATTGCTTCGGAATCACCAACACACACTTGCAATTATTCCCCATGCCTTTTCTACTTCAAGTTTCGACTTCCAAACCTTGCCAACAATTCTTATCCATTTTATCGAGGCTCCTCCAAAAATCCAAACATTTTTGGACACTTCTAAATCATAGTCTTTGTTCACACCATTTGAAATAAATTCAAAGGAATTTGAATTTATTTTCCAATCATGCCCCTTTTCTATTTTTTCTGGGAACCAACGCATTTTTGTGAGTCCAGGAAAAATATCCCCTTGCCCAAACTCCTTCTCTAACCTTTTCATTTTTCTTCCTTTTTTTCTTTCTTCTTATTCTGTGTTGGAAAAACCTTTAAAGGGAGAGGCCAGCCCAGCTTGGGGCCTCCTAGCGCCCCTCCCAGTCTATCAGGCCGCCCCGGCCTCCATCAGGCCCATTGGCCCAGCTCCACCGGCGGCCTAACCCTAGCCGAGCCTCGCTCCTCCCTCTCATTCCCCTCGCGCCGCCACCCCTCGTTCCTCGACCCCGTTTCCCTCGATCCCCCTTGCTCATCTCCCTCCGCTTGATTTCCCCTGGAGCCCGATCCCCTCGTCACCCCGTGCCTCCTCTCCAGCGCAGCGCCGCGCCCCTCCTCTCCAGCCGCCTCGCTATCTCCCCTTCATCGCCGCGCCACCGGCCCTAAGGCCCTTCTCCTCCTCGCGTCGCCAAGGCCGCGGCCTCGCCTCCTCCGCGCGATTCCAGCGCCCTGCCTCCCGCCATCGCGCCTCCAGCGCGCCCTCCAGCGTCGGGTGCCCGCCACCGCGCCAGAGCCCCCTCGAGCAGGCCGCAGCCCGGCCGGCCAGGCCCGCCTCCTCGTTCCTCTGGCCTCCTCCGCCTCGCTAGAGACAGCGCATGCGGGCCTCCTCCGCCTCGCAGGGGCTCGTCGCCTCCAGCGCCTCGCCTCCTCTTCGCTGCCTCCCGCCGCCGTGCTCCATGACGCCGCCCGAGCGGCCCTGGCAGAGGAAGGAGCGGCCCTGCGCCGACCTCCTCCTCACAGCCTCCCTGCCTCCCGCTTCTCCCCGTCGGCCTCGGTGTTTTGTTTTGGTCCAGCAAGTATCCATGGACGCAAGTGCCACGACGACCCGAACGGCTACGAAACGTGAACGACTACCGTCGCCGAAGACCCTCAAGTACAACTACAGAACATGTACAACTACCGCCGTCGTGATCTCGTCAAGAAAACGTGTACCACTACCGTCGCCAAGTTCGGAGACCTCAAGTTCCACGACACTGACCCCGAACTTCTACGAAACGAGAATGCCTACTTCCTCTACGAATCGCGAGAACGGCTACATAACGAGTACCTCTACGGAACGACTACTTCCACTACTTCCACTACGTCCCTCGACGACTCGAACCCCTCCGAGAACGAACGTTCCGAAGGTATAACCCCGAGACGATGACCCGTGGATGAATGCTTGTGTTGTATGAGATGTGTCCCTTGTGTGCACCGTGCCCGTTTCGTCCTTTGTCATGCTCCTCGGTTGCCTCGTCGCCGACCCGTGGGAACCCGATGACGGGATCACCCCACCTTTCATCTTGTTCGACTCGCTCACGCCATCTTTCTTTTGCCCCGGTCTCTCAACGAGTTACCGGAACCGAGATGTTGCCGTTGCATCATTTTCGGATCGTTGCCGTGGCACCCTTTCCTTCCACCACGGTGACAAATACTCCTTATCATCTTCTTATCTCTTCATGTTAACCTTTTAATAAAAATTGCATAAATTTGTTCATGTCATCCGCATCATGTTAACAACATTATACGTGTGAATTGTTGTTTGCTTAATAATTGCTAAACATGCTTATGGGGTTTTTCCCGGAATTGTTGTTGTTATTTCCAGCCTCATTTAAATTGCCTAGATAGGTAGTTTACTTTTGTTTCACCTCTTGCCATGTTAACAAACATTTAACCTTGTCTTGTAATAAGCGAGAGTCACCTAAATAAATAACATGTGGTGTTTCGTCAATATGCAACTCGTTGCATATTGAGCTCCACTTAACTTGTAGTTTTGTTTGTGCACATTGCCATGCCATGCATATTTAAACCGGACATGCATCATACTTGGATGTGCATCGTATGACATGTTTATGCTTGTGTGTTTACCGTGTTGT
The DNA here is from genome assembly GCA_902687465.1 of Secale cereale. Lineage (NCBI taxonomy): Eukaryota > Viridiplantae > Streptophyta > Magnoliopsida > Poales > Poaceae > Secale > Secale cereale. The sequence goes on along the minus strand of LR738714.1, from coordinate 766,822,940 downwards.
TTGCTTCTTTCCGGTTGCTTCTCTTGTTAGCCTCGGTTTCGTTCCGGAGTTGTGAGGAATTCGCTCGACTATGTTGCTCCGTCTACTTCATGGATCCGTTCTTCTTCCTTGCGGAATCCCAGGCAAGATGATCATACCCTTGGATACCTTTACTACCATTGCCATGCCTAGTTGTCTCGATGCTATCGTTATATGTCGCGCTACCCATCTTTTATGTCAGCCTCTCCTTGTTGCCATGAAACCTCTAACCTTTGGCACCTTCCTAGCAAAACCACTGTTTGGCTATGTTACCCGCTTGCTCAGCCCCTCTATAGCGTTGTTAGTTGCAGGTGAAGATGAAGTTCGTTCCAGGAGGGAACTTGTTGTTGTTATATCACAATATCTATTATTATTATTAACACACCTATATACTGGGCATGGGTGGAAGGCTTGGCCTTTTGCTCGGTGTTTTGTTCCACTCATGCCACCTTAGGCGCCGATAAACCGGCATTATGTTCCTTGATTTTGCGTTCCTTACACGATGGGTGGATGGGGACCCCTTGACAGTTCGACTTTGAATAAAACTCCTCCAGCAAGGCCCAACATTGGTTTTAATTTGCCTCATAATAACAACTTAATTAATTAATTAAATTGCATAGGGGGCGCGTCCCCGGGTACTCTTTTCTACATAGCAGGGGGGCCAGTGCTGATGGTGTTGGTCCCAAACGGGCAACCTGCGGGGCCACCTTGGGGAAACTCGAGGATTGGGTTTACTCGTAGCTTGTCCCATCCGGACGTGGCCTGAGACGAGATACGCGCGGCTACTATCAGGGTGTCGGCACGCCGGGAGGTCTTGCTGGACTTGTTTTACCATTGTCGAAATGTCTTGTGCACCGGGATGCCGAGCCTGATCGGATTTCCCTAAGATAAGGGGTGATGATATTATATTTATCACTTCAGGTAATCGTGAGAGCTTGTGATGGGCTAAGTTGGGACACCCCTGCAGGGTTATAATCTTTCGAAAGCCGTGCCCGCGGTTATGTGGCAGATTGGAATTTGTTAATGTCCGGTTGTAGAAAACTTGACAGAGGATCCGAAGTAAAACACACAACTGTGTGAGTAACCGTGACTGTCTCTTTTCACTTTGAGAAGAGAACACGGTGGGGTTATGTTTGACTCGTATGTAGTTCAGGATCTTTAGCGATCACTACTTTTGCGACCGTTTGCGTAGATGCTCATCTTATTCTGGTACTCGTAAGTTAGCCACCATATTATGCTTAGCCGCTGCTGCAACCTCACCACTTTGCCTCTTCCTACCCATAAAGCTTTGCTAGTCTTGATACCCATGGTTATGGGATTGTTGAGTCCTCGTGGCTCACAGTTACTACAACACCAGATGCAGGTTCAGCCGAGAATGATGCAGGACCTGGATCAGAACTTCCGGGAGTTCCATGAAGAGCGTGGCCGTATGCTTGTGACGTTTCGACGATCAGTAGTGGTTTCTACTAGGGGCGATTCTGACCTGTGGCTTTATGTTTTGGTATCTTTCTTTTGGATCTTCGCCCGTAGTCGGGTTGTGATGTTTTGGATGAAGTATGCTTATGTAATGTATTGTGTGAAGTGGCGAGTGTAAGCCAACTATCTCCTTTTGCAATTCAATCCCTCTTTTACATGAGTCGTGCAAAGATACCAAACTTGAGATCATTCCAGAATGGGCTTATACCTTTAAGTCGTGCCTCGACACGTAGGAGGTATAGTCCCATCCTGGGCATTACACGAGTCTCCAATCCTCACTAATTCAATAGCATGCAGGTAAAGGGTTGAGCTCCGACATGTAAAAGATTGATTAGCAGCTTGGTCTTTCTGAAAATGAGCAATCTGTTGTGGCAAAATGTCTCTTGCATCTTCTGTCCACCTTTTCAAGAAGTGCCACTTAGGTATCTCCTGCACGCCGATGTGGTCCATCACCTGCTTACACGAGGACACGATAAGTATGATGCATGACAGAGAACATTTATGTTTGAAAATCTTGCATTGAAAAATTAATCTTCAGAGCATGGCAGCACAACATGCCCATATGGGAAAATTGTCCACATTCACAATCGAACCAATCACCGTCATCTGATATTTTGACCTCGTATTCGACCTTGCTCCACTTCTCCCGTTTCTCCGCATCGTTGTGCCTTGCGATATATTTCTTTTTCTTCTCCACTTCCTCGACTTGGTACGATCCACCCTCGAACAGGTTCTCACCAAATTGCTCAAACATCTTCCTCGTATATATCTTACTTGCATGCCTCTCGATTGCAATGTTTGTCCTCATGACAGCTCCACCCTGAGAAGTACAGATCAGATATAATTTTGTCAACTTTATCTGATAACAGAGTTAAAAAGTAAAAAAAAAAAGATAAAGTGGAAATTCTTGTCTTACAACTCTGGTACCTTTTTCTTCGTAGCTCTCATCTGATTCCCTGTCAAATTGAAGCCTCATGTATTGCTTAATGAAGACATGCATTGGACTTGATGGTGACATGTACATTTTCAGCAGGTTGTTTGCACTCTCGCTTCGTTGGGTACTCATCATTTTGGCGGAGAAGACACCTTTGAAGTACGGCTTCGCCCATTTTTGACGTATCTCTTACAGGTTCGTCATGTAGTTGTGGGACTTCAGATTATATTTATCAACAAGTATACCCCAAGCAGTCTCAAATTGCTCCACACTTATCATGTGATTCACCACTTTGTGGACTTCTGCTTTGAACTTACACTTCCTGGTGTACAATGTGCCAAGGTTCTCCTTTGCCTTCTTAAGAATGTGCCATTTGCACCATCGGTGTACAGTCACGGGGAGTTCGCTCTTGATTGCTACCTCCATCGCTCTTGCCTGGTCTGCATTTTCAACAAGAAAATTCAACCAATGTGTTTGCATCCATTTTGAACAAGAAATTTAACATCTACAGACTGGACGTTATTATTTTAGCTGGTAACTTACTCGTCAATATAGTTTGTGGATGTTTACCTCCCATCATTTTCACAATTTCAGAAAACACCCATTGGAAACTCTCGACCTGCTCATCACGCATCAGGACTCCAGCCAGTATTATGCTTTGGAAGTGATTGTTCACACCAACAAACAACCCAAAGGGCATGTCATACAAGTTTGTCCGGTATGTAGTATCGAAGGTGCTTACATCACCGAAGAACTTGTACTGCAACTTGTTGTTCCCGTTTGTCCACATGAGATTTTTTATTCTACTTTCTTCATCACCTTGGACTCGATACGTGAATTCCGGGTCATTCCGTTGTATCTCTTTGAATGCAGCCAAGGTTTTGTGTACATCATCATCAGCCTGGTCTCGACTAAGTCTACCACAAAGATGGCGCAACGACCTTTTTGTGAAAGGCACGCTTTCTGATGAACCGAATAAGCTACCGATGATGCTGTAGACTTTGGTGAGGTTGACATTGTTTGCTCTTAACTGCTTACCCAGATATTTCGTGTACACATCTATGTGCTTGTGAGACGGCCAGTGAACCTTCTATCCACAAGTAAGCGACAGTGAATGATTGTGGCTCGATCGGTGCTAAGCAATGTACCATCTGTTGTCTGCCGCTCGTAGCAATCTGATCATCGCATGGCACTCACACCGGCAAGACCGGCTGTTCTGTTGTTCTGGTTTCCCCTGCAATTTTTTGTTCAGATTTTGTCAGATTATTTTATGATGAACTGCAGTGCTTCAAATATTCAATGAACTATCCGAGAACATGATTGTTAAGACAACAGTACTGACCGAGCATCCACAGACGATCTCTTGCATACATTTTGTCCTCTCGGCATTCAAACGGTTCTTGCCATACCTTATACCAAATCCAAGCTCCCAAGAATAAAAGTTATAAAAATCGTATGCTTCTCCAAGCGAATCAAAACTCATCCCAATCTCTGGTTTTACTACATGTTCCGTAGGCTTGTCAGCATATCTCCTTATGGTTTCTTCCAAAGGTGTTACTCTACCGGCATGGGGTTTTCTATCAGCAGGAGCACGACCAATTCGCAGTCTGGAAATAAATGTACATGTTTTTCAGTAAATTCAGAGTCATTTTAACTTGCACGACAAAAGTAAATATGTTCATTTAGTTCACATAAGAGCATTTTTGTATGTCTGGAAAACTGGTTTTTAACACTGCATGCTTCGTCGTGGATACATTTTCCTATTTTCATTTCTAAATCGCCAATGAGTTTAAATCCCAGTTTTCATGCATACCTTCTGGTCCACCCCGACGCTTCTGGGTTTAACACAGTCTGTGGACTCCGCAGACCGTGTGGGTGAAAATCTCCTCTTGCCGGCGGATCTGTTCTTCTCAGAATAATCCCCGAGGTTGCCAAATACAATAGGGCACAACGAGTCGACTGCAAGCGGTACTGACCGATGCACGTCCATCGGCACCAAAGGATCTGGCCGCTCAACATCGGCTGCAACCTCTATCAGTGGAAACCTAGCTACGCCATGGCCAGCAGATCGAACAACAGTCAATAATTTCTCCTTCTGCGAGCCCCCCACCCCCGCCCTCCTCCCCCACCCCCACCCAACGAATATAACATAGCAAATCGACGGAGAAAGTGTACATGTCGACTGGATCTAGCAGAAATTCCATGCCGTTTTGTACTATTCCGGCATGGTAGAAGGGAGAGATAGGTTTGGTGGAATAGTTGTTATATTGCTTGAGCCTCGTGGGCATATATATAGGAGTACATGATCATGTTGGAGTACAACACAAGGTAGAATAATA
>LR738714.1:766803565-766817016 GCA_902687465.1 Secale cereale | reverse complement strand
GTGGCTGGAGTGGCAACCGACGAGGTTGCTCAAGCAAGGCGGTAGCCCTTTGTGCCGTGTGTCGATGTAGCCGAGAGCGTACAGTGGTGTAGCTGTGGTCGAGGTAGCCGTGCGAAGAATGCCGTGGTCGATGTCGAGTCGGGATAGCCGTTGTCGAGGGAGTCGCCGTGGAGCCGCGGGCGCAAGGAAGCGCCGAGTGAGTCATGGGCACAGGAGTGTCGAAGTAGTGGTGCGCCGGGAAGAAGACGTTGTTGACGACGCGTTGCGTTGGGTTTTCCAAGCCCGGTGACAAATCATGGACGAAGGCACACATTGGTGTTGCAAGCATCGGGCATGCATAGACGGACGAAGACGAAGTTGACGAAGCGCCGCACCAGGATTGCCAGGCCCGGGGACACATCGTGAACGAAGACACGCACCGGTGTTGCCAGCATCGGGCATGCGTAGACTGGGACCTGCACAAGCTATACGCCATGTTGGTGAAGTCAGAGAGCCAGCAAAGAAGAAGACTCGACGACAGTTGCGGCGCCAATCGGCGCGGGGCCGATGTCGCCGACGGTGGTCGGAGTAGACGAAGCGGTCGAGGAAGAAGACAACGACGGTGGCGACGGGCTGGTGCATGACGAAGACGAAGGGGGTGGATGGGTGGCGGCGGCGGCTGCCGAAGAAGAGCGGCGGCGGCGGCCTGACGTCGGCGGCGGCTAGGTTAGGAGTGCAGCGGCGGTGCTCGAAGTTGGAGAAGAACCCGACAGCTTGACGAAGAACGACGCGGACATTGACGTTCCCGCGCCAAGGGAGGCGGCACAGGGCATACCACGGGAGGTCGACGCGCGGAGACGGCTTGGGACCACGGGTCGTGGTGCTATGGCCCGGAGGGGCGACGCAGCGGCGGCGGGCAGGTCGGGGCGATGGCGGAAGACCTCGGGGCGGTTGCAGTTACCGCGGGCCGCGGCGCGACGACCCGAAGGGGTGGCGCAGTGGCGGAGGACGGGTCGGTGCAACCGCGGCGACGGCCTCGGGCGGCGGCATGGATCACGTGCCACGCTCGATACGGCCTGACGGGAGACGCAGTGGCGGCGCGAGGGTCGACGCAACCACGGGGACGACCTAGAACGGACGCCACAGGGCGGCGGTGGACCACGGGCTGCGGCACTGCGGCCCGAAGGGGCGACGCAGCGGTGACGCAGATCGTGCACTCGCGAGAAGAACCACGGGGCGGCAGCGTTGTGGCCCGACGGGACGACGCAGCGGCAGCCCGTTGCTCGATCGATAGAGGGCGCACTGAACTCGGGACGGTCTTCGCGAGGCCCGCGGAGGCGCGCGCAACCGACGGGCCAGGTCGGTTGCATGGCGTAGATATGAGGCGGGTTGCGGCGGCGAGCAGGTGATCAAGCTGATCGCGCGCGAGGTCGGGGACGCCGCTCGATGGAGACGGGGTGGCGACGGAGTTTGAGATGAAGCCGGGGAGGATGGACGGCGTGGGACGTAGTGCGACTGGCACCCGGGCTACCAAAGCTGCGCTGACGCCTGGGTAGCTAGGACCGAGCGACCAACGAAGTAGCGGCGCCCGAGCTGAGACAGTCAACGAGCCTGACACCGCCAGAGACGAGGCCGGCGAGGTAGACCGTTGGGCCGCCGTGCAGACGTGGCGGAGCCGGGTGGCGTGGATAGATGGGCGGGCCAGCGTGCAAATGACGGCTATGATTGGCCGACGCATGGCGCGAGGCCGCCGGGTCGGGGCGATGCAGGTGTCCCGGTCGGAGCAGGGCGGTGACGGCCGGCGTAGGGCGACGGGCGGGCCGGCGCACGAACAACGGCCTTGACAGGCCGCCTGTCGCGCAAGGCCGCCGGGTCGGTGAAGTAGCCGGCCAGTCGCGCCGGTGTCGGAGTAGAGGCGCGCGGGTGTCGACGGTGGCGGTTGGCGACCCAAACTGATCTTAGATCGGAAAACCAAAAAGTAAACGCCGATCAAAGCGACCGGCAAGAGAGAGAAAAACCCGAGCAAGGGCTCGAGAAAAAGATTCTCTAGGGCAGCCGGTCAACATGACCGACAGACGAACCCTAGGTACGGGCAGCGCGGCCCCCGGCGGCGGTCACGGAGGCCGACCGCCTCGGGGGCGGGACGCGGGTGCGGAAGCGACGGCGACGGCAGCTAGGGTTTAGGATCGATTAGACTCATACCATGTTAGAAGATAGAGAAGGGTTTGGTGAAATAGTTGTTGTATTACTTGAGCCTCGTGGACATATATATAGGAGTACATAATCATCTTGAAGTACAAGACAAAATAGAATAATATCATACGCTATCCTAGCTTTCCTATACAATCACGTTCCTCAACACGGCATACATCGCCGCACCATCCGCCGCCGCCATGGGGTTCGCCTGTTACCGGCTCTTAACTCGGGAGGGTGCGAATGGGAAGCGGAAATGGGGAAAGTGAATACCTCACCCTCCGGCCATGGTTTTTTGCATTTGCTCTACAATGCGGCTACCAACCAGCATTTACTGCGCCATGGACGGTGCTGTCTTGGCAGCAAACGGCGCCATTTCGTTCCTGATCCTGGGGTCAGGTCTTAGCGACGGACCAGAGCCACGGATCGGCTCGTCATCGTTACTGCCTGCCGTCTTCTGTATGGCGTACATCACTGTTCACTTCTGTATTGTATCGATGGTCCTCATTTTACAAAGCCCTTATATGCTGCCACGGACCCACTAGCGCTAATCCTCATGGATGGACTCACGAACAGGATACCATGTTCAGCTGCCGCCCTTCTCAGTAACGCCACTCTCGAGTATAATAGTGTTGTTTGCGGGATATAGGAATTTGTTCCATTATTTTTTACTTGGAGGAAAGAAAAAACGAGACGGAAAAACAAAAAGAGAGAAGAACCAGTTTGTAAACTTGCCCGCTACTACAACCGGTACTCAATAGAAATTTTGTGAGGGAGTGAAAGCATCTTTGTAGAGTCATCATATCGGTTTGATCCTCGTAATGACTGTCGATATGCCAATTCTATCCCACTAGGCAAACTCTAATAGAGTCGGCATACGGCTCCAGGTCGCCATAATTTATGGAGGCGCTCCATATCTCGAGCTGACGACCCTTCATATTTGGAGGCTACGGGGTGTTGGAGTAAGGTCACTTCTACCAACCGTTCATGCCAGAGAAATGTTTCACCTCCTCCTTAGCATCCCTTAGAAAACCTTCATCTTAGTCCCCCACGGCCCATCTCCTAGCCCTGCCAATGGCGCATACGACAAACACCTATGACATCGGGAAGCATGTCAGTTAATGGTGGCCACCGCGTGTCAACTGTTAGCGGCCATTCCTGCCAGATTTTCCCGCCACGTTTCATGTTTTTCCGTCACCCGCTCCTATTAAAATTCTTCACACCCCCACCATCCACCGCCGCCACTTTCCTCCTCGTCCGGAGTGGGTGCCGCTCTTGGAGGAGAAGATGGAGCGGATCCTAGAAGCGGAGGAGGAGGCTTCCCTCAATACCGAGGAGGAGGAGCGGTATCGTCGTGACGCGCTGGTGGATCACATCATCCTCGATGAGTGCCCAGATTTGGATACCAAATCCCACAATGTTGTTTGGAATGTCGAGCATGACTATGTGCATATCCCGTATGTGCGCGAGAGAGCTTGCCCGCACAGCTCATATCAGCCCCGATGTGAGAATCTTGGAGACCGCCGGCGGGTAGGCATTAAAGGTGAAGAGGCACAACATCATGTGGCTATAATACAAGAAAAAACATGCGTATTTGACAGTGGAGAGGGACCGCATCAGATGGCGCACATTAGATATGGAGATGGTGACATTCAACAAGTTGAATCGCACCGTATGGACCTCCCCGACTACGATGTCCGCAGACAAGAATGGGACGAGGACGTGGTTGCCAGATGATCAATCCGTCGCATGTATTAGACAACAAGTGGGCTCGCCACATATGCATGTGCCCTGTGCACTGCCCCTGTCTGGGTGAGGAGCAACTAGTTCTTCTACCAAGACATTAAAATGCATTAATTTATTAATATAAAAATGACACTAATTGGCTTATCTACATTCATGTAACAACTAATGCAGAATTATATTTAATTAGTGTTTTAATATCTCAGATTATTTGTGTAAATTTTTGATTTGAAGCAACGAAAACCGGAAAAGAAACGAAAAGTGCAGCTTCCATATCCATACGGAGCACGCTGCATATGCGATATGACGACTGTGCAGTTGCTCTAAGGCAGACAAAGTATTAACAAGATAATATATTTCTGTAGCTAACTTCATATGAGTGGGACGAACTGTGGCTCCACCCGAATGGCTAGCAAGTGCTGATACTTCCTTTCAAAAAGAAAAAAACAAGTGCTGATACTTGCCTAGCCACCTGAGTTCCAGCAGCCGCCGCCGGATCTGGTATGTCGTTGCCGTCCGCGCCCCAGCTGTCACTGGATTAAACCATTGCTGCCATTGACAGCACGTACGGGATCAAGATTTTTTTGTTTTATTTTTGAAATTAGTAATAGTAGCACGGGTGACGACCGCGCTGCTACTAACAGATGTAGTAGTACTACTACTAACAGATGTAGTATTAGCACCCGTGGCACCCGCGCTACATGCCTAGTAATAGTGCGAGCATCCGCGCTACTACTAGTTGTTTAACCTACGATACTACTAGTTCGATGAATTGAATTGCACCATATTGGACCTCGATGTCCACAGGCCGGAATGGGGCGAAGATGTGGTCGCCAGATGGTTAATCCATCACATGTAGACAGCCAATAGACTTTTCACATATGGATGTGCCCTGTGCACGGCAGTCGTCTGGGTCGGGAGAAACTTGTGCTTCTCCCAAGATGTTAAAATTCATCAGTTTATTAATATAAAAATGACCCTAATCGGCTTTTCGAAGGCTATGTAACAACTTTTTAATGCAAATTAATTTCAGAATAGTGTTTTAATCTCTCAAAATAACTATGTGATTTTTTTTGAGTTAATGCAACAAAAACTTGAAAAGAAAAGAAAGATATGGATGCCGCGTATGGACACTGTGTGTGCCCACAGCCACTGCAACTTCCATATCCATATGGAGCACCTGCATATGCGATATGGCGACTCTGCTAGAATTGCTCTAAGATAGACAAAGTATTAATGAGATAGTATATTTCTATAGCTAACTTTATATGAGTGGTATGAACTGTGGCTGCACCCGGATGGCCAACAAGTGCTGATGATTGCCTACCCACCTGCGTTTCCACTGCCGGTGTTCACATTCTTCGGTGTGTATTCATAAAATTATCCTAAAACTGTCGTGGGTCTATCTGAAACCATGAGCCACATTTTCCTTATTATGCGCGTGGGCTATATGAAATACTATATATAGGGTAAAATGGCAATATGATATAGCCAATCGTTAGAGCATCTACAGCCGGGCATCCCAAACCCGTCTCATATACCCGGGCGGGCCACCCGGTCACTGTCCGGTCACGTTTTTCGACTCAGAAGGTCCCCTTAAACGGGCCTCAAACGCCCGGATAGACCGGCAGCCCACATATCTAGCCCAAATATGGGGCGGATATGAAGGCACCCGGGCACGCCCACCACGTCGAACCCGACAGCCTGACCCAACCCCAAATTGCACCAAATCAACCAAAACCTTCCTCCTCCTCCTCCTCCTCCTCCCGCCGCCCTCCAACTTTTCCAGCGCCCTGACCCTCGCCGTCCTCCACCCATGCTCCCAATCCGCACCACCGGTCATCATCCACCATCGAAGATGTTGTTCAGCCCGACCCACACTGCCGCAACGGAGACGCAGTCCGCCTCTTCTGTCGGTTGCGACTTGCAATGCAGAGAATGTCCCCCGAAAGTTGCGGCGACGCCGACTGCGAGAGAGCGAGGCAGCGGCGGCGTAGCAGGGACGTACAAACGTGGTGGAGCAGCTGTCTCCTCTGCCGCGCCCGGATCCCCGCACCCTTTCCCTCCAAGCGTCGACGCGGTTTACATTGTCTGGCCCCATTGGGACATAGGATGATGCGACCGCCGGCTGGGCCATACCGGAGAGCTTTCCGCCCATGCAGATGCCGGCGGCGGATGTGTGTGACATGTCGCAGCTCGTCCGGGCGTGGATGAGCACGGGCACCGACAGTGCCTGGGCTGCCCTGGACATGTTCGACACAATGACCGAATAAGACTCGTTGCATTTTCCTTTCTCCTGTTCGATCATATTTTAGCATAGTGCACTAGTTCATTTCGCACATGATGAATACTTGCAAACCAAATCATGTAGGAGGCGGTCTTTTCCAACATGATCAATGACAATGAAGATCCGACCGGAATGAAGTATGAATTGGAGGCCACCACCGCATTTGAAGTTGGGAGAATATTCGATCCCAAACCGAGCAAGAAGAAGAGGAAGACAAAGACGCCGAAGGCAAGAGGTCCAACATTCTCAAGATTTGAAAACATTTTGTTGGTGAAATCTTGATTGGCCACACCAATGGATCGAATATACGACACCGAGAAAAAGGGGAACACCTATTGGGCGAATATTTGGAAGGAGTATCACGAGCAAAAGGAGTATGTGGACCCGCATCCTATCACGTCCACCCGCAATGTGGCATATCTCCAACATCGTTGGGGGGTAATTCAAGGGGAAGTGAACAAATACGTCGGCTACTACTCACAAGTGACCAAACGCCCTCAAAGTGGGATGAGAGTCGCAACTCTCGTAAGCTCGATTGGCTCATCTTGCCGTCCATTGCATATGCTTTTTGTGTTTGCATTCTTGTGCTCATACATATGTTGTTTGCTAGACGGCGGTAGCGGTCACTCTTTATCACGAGGTGGAGAAGAAGCCATTTTCTTTTAGCCATTTTTGGGTCCTATTGAATGGCAATCCGAAGTGGAATCAACGCTTCGCCGAGCTCAAGTCCGGCAAGAAGAGAAATGATGGGTCAAGCTCGAACCAATCAATTGGGTTGGACGATGAAGAGGACAATGTTGTCGTGACAAATGGAAAACCCACCATGCCGAAGGATAGCCGTCAAGTCATGGGAAACAAGTGGGAGAAGCCAAGTGCCGCCCATGATGCTGCGGCTACCAAAATGCCGTCCTCATGGACGGGCATTTTTTCGATTAGGGAGAACAAGAAAGAGGAGAGGTACAAACTCATGTTGGATGTGTAAAAGGAAAGGATGGAGTGGAATGGAAGAAGGCGGAGAAGAATCTCGAAATTGAAAGAGAGAAGATCAAATTGGAGAAGCAACAAGCGGCATCAAATGGGAACTCGAGAAGGCCAAGACATTTGGCGACATAGAGCTTGAGAAGGAGAGGTTGCAACTCGCATGAGACACGGAAGACGCGAGGATCATGCTGGCGGACAAGACCCTCTTGGATGAGCATGCGAAGAAGTAGCTTCCGGACAAGAAGATGGAGATCAACGACCGTAGGAATTACGAGGCGGTGAGGGCGGCTGCTGCCCGGATGTAGGCGGAGGACGCTGCCTGGATGCAGGTAGAGGTGGACGAGTTGTATGCATTCCGCCTGAAGCACGGCGCATTTCGCTCGGAGTAGGCGCCCGACCAATGATCCAAGGCCATTTGTCGTGCTCGGACATTGATTTCATTTTGCCATGTCCGTTTTGTTGAAGTGCTTTGCTTTGTTTCCAACTTTGGCATTCGAACAGTGTGTATTGTATGATCGACATGCATGGATTGCATGGATTTGAGAATCCGGATTTGAGGTATGTGGATGCGCAGTGTAACATATGTGGGGCCGGCGGGGGCTGTACACTAGCGTGCTCGGACACGTCCGCGGATGTATAGGGAACCGAATTTGTCAAGTCCGTCTATAGATGCTCTTAGCTCTGTTATTATCTTTGCTCCAAAGGTGATGCTATGTATCGCTCAGGCAAAATGAGTTCAAGCGCCCCAATCTGCACCTTGGAAGCTGTCCGATGGTATTGTCGCAATTGTTAGAGCATAGACCCCACATTCTTCTTACCCACATACTCCCTTCGTACCAAAATAAGTGTCTCAACTTTGTACTAGCTCTAGTACAAAGTTGTACTAAGCTTAAGACACTTATTTTGGGACGGAGGGAGTACATTGTAGCAATATCGTCTTGTCGCTCGCAGCTGGCCTGCAACACTTTTGAAGCTAAGAGAGAACACTGATGACCAGCATCGGTTGTAACCGCTGGAAGCACCGATGGTTGCAGCTCACAACAACGTGGTCATCATCATTTCCGCCCGCTATTGGTGACACGAGCAGCAACGCGTACACTTGCAACCCTAAGGAAAGCTGGTCGAGAGAGAGGGGACACTTGGAGCGCGGTTGTGCAGCAGCGGCGACCGATCTGGATTATGGGAAGGAGAGAGGCGTACAGAGGAAGGAGAGAACACAAAACGAAGAGTGGTCGAAGATTTTCTGGAATATGGAATCACGAGGAGACACCTCAACATGTGTCGAGCACTCAATCCTCGATGCGAAAGCACTGTTACCCTTTTATTAAAATAATACATTTTTTATTAATTTTCAGAAACAATACACGGTTTTGATATTTTTCGAAAATAATACGGCCCCGTCTTCCTGGAGAACGACTGGAGCTAATCATCCTCGTCTTCCAAGAAGATGATTAGCTCCAGTCGTCCTCCAGGAAGATGATTAGCTAAAGTCATCCTCCAGGAAAATGATTAGTTGTCGCAGCACAACAAGTGGGTGGACATGTATTCGACTCCGGCACCACCTCCCACACAAGAAACACAGTATGACCAGGAATGGTCTGAGCTTCCTTCGCGTAACGTTCGGGTACCCCCCCCCCCCCCATAACGTCTGAGCTTCCTCCTCGAAATTGCTGGCTAACCTCAGAAGACATTTCGACATACTCGGATGAAAACTACGATCGAAAGGATAATGAGGATGGGACATCTTGACGAGACTACAATGCACTGCTTACCAACCCTTTCTGTATGGCGGGGGGAGGGGGGGAAATATGGCGGGAAAGAAGATGGCGGGAGCATAAGGGTGGCGGGAAATAAGTTGGCCGGAAAGACGATGGCGGGAAAGAAGATGGCGGGAAACGCAGGTTGGGCTGAAAAGGCAGGTTTGGCGGGAAAGAAGATGGCGGGAAAGGCACGTTTGGCGGAAAAGAAGATGGCAGCAAAGGGTTTCCGGAAACACGGTTATGAAAAAGTTTTGTGGACTAGGTCAGGAATTAATCATCTACATGGAGGATGACTGGAGCTAATCAACTTCCTCAAGGACGACTGGAACTAATCATTTTCCTGAAAGACGACTGGAGCTTAATCATCTTCTTGGAGGACGATTAGGTCTAGTCGTCCTCCGGAAAGACGAGGCTATATTATTTTTAAAAAATATCAAAACCTTGTATTAATTCTCAAAATTAATTTAAAAATGTTTTTTTAAAAGCCCGATTCTGTTCGTTTTCCTTCAAACAATTGTTTTTCCAACACATATACACCCCGCTCTCAGCAAAACATAAACATGTCGTCAGTTTGCACCACCTCATTTTATTTTTTGCGAAGGTTGTGCCGTATCTTTGATTTTTGTAAAACTTATGAAAAATACTCTACATAATTATGTGCATGTCTTATACCCTTATCAATAATATAGAGAAAATACTCTACATAATTATGCGTCGATATATGGCACATATACCCTGGTAGCAAACAGTGCGAAGTCCAAAACAGCACTCGTGTTTGGCAGCCTACACAAGGGAAAAGTTGAGCACGATAGTATCTGGCTAGACTTTTTTTTGACGAGCGTCAAGAGATGCGCAACTTGGCCCGCATATAAAAGAGAATCTTTTGCTTTGTGTTGCGTGCAGGCGTCCCACTCAGGAAGAAAATCTTATACGACCGGGTCTTTCCTTCTATCATGTGAGACCCAACCAAGATGAAGCCACGTGTCATCACCAATCTTAAAGTATCTTCTTCTTCCTCAAAGTTATTCCCAAGAAAACTATGCGAGTAATCTTTTTATTCACGATTTCACATCTCCGACGATACTTCGCCGGTGTGGGAGGAGCTTTGGTCGGAGCCTCCACCGCCGCATCTGAATCGCCATTGGAGGAGGAGGATCTGGGAAAAAGGCCATGGGGCACGGGTTGAGTTGTGCGCGCACCGGCGACGAGCACAACTTCGTCCTCGCGGCGCAGCTCAGGGACCTCGACGCCCTGGGCGCGCTCCTCGTCGCCGACGCCTTCCTGTCCGGCCGAGCCACCCTCTCCGACCGCCTCTCCCCGCTCCACATCGCCGCCGTCAATCTGTCTGCTCGCTTACTGCGAATGTCACCGATTCAACTCGTACTTATTCTCATGGAGCATGTATTCAAGAAAATTCTCATGGATTATGACTTAACGATGGGAAAAACTAGCAACCAGTAGCCGTCAATCTGTTCAGCTCAAGGAGAATTGAAATCGTGAATGATATGATATGAGATTTGAACTAGAAGATCGATCGGCTTCCTGGGAAATAGTTTTGGGGAAGATGGAGATGCTTTAAGATTGGTGGTGACACGTGGCTTCGTCCTGGTCGGGTCTCACATGATGGGAAGAAAGACCCGGTCGTATAAGAATTTTTTCCTCCCACTCAAGATGGTGCTTACACGGAGACAACGACAGAGAAGAGCCTTGAGCACTATGCTGGCCCTAGGCCCTAGCACAGAAGATGATGGAGGCAAGCAAACATCCAGCTTTTGCTTTTGGCGAACCTGGGCAAGCGGTTGTGAGCATCTACAATGGCAATTGCCGAAATCAGGCCTCCAAACGTATCATTTCAAAATAACCAAATTCATATTATTACATACAACGAAAAATCTAATCTAAATGAATGTCATTATGCTCCGCCATGCTCTTGTCTAGTGGCCGGCTGTACCCCTTAGAGTATTGGTCCGGTCACCGGCGAGGTAGAGTAGGATATGGGACACGGACCGGCTTATGGGACTCAAGGGCCCGTCATCTCCCATGCCCTAATCTTCATCGTCACACTCCAGAACCTTCCCGGTGCCAGTGCACATGAGATCGATAAATCGATCCATCTTGGAGGAGACGGTGACGTACACTACGACACGGTTGCAGAGCACAGGGTGGGCATGCACCACACGAGGCGCCGGAGAGTGCGACTCCGTCTCGCCAACGTCCACCGCCGTGCGGGCTGCCACCGCCTCGCATGACGGGCACGTCGAACCATATTTGTGTCGGCGGACGACCACGCGTTCACCTCCGCGTCGGCATGCCAACAAAGAGGTTGCACATCTGCCATCGCGTTCGGATGACAGACGACCGCATCGCCTTCGGTGAGGCAACGGCGACACACCTCGCGCCGGATCCATGCACCATTCGGGCGGCCGCAATGGATTCCTGACGGAAAGAGTCTGAGCACTGCCATTAGCGGCCTCTTCTCGGGAGCGGCGTTGCGCAAGGCGGACGGTCATCTCCGTCTCGGGGCCGCGTGGAATGAGTTCGGCGTCAACGGATCTGGAGGTGTATGACTCGGATCCGTTGCCCGCCATGCCGAGAGATAGGAGATCGCCGGACCAGAGCTTGTGGGCGGTGGGAGTGAACTGGAGGGAGGGGGAGTGTAGTGGAGTGGAGTGGAGTGTAATGCGGCTAGGGTTTCAGCCGGAGGTGCGAATAGGGTCCATTTTATGTGGGGTCGGACGGGCCCATGTGGGCCAGATCGTACGTGGCAGACGTGCCCGGCCTTGTCTCGGCGTCCCCGTATTCGAGAGAGAGAGAGAGAGAGAGAGAGAGAGAGAGAGAGAGAGAGAGAGAGAGAGAGAGAGAGAGAGCAAGCATGGATGGGATTGAGAGTGGTCACCATGGGATAAAGTTATTGCTTGGAGAATGGTTGTTGGTCAAGCAAATTTTCGATAACACATATTATTTATAATGTTATGCACAGAATAACCCTGGAAAGTATGTGGTAGAGAGAAAAATCATAGATTATATGTGCATAATAATGTTAAAAAATGAAAAGACTACCTCATATGTATTTAGTCATCACAAAAGTCAGAAAACTATAAAATTTTGTATGGTGTGAAAATAGGTAAATGACCATAAATAGTCGGTGCATCTAATTTCTACTCCCACCATTCACAAATATAGGATGTTTTCAATAGTGGAGTACATATAAACAGAAATGAGTGGATATTCACACTAAAATAAGTCTATACATCTCAATCAGAAAAAAATATCAGAACATCTCATAATAGTGAATGGAGGGAACATAATATTTAAATAAAATAATACGTATAGAAACTTTCTATGTACAAAATTATAAACTTCCAGAAATTCCTAACCCGTGCACAGAACGCGTTGAGGACTAGCAGACATAATCCTACAACGAAGCAGACCATACTAAAAAAAAATTCAATCTATTTCGCAATCCTCGAAATTATCTATGAAAATTGTTCAATATGCCCTAGTATTTGAATGCATGAGTGACTACTTTATTATTTTTCTTATGCATGCTGAGTCTAATCATTGGTGATAAAGGCAATTTGGGATGAGTAGTAACTGATATGCACTGCACGCATACATCCATTCGAATGCAATGAGCCAATGAGGAGGCCTCTTGTAAACGCGGATTTTCCTAACGTGTTAATGGACTTATAGATCTACACAAGTTAAACCCAAAAGAATTTGCAAACCAATCTGTGATTGAATGGTTAGGAGGACAGCGGTATCCTCGGCCCATAAGACTTTAAGTACTAGATTTGACATCAGTGCTCGCATTTTTCTGGATTTATTCCCGGCCTTCCGGCGATGTGCGTTCAGTGCGAGGAGACGTTCATGTAGACAACAAAGACGTTTGTGGCGATTTCGTCAATCTCAAGATGATATGTCGACTCAGTATCTTGGAGGTGCTTATAAAGGTAGGATCTGCGTGTGTACGTTTCTAGAGGTGAGCGTATACTCGTGTATGTGAGCAACTTTGATTGTATTGTGTTAAAAAACAACAAAAGAACTGGCATGCCCCCTTACCTCCGTATGTCCAGGAGAAATGGTGGCCCCTTGCTTCCCTATGCCATTTTGGCGTTGAGAGATGAGAGGACTGTTGGGGAACGTAGCAAAATTCAAAAAAATGCCTACACTTCACCAGGATCAATCTAAGGAGTCATCTAGCAACGAGCATAAAGGAGTGCATCTACATACCTTTGTAGATCGCGTGCGGAAGCGTTCGAAGGAACGTGGATGATGGAGTCGTACTCGTCGTGATCCTCGTCACCGATGATCCCAGCGCCGAACGGACGGCACCTCCGCGTTCAACACACGTACGGTACAACGACGTCTCCTCCTTTTGATCCAGCAAGGGGGGAGGAGAGGTTGACGGAGATCCAGCAGCACAATGGCGTGGTGGTGGATGCAACGGGAAAAGCTGCAGGGCTTCGCCGAGACCCTGCGGGAGGAGTTGGAGGTGTGACGGGGGG
>LR738714.1:766776180-766792020 GCA_902687465.1 Secale cereale | reverse complement strand
CCCCCACACGGCCATTTGGCGCCATTTCTCCCAAACCCTCCCACGTCCCTCCCGTCGCCCCCTCTTTCCCCCGTCCATGGCCGACGCCCCGCCGAGTTCCGGCGGCCTGGCCGTCGACTCGCCCGCAAAGGTGATGAAGAAGGCGGCCAAGGCGCCAAGGAAGCCGCGGTCGGAGTACACGCCGGACGAGATCGCCAAGTTGGACGCGGAATCGGCGAAGAGTAGGAAACGGAGAGCGGCCGTCAAGGTCGCTGCCGCCGCGGCCAAGTTCGCTGCCCAGCGCGAGGAGCTGGAGGAAGCGCGGCGCAAGGCCGCTGCCGCCGAGAAAGAGGAAATCGTCAACAAAGCGCACGTCATCCTCATTCTTGGCATGGGCCGTCCG
The DNA here is from genome assembly GCA_902687465.1 of Secale cereale. Lineage (NCBI taxonomy): Eukaryota > Viridiplantae > Streptophyta > Magnoliopsida > Poales > Poaceae > Secale > Secale cereale. The sequence continues at coordinate 766,791,638 of LR738714.1, read as the reverse complement.
GCCGGATTCCCTGCAGCGACCGTCGGCCCGGCGAGCACAGGCTCGTCGGTCGCCCGGCCTACGCACTGCCAGTCGCCGACGTCGCGCGGCGCGTCCATGTCGCCCGGCTTTCCTCCGCCAAGGTGCGATGGCCAGACCCGTTTCTCGGCCTCGCCAGACGTGGGCTTGTTCGCGCCGTCCACACCGCACCCTGCGGCCGTCATCGAGCTCAACGTCACGCCTCGGTCCGGCAGCTGCGGGCAGCCGTCCGTCGAGATGCAAAGAAAGCAGGCATGGGCACCATGCCGGCCCCCCGCGTCTTGTTTGACGAAATGCCAACACCAACGCCAACGATGGACGACCACTACTACAACCAGTACATGGAGAACGTGATCTTCGAGGGTGGGCATGGCGATGGCTACGACCCCGAGGAGACCCAAAGTCAGGATGGCCGCGCCCTGTACGTGCCCGATGAAGAGGCCGACGATCGTGCTGACTACGACCATGGTGACTCGTGGCATGAAGACGATGACATCTATGTCGAAGGTGATGGTGATGAAGAGGAAGTCAATGAGGTTGATATTAGTGGCGAGCCATTGTTCATCGACGAGCTCACCCAAAGAGCGGAATCACAAAAGAGGAGGAAGAGCATTCGCACGGGTTCATTTACATAGGACGAGGACAAGTTGATTTGCCAATGTTGGATGGAGATTAGCCAAGATCCGAGGACCGGTTCTCAACAAAAGGGCATTGTTTTTTGGACGAGAATGCACAAACATTCCATGAAAGGAAGATGTTTGAACCCTACCAAATTACAAGCAACCGTGTCATTGGCTCGATTCAAAAAAGATGGTTATTCATCCAACAAGAGTGCAACAAGTATTGCGCCGCATTTGAGAGCGTTGAAGCACGGCCCGTGAGTGGTCTCGGCGTTGGGGACATGGTATGCTCTCCTCTTTCTAGCCCTTTCCTTGCTACGGCCATGAGACTTCGGCCATGTATATGTTTGCATGTTCACTTGTTGTTGATCATGTGGCGTAGGCATTTCAATCTTTGGAGGCATTCAAGGACCGGCATAATGACAAGCCATTCACTCTTACGCATTGTTGGACGATCATCAACAATTGTCCTAAGTTCAAGGACCAATACCGTGAACTACAAAGAAAGAGAGCCAAGAAGACGGCCAAGTTCGACGGAGGTGGAGATGGCGAGGCGTTGAAGAGACCGAGGGGCAAGACCAACTCCAAGGTTGACGACATACGTGATGCCTCATCCATGGTCTTGCATGAGACTTTGCATGGCATGATGTCCCAAAAGGATGTGAGGGACGAGAAGAAGCAGCAAAGTAAGGAGGAGCAAATGAAGCAATACCTAGACCTCCAAAGACAGAAGCTTGAGATGAAGGAGATGGCCAAGCGGAGGAAGATCGACATGGAGGAGGCGGCTCGGCAAAGGCAGCTCGATATCGAGGCCACCAATGCCGCCACCAAAGCGAAGGAGGTGGCCCTTGCGATCATGAGCGTGGACTTGTCGAAGATGAGCGACAAGACGAGGGCCTCGTTCGAGGCCAGGCAGAAGGAGATGCTCGACGCCGAAGGCCTGAACTAGGTCGTCCGATCGGCGTGGCCGTTCATTTTGGAGGCTGGCATGGGTGCCGCCCGCCCGCTGGGCCGCTGGCAGTGTGCCGGCGAGAAAACATTCATTTTGGTGGCCGGCTGTGTTGCCGGCCACTGGCTGTGTTGCCGGCCGCTGGCTGTGTTGCCGGCGAGGACAACTATTCATTTTGGAGGCTGGTTGTGTTGCCGGCCGCTGGCTGATGCCGGCGATGGGCGTGTAGGCCGCTGTCTTTCTTGCCGGCGTGATGAACCGGGGGCCGCTGGCCTGAACTAGGGCTTGGCATTCGAAACGTTGCTTCTGTTTTTTTTTTACATACACGCGGACATGATGGGGCAAATGGATGCGTCCGTGCACTGGGTGCACGGCCACCGCATCCCAGGACAGGTCGGCACACGACCCCAAATCCTTCCCCAAACGGACAGAATCCGGACAAAACGATCGTCCGTATAGAGTCGCGCGGTCGAGTTGGCCTCATGTGCTTTCAAAGCGAAATGGCGACTAGCAGGAACTGGGTGCTTTTTTTTATCATGACCAGATCACTAAGTGCGTTTCAGCGCTCAGCCGAGATTCACCACGCCTCTATAGCCCTAAGAGCATCTCCACCCGCGCCCCCAACAGACCCCCCGACCACTTTTTCCGCGCCGGCTTCGAAAAAACGCCCCAGTCGCGCCCCCAAGACCCCGAAATCCGCCGGCTCAGCCCGTTTTTTGGCCCGGCGGTCGCAGGCCGAACCCGGTGCACTGGGGTTCGCTTGGGGGCTCCGGCGCAAGTGGAAAGCATGTCTGGCCCACGCTGTCAGGCGAAAACGCGAACCAACCGCCCATTTCCCCCTCCCCCCGCGCGTTCGGCCGCCGGACTGCCGATCCCGACGCTGCCCGTCGCCCACCATCGCTAGATAGGTCGTTCCGCGCCGGGAAAGAGAAGAGGTTTCGGCGACGGCAGGCACTCCGCCACCGCCCGGGTGATTTTTCCGGCGTTCCGGCCGCGCAGGGCAGTGTGCCGACGGGTTTGCGTCCAGCATGCCCGCAAGGTGTTCAGCGATTTGCCTACCCCGGCAATGGACTCGGACGACGAGAAGGTGCTCGCCGCGCTATTGGAGGAGGAAGCCGATGCCGACGTTCAGGAAGAGGAACATCACATGGTCCTCGCCGGCTTGCTCGCGAGCAATGAAAAGCCGCGGCGAGGTGTCTCGGCGCCGGGGTGGATGAAAGCAAAGAACCGGCATCGTCTGGAAGGCTACTGCATGCTCTACTCCGACTACTTCGCCGATGCTCCACTGCACGGCGACAAACTATTTCGGCGCCTATATTTGATGAGCCGAAAGCTTTTCCTCAGGATTGTGAATTCCATCCGGGAGTTTGGCAGCTACTTCAAATGCAAGAAGGATTGCACCGGCAAACTTGGATTCACCTCAATCCAGAAATGCACGACAGCGGTGAGGATGCTTGCATACGGAGCTCTCGGTGATTCACTCGACGACTATGGGCGCATGGCCGAGTCCACCACAATTGAGTACTCCTACAAGTTCTGGAGGGCAGTGGTGGCAGTGTTTGGAAAGCAATACTTGCGAACACCCAATGCGGAAGACACTACTCGGATCCTAGCAAAGAATGCAGCGAGAGGATTCCCTGGGATGCTTAGAAGCATCGACTGCATGCATTGGAAATGGAAGAATTGTCCATTTGCTTGGCAGGGGATGTACAAAGGCGTCAAAGGCGGTTGCAGTGTGGTACTAGAGGCAGTGGCCACACAGGACCTCTGGATTTGGCACGCCTTCTTTGGTATGCCAGGAACTCACAATGACATCAACGTGCTGCAGTGCTCCCCTGTCTTTGCCAAGCTTGTCGAAGGTCATTCTCCTCCAGTGAACTTCGAGGTCAATGGATGGCAGTGCAACAAGGGGTACTACCTAACTGATGGCATCTATCCAAGATGGTCGACATTTGTGAAAACTATCTCAAACGATGTGCCAGGAGGCAAGAAGTCCTACTTTGGCAAGGTTCAGGAGTCTTGCAGGAAGGACGTCGAACGGGCATTTGGTGTGTTGCAGTCTCGATTTGTTGTTGTCCGGTACCCTGCTCAGACATGGTTGAAAGATCAAATGTGGGAGATCATGACTTGCTGGGTCATCTTGCACAACATGATCATTGAGAGCAAACAGGAAGAACCAGTGTTTGACACTGAACCATACTACAGGCAGGGTCCTCTTGCCCAAGTTGATCACCAGCTACCGGCAACCTAGAGTGCCTACCTCAACATGCGTCAGGAGATCCGAGACCCACATGTGCATCAACAACTGCAGGAGGATCTGGTGGAGCACCTGTGGAGGATCAAAGGCGACGCCTAGCTCGACGTGTGAAGAAATATGAGTTTTATTTGTTGAACTATATAATTTGTGTTAAACTATTTTTTGTTGAACTATATAATTTTTATTGATTTTCTGTGATGAATAATGCGATAGAAAAATTATTTATGTTGAGAATTCACGGCGATCCACGCCCAACCACGTCGAAAATGGGCCGATTCGCGCCGCTATCGGGCCATTATCACCCTTTATTGGGCCGAAAAATGGGCCTGCTTCGACGCCTTGGTGTGACCTGGGGCCGATGGCTGGGTGCCAAACCGCTCCCAGGACCGACTATACCGCCGGCTCGCCCTCAGGCGGCGGTTTTTATGCCTCCTGAGGTTGCCAACGGCTGGAGATGCTTTAAGACCACCAAAGACGAGACGGACCAACGGCGACGCCGTCGGGAGAGAGAGAGGCAAAGGATTCCTCGCTCTTTTGGGAGGCAACGGATGTGTTTGATAACTGGGCCATCTACCCCCAATATCCTGTACATTCGTTTGGTCGTGCAGATTCGTGAAAATCGTTTGGATGGGTTGGTGGTGGACAAAGAAAATGGGAGGTGTAATCCACTGATACGGCAGGTGTGTACGCTATTAGAGTAGGTGGTAACGAAAGTTTTTTCTCGACATGGATGACAGCATAACCTACTGTTTTATTTCATGTTTTTTTTGTCGGACTTTTAGATTCGGCTGTATACATTTGAATTATGCAGAGTCCGAGTGTTACCCGTAATACTTTGTATCCACTTGATGTTAGATTTTAGGATAATAAAATTGCCCTTTATCCAAAATTCCACAGAGACGGCGGGAACAGTGGTCTACGATGGGGACGGGTAGCACATTGCCAATTCGCGGTGAGCTTTTTCATGATTTGAAATGGGCCACAGAAGGGAATGTTAATACAGGACATTTACACAAACCGGAGCCGTGGCGTACAATTTGATGCCGCGCGACAACCTCATTTGGTTCGCGTGTGCTACCGCTGCTCCCATCTTCCAAACAGTTCTGCACTGTATGAGGTTCGGAGCGGCAGCGACAGCGGATGGCTGAGGACGGATTCGAGTATGGATCCTGTGGTCACGTATGAAGTCTCTTAGACCACCTGACTCTTCAATTGCCTCCCTATACGTCCCGGATGATTGGCCCGACGAGCGATCGTTCACAAAATCATAACCCAGCCGATCTTCTTAAACCGGCGTTATACGTCCGAGCTGATCGGCACCCCCATATCCACTATGTATTTGGAGCGGATATGTGAAGGCCGGAACGTGACCGGGCGTGTTCGACGAGTCGGACCAGACAGACCGGACCCAACACAAACTCCACAAAATTTAAGCAAGTCCACCGAATCCATCGCACTCAATCCATATACGTCCTTCAATTCACCTTCGTTTCGTGCATCAGATCCATCGCCTTTCCTCCTCCCTTACCCCCCCCCCCTCCACGCCACCACCCTTACCACCTCCCCTAGATGTCGTCGTCGGGTACCCCGTCCCCCGCCGCCACCACAAATGTTGCCTTGGTGTCGTCTGTGGATCTCCCATATGTGGCGACGAGCTGCAAGACGGAGAACGTCGCCCGGAGGGAGCGACGAATGAAACAATACAAACAGCAAGCAGCGGTGAAGGTATTTTTGGCCAAGGATGTTGTGGACGTCGAGGAAGACGCGTCCCCTCCTCTGCCCCGGTTACCACTCCCCAGTCTATCCCGTTGCTGAAAAGGAAGCCTCATACTCCCTCCGTTCCTAAATATTTGTCTTTCTAGACATTTAAATGGACTGCAACATACTGATGTATTTAGACATATTTTAGAGTGTAGATTCACTCATTTTGCTTCGTATGTAGTCACTTGTTGAAATCTCTAGAAAGACAAATATTTAGGAACGGAGGGAGTAGATGGCAGCGAATCACGCGGTACAGATGGCATCCGACAAGTTATTCATGACATTGTCCAGCGGTGGACCGGATGTTGAATTTCATTTTGACATGTCCGGATTGTTGAATTGTAATTTATTTTGTTTTGTTGCATTGTTGAATTGTGAACAATTTGTGAATTGGTCATGAGCGTGTGCGTCCACAGAGGTTTAGGGAACCGATTTGCCAAGTCCGGCTGTAAATGCTTTAACTTGGATGGATTTCGCCCCACTCGGCCGAGCATTTTGTAGGTTCCCACCGAGGGAGGTGATCGTCGTTGTGGAGAAGCCAGATTGAATGGAGGTGCCGCCAGCGGTGCCTGGTGGTAGAGGCGGCCAAGATTCTTCCTGCGCTCTGGTAGTTGGACTGGCGTGGATTTGTGGTGTCGACCGAGATTCAGCACAGAGGATGCAAAACTCTCCGACCCATTTTTACTAGGCAAGTTTTTCTTCCTTTTTTGAGAGGTCAACGGGCAAGGGTAGCCAAAGGTTTCTGGATAGACAATAAGTGTGAATCGCGGTCCAGGCCAGCCTAGGAAATTTTTGGGGCCGCCTACTCCAATTCAGGGAAGTGCTATTTCTCGCTTATAGCGAGACCTAGCGTGCACTCGCGTCAGGCGCCTCCCTAAATGGACCGGCCCAGCACGGGGGAGGCCACATGCCACTGCCTCTTTTTTTAATTTTATTCTTTTTACTTTTACTTTTTAAAAATATTATGAATATATATATTACAAAATAGTATATGTAATATTTTGTAAAAGGCTCACAAACCAATTGAAAAATGTTAAATTTGCAATATGCAAAAAATATACAGCATGTGCGAAAAGTAGATCATGTATGTTTAAAAGATATTAATCAAGCATTTGAAAATGTTAATTAAGCATTTGAAAAAAGTAAATATGTATAGAAATAAAACTCATGTATAAGAAAAATATATACAAAAGGAAATACATTGTCTTTGAAAAGTATGGTCATCTATTTAGAAAATGGTAAACTTGTGTTTTTTCTGCTGTATATGAAAAGATTACAATGTACATTAAATGAAAGTAGACATTAAAAAACATATATTTTATGAAATCTAATTTTGTAGATAGAAAATGATACACATGTACATAAAAATATTACTGAAGGATACGAAAAATGTACATTGTGTGTGAAAAAAACTTTAATATTACTTTTTCAAAAATGTTAATCATGTATTGAAAAACGGGAAGCGCGTATATAAAACATGTACAATGCCTATGGAAAAAGTAGACGAAAAATATTACTTTTTCAAAAATGTTAATCATGTAATTCACAATATTAAGAGTGTATATAGAATATATTTCTTATGTTTACGGAAAATATTGAATGTGTACCGAAAAAAGTTGACCTATATTCAACAAAAATGAAAACCGATGAAAATCGACAAAGAAACAAGGAAAATTGAATAACCCAGTAAAAAAGGAAAGAAAAACAAAGAAAACCACAAAAAAATCCAAGAAAACCAATGCAAAAGAACAGAAAGAGTAAAGACAGAGAAAAGAACAAATAAAAATGAAAACATTGTAAAAACTGAGAAAGAAACAAAGAAAATAGAAAGAAATGAAAAAACCGTGATAGTAAGAAAGAAAACAGATGAAGAAAAATATATTAAACGAGTATATAGAAAATATTAAACATGTACATACATTGTGTGCTGAAAAATATGTATATGAACGTTCTTGATGTATATTAAACATGTACATACATTGTGTGCTGAAAAATATGTACATACATTGTGTGCTGAAAAATATATTAAACGAGTATATATATGAACGTTCTTGATGTATAAGAAAAATATACATTGTGTGCGAAAATATGTTTATTGCAATTATGCACAAGTTCATCGGGTATTAAAAATGTTGACCATGTATTAAAAAATATTGATCTTGTATTTGATATTTTTCAAAACTGTATATAATAAATTGTATTAGATATATACTGAAATGTACAATATGTATGGAAAGAATTAGTCATAAAACTGTTAGTTTTTCATAAATATTAATTAAATATTACAGAATGTTAAATGTGTATTTAAACTATGTTCTAATATATAGGAAAAATGTTAAATGTGTACTGAAAAATTTGACTTGTGTTGAACAAAAATCGATGAAAATCGATAAAAGAAAAATAAAAATGAATAAATCCAAGTAAAACCCTAATATGAAAGGAAAAAATGAGAATGCAATCCAAAGAAAAATATTGCAAAAGGTTGGAGTGCGAATGTAAGAAAAAGAAAGATAACCAAAAAGAAATAGAAAGACCCAAAGAAAATGAAAAAAAAAGACAAACCCAGTGAAAACCGAGGTAGAAGAAAGAAACAAATACCAGTAAGAACTGTGAAAGAAACAAAGGAAACCTATGATATATAATAATAGAAAATCAAATAAAACTGATGAAGAAAGAATCTTTGTTATTAGTTGGTTTTACTTTTTCTTTTGGGGGTATGTTTTGGTTGTTGACTGAGTGTAAATGCATACACAGAAATACGATGCAATATGTGCCAAAAGTATGCTATCATATGAATATTGTTTGTATACTACAAAAGGTGCAATTTTGGAGAGAAATTGTGTGCAAGTTTTTAAACCTGTTTCTTTGTCTTTCTTCTTTAAAAGGTGGTACCATTGATTCTAATTAATGTTCCGCATTTGATTTTTATAATTATTATTTTATTTTCTTTCTTATTCAAGGGTAGCAATGTGAGTTGCTCATTCCTTCCTAGGAATTCCCGCTCTGACTTTCTCTCATCTCGCCGTCTGTCCAGCTCTCCATGCATCAATTAATCCGTACATACACCTCACGGGCCAGTGGGAAAGCACACCGGAAATCGAAACGCGCCGTCGGAGTTTGCATGCGCCGGTTGTTGGGTTCTCCACTCGGCCTGCCCACTATATACATAGTCTCAAGAATCATTTATGCGTGCGATCTTTGAGCCAAGCAAGTTACTAAGTCAGAGGAGAAATGGGTCATGGCAGCAGCGGCGGCGGCGGCGGCGCTGGAGACGGAGCTCTGGCCGTGGTGCCCGTGGAAGCCAAGCCGCAACTGCAGCCGCAGCGACAGCCCGCCCTCGACGTGCCGCCCTTCCTCATCTTCGAGAAGTGCAGGGCGCCGGAGCTCTTGGACTGCCATGCCTGCCACCTCCCCCTCAAACCGCCTATCTTCGCGGTACTATTACTTCTTGAATCTTCGAGTAGGTTGTTTGCAGATTGAGTAGAGTCATGGTGATTATTACTCCATGCCATGGAAACGACTGCTGGTCTTCATCCTTATATTATAATAATTCGCAGTGCGACGAGGGTCATCTGATGTGCTCGTCCTGCCGCGGCGCACACGGCGAGGACTGCGGCCACGTCGCCGCCCACTGCCGCTTGGCAGACGCCTACGCCGGCGCTGTCAGGCTGCTGTGCGACTACGTCAAGTTCGGCTGCGAGGCAGGCCTCGTGGTCTACCACGACGCCGCGGACCACCGTCGCACTTGCCAGTACGCGCCCTGCTACTGCCCGGAGCGCGCCGGGCCAGGGGGCGGCGAAGGCGGCTGCGACTTCTCCGGCTCCCGGCAGATGCTCCTCGACCACATCTCCAAGGAACACTCCCGCCCCATCATCGTCGTCCGCTACGGACAGCCGGGGAAGCTCAGCCTGCCCCTGACCCGGCGCTGGCACGTCCTCGTCGGCGAGGAGGATATGGCCGACCGGCAGCGGAACGTGTTCCTGGTGGTCGTGGCCGAGCGCGACGACATGGGCGCCGCGGTGTCGCTGGTGTGCGTCAGGGCGGACGACGGCTCACCGGGCGCGCCGCAGTTCTCGTACAAGCTCGCCGTGGAGCACACCCGCAGTGGTGCCAGGGTGACGTTCGAGTTGCCGCTGATGACAAGCAGCTCCCTGCCCGGTGGCACGCCATGGCCGGACGAGGTCACGTCTCTGTGCGTGCCAAAAGCATATTTGTCCGGCGACGCTGTCCCCCTCGGCATCCACATTGACAAACTCGTTCCTCCTCCTCTTCCTCCTCCTCCTTCTGACACTACTCCTCCTGCCCCGCCAACAGCCGCCGTCTTCAAGTTCACAGCGACAGATCAAGGCAACAAGAAACGAAAATCTAGCAATCCTAGGAAACTCTAGCCAAACAAGATGCATAACCAACTACAGCAGCTTGTATGGCATGGCAACTAGCTATATTGCCGTGTGATATGCATCGTTTATATTTATTTCTGATGAGTTTGATTTTTGTTAATCTGAAATAAGGCTTCATGTGCTCCCTTTTCTATTGCTTCGTGCACACCCTAGCATTACGGATTCTGTTATGCATTTGAATGCACAATATGCTTGAATTAGAGCATCTCCAACAGACGCCCAACGCGCGGCGCAGTAAAAAACCGTTTGCAGCGTCGGCTGTTTTAGCTCGGCGCGGCGCGCTGGCTCCATCTGCAGCTGCAAATTTTAGCGCGCGCGAGCAGCTCCAGCAAGCGTGCTAGAATGCAGCGCGCGCGCTCCCGTACAAACAACATTTTGGCTCAACCACAAGCAAGGAAATCAAACACAAACAAAATAAATCAATAATAAATAGTTCAATTTCGTGATTACAACTCAAACAAATAGTTTATCTTTCAATACAACAAATAGTTCAACAATACAACAATACAACAACAAACGCACAAATCATCATGCTCTTTGGCGGCCATTCCATACCCACCACTCCTCAATGAGATCCTTCTGACAGGCCCGGCCCATAGGCCGGGCAAACGGGGCGCCCGTCCTGGGCCCCTGGAAGGCAGGGCCCCAGCCCGAGAGCGGTAGTATTCCTTCGTACGTGTAAGAAGAGGACCGATTCAGCCATGGGGCAAAACCCATCGTCAATCTTTCTCCTCGACCCCTCCACTTCGCAAGGTCCTGACTCCCATAACAGCGCCGCCGCTCCCGTGCCTTACCGATTCCAAGGTCGCCGTCGGCCATTAATGGAGATTCAAGGCGAAAATCCGTTCCCAAATCGGCTCTCCTTCCTTTCTCAGTGTTCTTCTCGTTCCCCATCAACTAGATGTTGGAGATGTGGAGACGGTAGGTGTTCTTCTTTTCTTCGTTTTCATAATCCCGTTCCTCAATTAAATCGCTTTGCCCTCCTGCTCTAATGAATCCGCATCTACCTGCATAGGTGTTCTTCGGATATTAACTAGATCTAAGTGTGAGAGAGTCCTAGTCAGGAGATTAGAAGAACTGCAGAATGGGGGAAATTATTCAGTTCTTGGTGTGGTCTTCACGTTCGTGTTGACTACGGCAACCTGCAGATCTGGCAACCTACATCCACATGAATACATATTTAGGTGTGTTTGTTCCTGTATTAATTATTTTGTGCTAACTGTTCTTGTTTACTGTCATGTCATCTAGAAAGTGTTTATCTGGTAAAAAGACCACCGAGTGTCGATGAACAGCAATGATGCACTGTTAATATTTTTGATCTGCCAAATTACGACAATCTGAATGATAAGGCTAGGATTTTTTTAGTTGAGATAGTAATTCTAGACATAATGATATTATGGTCCCTCCAGATAGTAATTCTAGACATTTTTCACAAACTTATAATTCCAGAAAGTTGAGTAAGCTTTTCAAATCAACAACAACAAAGTTGGAAGAATTGAGTTATTATCTGCGTAAATTTCTTGGGAGTGAAGAACATGGCGGATTGGGAAAGATTCAGAAACAGATGTACGTACATGTGCTAACTTCTTATCTGATGGTAGCACAATTTTTTTTAAGTAGCAACCAGTTTGGACAAGGTTATATGTTATGCAGAACAAAATAAAGTTTCCGTTGTTCAAATTAAGGAAAGTGAGTTAATGTGGAACTACATTGTTTCATTACTATCATGGTGTAGTTCACCTTATCAATAAATAAATTGTACTCTCAATTTTAAAGTCCAAAGATCATCGTCTATGCTATGCACTAGATATTTACTTTGCTTTTCAAATAGAAAATATTTTAAGCTTTCGAGTCAAAAAGGGCCCCTTGTTGATGTCTTGCCCCAGGGCCTCCTAAATCTGTGGTCCGGTCCTGCCTTCTGAAGATCATTATGGACTTCGGGACGGCGAATGGCATGATAGAAAGCAACAAAACGGGCCACCCTTTCAGCCCTCCGATGCACTCGCACGGGATGTCCCAACAGCTCATAGTGAGAGTAGTCTACATCTTGGCCACGCTCATTCTCGATGATCATACTGTGCATGATCACACAAGCATGCATGATGTACCAAAGCATCTTTTGATCCCAAAATCTAGTCGGTCCTCTCACAATAGCAAATTGGGATTGCAAAATCCCAAAAGCCCTCTCCACATCTTTTCTAGCCGCCGACTGAGCATTGTGGAAATCAAGATTTTTCTTACCTTCCTGTTTTTTCAACGGCTTCACAAATGTTTGCCACTTGGGGTAGATGCCATTCACAAGATAGTAGCCATAGTTGTATGTACGGCCATTTGCTACAAACTGCACCGGTGGCAGTTCATCGTTTGCAATCTTATTCATCAGTGGTGATCGGTTGACAACGTTGATGTCATTTAAAGATCTAGGCATTCCAAAAAAAAGCATGCCAAATCCAAGTCTCTTGATCGGCCACCGCTTCAAGGATTATAGTGGAACCCTTTTTTTTGCCCATGTAATTGTCCATGCCATGCCCTAGGATAATTCTTCCAACTCCAATGCATGCAATCTATTGAGCCAAGCATACGTGGGAAGCCGCGAGCTTTGTTCATCTCCAATAACCTTGCAACATCTTCAGCAGTAGGAGATCTCAAATACTCCTCGCCAAACACTTGCACAATTCCAACTACGAAGCGCTTGACACACATGATGGCTTGACTCTCACCCATGGCCAAGTGATCATCAACTAAATCAGCGGGGATACCGTATGCCAACATATGCAAAGCGGCTGTCACCTTCTGAAAGGTGCTATGCCCGAGCTCTCCGGCGGGATTCCTCCTTTGCTGAAAAACCGGTCATGACTCGCTAGTTTCTCTGCAATGCGCCTGAACAACTCGGTGCTCATCCTAAACCGGCGACGAAAGTACGACTCTGGGTATGTGAGATTCTCCACAAAATAGTGCCTCATCAATCTGTTGTGGGCATCGATCCTATCCCTCCAAATCTTCTGCCGACCCATAACCGAACCACCGTGCTTCGGTTTTTTATTGATGTGCACAGCTAGGATCATTGCAAGATCCTCCTCCTCTTCCATATCAAATTCTTCTTCGGAAGAATCGTATGACGAACTCATCTACAATGTTCAATTTAAACTAGGCTATTAAAACTACAAACGACATGCACCAAATTCACGAAAAAATTGTGAAGTTGAAGCAATACATACCTTGCGGGCGTTTTGTCGAACACCTTGCGGGCGCCGAGCGGCAGCGGGCGGCCGCGCGCGAGGGGCGCCGGTGACTAGAGGAAGGCGGAGGGCACAACGGCGGCGCGGGGATTGGTCGGGGTAGCGCCGGAGCAGTCGCCGGAGAAAAAGGGTGGCGCGGGAGGCCGCGGCGCGAGCGCTGGACGAGATTGGTGGAGTCGCGAGCGGTCGCGCGAGAGTGCAGCGCGCGGCCACGAGCCCAGCAAATAAACGGCGCGCAATGGCATTTTCGCCCGCGCGCTGAACTCGATTTGCCGCGCGTGCCTTTTTTGCGCCGCTGCTGGAGCGCCCGAAACGGCGCCGCACGCGCTAAAAGGGCAAATTATTCAGCACGGCGCTAGTATAGCGCGCCTGTTGGAGATGCTCTTAAAACAACTTTTTCTTGGGTCACTAATTACTGGCACTTGAGGAAAATATCCTTAAAAAAACACCGGCCTGGAAAATGCTACTTCGGCCGGAGCCGTTTCATCTCTATCTTTTTTCATGAAAAAATACGAAAAGCTTGTGATCATTCATTGATAAGTAGGAGAAAAATAACCACACGTGGTGTGGGAAAAGCAAAGAGTGATACAACATAGCACAAAACTCTTCTAGCTCGAACTCCAGCCGTCAGGGCAAAGAGGCGAGATACATGGTATCTAGGCTGCATCGCGACCAATTCCCGGCACCATCATCGCCCTGACACGACTCTAGGACAGACCGGATCAACATACCTCCCCCCTATGCGCCTTGAGAACCGGCAAGTGGGATGCAAGACTTGCCTGTAGTGGAAGGAGAAGCCATGGAGAGAGCGTCGTTGAGGCCGTACATTGCGCCCTGTATGCCCACACCATGAGGAGCATCCTAGACCAGCAAAGCGTCTAGGGATTGTCTATTCGTTCCTTCCTTCATTGCGTTGTTCCGTTTGCTTCTTCTCCCTCCTTCGACTAGCCGCCTAGGGCAGTAGCAACACCAATCAGCGTCGCCTCCGGCGGCGTAGACGACCGAACCTGCAAAGTCTTCTGTAATTCATGCTATGTAAGTTATTACCTAGTGAAACTAATTCTTATGTATATTATTATTCGGTACGTTGATGTGACCAAATCCAGAAACAAGTATGACAACACCACAACACTCCATCACTACAAAATGGATGTATTTAATGTTGCCATAGACCAACAATTGCTAGAGTTAGGTGATCGATTCAGTCATCAAGCGACAGGGCTTTTAAGCCTTTGTGCATCGTTGGATCCAAGACGTGGCACATTTGATAGATCAAGAATATGCATGCTAGTTGAAAAATTATTGGGAAAGTAGTGGTTGCACCAACCTTCGGTGCACCCACGATGCATCCATGCAAGAAAATATAGCAAAACACTTCAAAACATTCTAAAACTTTATGGAAATGATCGTCAAGAAATGTTATGGGCACTTGCAAAAGTTTGGTGGTCAAATAACATTCGGGAAGCTCTGTATAAAAAAGGCAAAAATCACTGAAAATTAGTCAAAATGTGAGTGGACCATTTGAGCAGATTTTGAATGTTATTTGACCACCAAACTTTGCAAGCGTTCATAACATTTGTTGATGATCATTCACACACAGTTTCAGAATTTTTTTAAATGTTTTACTATGTTTTCTTGTATGGGTGCACCGTGCGTGCACTGAGCTGGAGTGTAGAAAAACCACACTCAAAATAATATCCTGCAGATTTTTTTTCTCAAGAAAGAGCTCAATTGGAGTGTCAGCTACCACAATTTCAACTTGACACATGCAACCATCAAGATCTGAAAATATTACCATCACTTGCAGCTTTGGTACATGGTATGGTCAAAAGAGGTAAATCATCTATGTATCCAATGGTCGACTAGTTAGTTATTATGATTAGTAATAAATCTCCCAGTGTCGATTGCAACAGCAGAGAGAGCATTTTCAGCTATGAAATTTATAAAGACTCGTCTTCGTAGTACAATGGGTGATGATTTTCTTCGACATTGTATGATAATCTACATCGAGAAGGATCTAGTGTCAAAGTTTAGTTCTCATAAAATTATAGACATATTTGATCTTCTTGGTTGTCGCAAAGCCAAGTTTAAACTAATAGAAATGTAACTTCTTTGCATTGTTTGATTGACCATATGGTATGTACTGAACCATAAAAAATTATTATCATCGTTGCAATGCTAGATCTTTTTTTGCTTCTTTTGTCTTGCCCGGTT
>LR738714.1:766746555-766776157 GCA_902687465.1 Secale cereale | reverse complement strand
CCCCCCACCCTCAAATCCTGGCTCCGCCGCTGTACGGTATTGATTATTTCATAACTTCGATCTTCGATAGAGTAGCTTGTTTACAGATCGATCGATTAGACTAGCCAGAATGGGTAGTACTCCCTCCGTTCGGGTTTATTAGACCTCTCGGCATCACAAGCATGTCTGCAACCATTTCATTGGGTGCATTGAAAGTCATTATTGTTGGTGATGGCTGAGAAATTAATGCACTTCATGTGGGCTTTTTCATTGGCCGCATTCATGTGAGAGAGTCCATTAGAGCAAGTATAATAGGATGACGTAGGCGGGTTGTAAGACTTTAAATATTATATTTTGGATGAGTTGGTGGAGAGAGAAAATGAGAGAGAGGAGAAGCGGGCTACTAGTTAACAGCCGGCTGTAGCACGTGCTCCTAGGCACTTTGTGAGAGAGGGAGGTGGGCCATGTATCAATAAAGTAGTTTAAATTTATATGAAACTATTATACTTGCCGACTGTAAGGCTGGCAATAGATGACATGGCAAAATCATATAGCCAGCAGCTGGCTATACTATTAACCATGCTCTTAGGAGTGAAATGGAAGAATTAATGTGAGCAAATTACTATGTGTCTTGGTCTAAGAGAGGTTGTCTTTAGGCCTAATAAACCCGGACGGACGGAGTAACATAATCCCTCCGTCCTGTGAAGAGTGAACATCTAGAGATTTTAGGACAAATTATGGAGTGAAGTAAAAAATACATTGGGAAGGTGCAAGCCACCATCTCTCTCCTCTTGAATTACCCAACCCCCAATGAGCTAAGTGCATGTATAAATTAAGAAGACCATGCATAGATTGTTATTGGTCTTGATTACCGTGTGATGAGAGAGAAGTACATTAAAGCGCATTGAGAAGGTAGAAGTACACTCTTTTGTGGACAAATTTTGAAGCCAAACGTTCACTCTTTACCGGACGGAGGGAGTAGAGTAGTAACATGTCCATGTTGCTACTCTATGTTACTACCTCTATAGTGGGGAGTAACATATGTGTGGTAACATGGAAGACTTCATTTATTAGGCTATAGACTCATCTTACCTTGATATGTGTGATGTTACTCAGGCTGGTCACAATGGGGTGGAACTTAGGAGTAACATCACATATTTCAATACAACGTTGCTTATGTGGCACATATTTAATGAAGAGTGAGGTGCTTGTGGTAACTAGCTAAGTTACCGGAACATCACACACTTCAAGAAACAATGAGTCTATAAGCTAATAAATGCATCGTTGCATGACACTACCTACATGTTCCTACCCACTGTGGAGGTAGTAACATAGTCTAGATAAGTGTGTATGTTACTACCTTATGTTCCTGCCCATTGTGACCAGCCTCATACTAGTACTCCCACCGTCCAGGTGCATTGGGCATATTAGGAGCTGCATCGCTACCTAGGCGATCTGTGAGAGGCCAAGAGGATTTGTGAAAGCGTGCAAATATATGAGTAAATTCCATAAAAAATGCAGCCGAATTATATGCTTTAACCCAGCAATTAATGGCATCATGCAACAAACGACATGCATTGGGCGACATGCAATTCGCATCAAGTGTCGAGAAGGAGATAAATGCAACGGAGAATTAATATGACACATGCATGCAAACTGCATTTAACATCCCGTAAAGGAAAATATGGAGGATGAGAGGATTAGCATGTTAATTAATTACTTGGCGACTAACATTTTTGGAATATCTTTTTTTCACTAGGTGTCCTATGCACCTGGACGGAGGGAGTAGTAACTAGGTATGTTAGCACATGCCTTTTTTTTCTTCAGTTATTGCTTGCCACATCATCTATTTCATCTAGATATGTGTGATGTTACTACCTATGTTACTCCCACCGTGGGAAGTCTTAGAGTCATCACGGTGATCATTAATTACTCCTTGCCATGCAAACAACAGGTCATCTGGATCCTTACATTCTACTCCTTCCATTTTTGTATACAAGGCCACAAACTCATATTACAGGTACCAAGGTAGAAATTAATGGCTACATAAGCCAATGCTAGAAAGTAGTCTTTCCTCTTCGCTTGACGTGTTAGCTAATGTGTATTTTTCTCTCCAACGCATAACACGACAATCCTCTCACTCTTTGTTGGTTAATTAAAGCGGTGCATGCAAACCAACCTTCCACTCCCGCATGCATGCATGGGGTATTAATTTCCTCGGTTGCTACTACGAGACAAACCGCATAAATTTTATCTCGATTGATGTTAGTGGCCTTGTATATTTGCAAATTGTAACTTTGATAGGGGCCCTTTATACAAAAATGGAGGGAGTAATTCGATCGCAGTGCGACGACGGGCACCTGATGTGGGATGTGCTCGTCCTGCCGCGGCGCGCACACCTAAAATGGAATCAATCTTACCAAGTAAGTACTTATAACAATAAAATAACAGGTAAATCATGACGATTGCATACAATAACTTGGTAAGATTTTAGCGCCTTAATATAATAATAGACGTGCAGTCACGGGCTAATCTACTAGAATGTTTAACTCCCGTTGCAACGCACGGACAATTGTCTAGTTTATGTAAACCTAGCTAATTGGCCATGCGTTTTAACTCGGGGCATCAATATTCTAGTGGTTCAACCCCAATCGTGTAAGGCATTTATCTTACACTCACCATATTCTAGGCTTTGATAAGATTTGATTTTATTTGAGTATGGGTAGGGCGGACATGCAATGTTTTTTTTAGAAAGAAGGCTTGTGAAGAGCCCGACTTTGAATTAACGAAGCCAAGAACCAGCCGAGGAGATCACAACCCGACTTACAAGCAACGGTAACTGGTACAATGGGGACGAACTAGAAAGCAAATCCAATCTACACGAGAACAAGCTGCCAAAACAACTTGCAAGAGGCAGCACACTCCACACTAGGATCATAGAAACAGGCCTGAACAAACAAAGCAGACAACACCGACCGTCGAGGAAGGACCATGCTCGAGAAGCACTTCGGGAAGGAGGAAAACCAAACATCTTCCTTCTCTGGCACCGAAGGGGGTCCCTACCCCCTCGCCATCGCTCGTGGAGCCGTAGCGTCGGGATCCAGAGAAAGCTCACCCGAGAGCTGGAAGAATGTCACCCTCGCTTCGCTGGGTGACCACCTGGCGACCAACTCAATTTGGGAAGTGCCTGTCGGTTGCACCGCCACAAGAATACACCCAACTAGTTGGAGAAGATTGCTTCAAGTCGTCGAACGCCGAAAGGGAGGCAGCACACCCCCACCCCTCACCTGCTGACCCTCCCATACGAACCCTGTTGGGGAACGTAGTATTTTAAAATTTTCCTACGATCACGCAAGATCTATCTACCAGACGCATAGCAACGAGAGGGAGAGTGTGTCTACGTACCCTCGTAGACCGGGAGCGGAAGCGTCAAGTGACGCGGTTGATGTAGTCGTACTTCTTCGCTATCCAACCGATCAAGCACCGAACGTACGACACCTCCACGTTCAGCTTGATGACGTCCCACGAGCTCTTGATCCAGTTGAGCTTCACGGGAGAGTTTCGTCAGCACGACGGCATGGTGACGGATATGATGAAGTTACCGACGCAGGGCTTCGCCTAAGCAATGCGACAGTATGACCGAGGTGTGTTTCTGTGGAGGGGGGCACCGCACATGGCTAAAACAATTCAAC
Source organism: Secale cereale (assembly GCA_902687465.1). Classification (NCBI taxonomy): domain Eukaryota; kingdom Viridiplantae; phylum Streptophyta; class Magnoliopsida; order Poales; family Poaceae; genus Secale; species Secale cereale. Next base: position 766,772,486 of record LR738714.1, on the reverse strand, counting down.
TTGTGTGTCTTTGGGTGCCCCCCTTCCCCCGTATATAAAGGAGCAAGGGGGAGGCCGGCCGGCCCCTAGTGGCGCGCCAAGGAGGAGCAACCCTACTAGGAATAGGATTGCAATCCTATTCCTAGTAGGAACTACCAAAAGGGAGAAGGGGGAAAGGAAGGAGAGGGAGAGGGAGAAGGAGAAGGAAAGGGGCGCCGGCCCCCCCTCCTTCCTTGTCCAATTTAGACCAAGGGGTGGGGGGTGCGCGGCCCAGCCCTGGCCCTCCTTCCCTCTTTCTCCTACGGCCCATTAAGGCCCATAGCTTCCCCAGGGGTTCCGGTAACCCCCCGGTACTCCGGTTAATTCCGAAACTTTACGAAACACTTCCGATGTCCGAATATAGTCGTCCAATATATCAATCTTCACGTCTCGGACATTCCGAGACTCCTCGTCATGTCTGTGATCTCATCCGGGACTCCGAACTACCTTCGGTACATCAAAACTCATAAAATCATAATACCGATCGTCATCAAACGTTAAGCGTGCGGACCCTACGGGTTCGAGAACTATGTAGACATGACCGAGACTCATCTCCGATCAATAACCAGTAGCGGAACCTGGATGCTCATATTGGCTCCTACATATTCTACGAAGATCTTTATCGGTCAAACCGCATAACAACATACGTTGTTCCTTTTGTCATCGGTATGTTACTTGTCCGAGATTCGATCGTCGGTATCTCCATACCTAGTTCAATCTCGTTACCGGCAAGTCTCTTTACTCGTTCCGTAATACATCATCTCGTGACTAACTCCTTAGTCATTTGCTTGCAAGGCTTATTATGATGTGTATTACCGAGAGGGCCCAGAGATACCTCTCCGACACTCGGAGTGACAAATCATAGTCTTGATCTATGCCAACACCACGAACACTTTCGGAGACACCTATCGAGCATCTTTATGATCACCCAGTTACGTTGTGACGTTTGATAGCACACAAGTTGTTCCTACGGTATTCGGGAGTTGCATAATCTCATAGTCATAGAAACATGTATAAGTCATGAAGAAAGCAATAGCAGAAAAACTAAACGATCATTGTGCTAAGCTAACGGATGGGTCTAGTCCATCACATCATTCTCCTAATGATGTGATCCCGTTGATCAAATGACAACTCATGTCTATGGCTAGGAAACATAGCCATCTTTGATCAATGAGTTAGTCTAGTAGAGGCATACTAGGGACATACTCCCTCCGTTCCATATTACTTGTCGCTGATTTAGTACAACTTTGTACTAAATCAGCGACAAGTAATATGGAACGGAGGGAGTACTATTTTGTCTATGTATTCACACATGTACTAAGTTTCCGGTTAATACAATTCTAGCATCAATAAAAGACATTTATCATGATATAAGGAAATACAAATAACATCTTTATTATTGCCTCTAGGGCATATTTCCTTCAGTCTCCCACTTGAACTAGAGTCAATAATCTAGATTACAAAGTAATGATCCTCACACCCATGGAGTCCTTGTGCTGATCATGTTTTGCCCGCGGAAGAGGCTTAGTCAACGGGTCTGCAACATTCAGATCCGTATGTATCTTGCAAATCTCTATGTCTCCCTCCTTGACTAGATCGCGGATGGAATTGAAGCGTCTTTTGATGTTCTTTGTTCTCTTGTGAAACCTGGATTCCTTCGCCAAGGCTATTGCTCGAGTGTTGTCACAAAAGATTTTCATTGGACCCGATGCACTAGGTATTACACCTAGATCGGATATGAACTCCTTCATCCAGACTCCTTCATTTGCTGCTTCCGAAGCAGCTATGTATTCCGCTTCACACGTAGATCCCGCCACGACACTCTGCTTGGAACTGCACCAACTGACAGCTCCACCGTTCAATAGAAATACATATCCGGTTTGTGACTTAGAGTCATCCGGATCAGTGTCAAAGATAGAATCGACGTAACCGTTTACGACGAGCTCTTTGTCACCTCCATACACGAGAAACATATCGTTTGTCCTTTTCAGGTATTTCAGGATGTTCTTGACCGCTGTCCAGTGATCCACTCCTGGATTACTTTGGTACCTCCCTGCTAGACTTATAGCAAGGCACAAATCAGGTCTGGTACACAGCATTGCATACATGATAGATCCTATGGCTGAGGCATAGGGAATGACTTTCATTTTCTCTCTATCTTCTGCAGTGGTCGGGCATTGAGTCTTACTCAACTTCATACCTTGTAACACAGGCAAGAACCCTTTCTTCGACTGATCCATTTTGAACTTCTTCAAAACTTTATCAAGGTATGTGCTTTGTGAAAGTCCAATTAAGCGTCTTGATCTATCTCTATAGATCTTGATGCCTAATATGTAAGCAGCTTCACCGAGGTCTTTCATTGAAAAACTCTTATTCAAGTATCCTTTTATGCTATCCAGAAATTCTATATCATTTACAATCAACAATATGTCATCCACATATAATATCAGAAATGCTACAGAGCTCTCACTCACTTTCTTGTAAATACAGGCTTCTCCAAAAGTCTGTATAAAACCATATGCTTTGATCACCTCATCAAAGCGTATATTCCAACTCCGAGATGCTTGCACCAGTCCATAGATGGATCGCTGGAGCTTGCACACTTTGTTAGCACCTTTTGGATTGACAAAACCTTCTGGTTGCATCATATACAACTCTTCTTTGAGATATCCATTCAGGAATGCAGTTTTGACATCCATTTGCCAGATTTCATAATCATAAAATGCGGCAATTGCTAACATGATTCGGACAGACTTAAGGATCACTACAGGTGAGAAAGTCTCATCGTAGTCAACTCCTTGAACTTGTCGAAACCCTTTCGCAACAAGTCGAGCTTTGTAAACAGTAACATTACCGTCTGCGTCAGTCTTCCTCTTGAAGATCCATTTATTTTCGATGGCCTGCCGATCATCGGGCAAGTCAACCAAAGTCCATACTTTGTTCTCATACATGGATCCCATCTCAGATTTCATGGCCTCAAGCCATTTTGCGGAATCTGGGCTCGTCATCACTTCCTCATAGTTCGTAGGTTCATCATGGTCTAGTAACATGACTTTCAGAACTGGGTTGCCATACCACTCTGGTGCGGAACGTACTCTGGTTGATCTACGACGTTCAGCAGAAACTTGATATGAAGTTTCATGATCATCATCATTAGCTTCCTCGCTAATTGGTGCAGGAATCACTGGAACTAGTTTCTGTGATGTTCCATTTTCCAATTCGGGAGAAGGTACAATTACCTCATCAAGTTCTACTTTCCTCCCACTCACTTCTTTCGAGAGAAACTCCTTCTCTAGAAAGGATCCATTCTTAGCAACGAATATCTTGCCTTCGGATCTATGATAGAAGGTGTACCCAACAGTTTCTTTTGGGTATCCTATGAAGACACATTTCTCCGACTTGGGTTCGAGCTTATCAGGTTGAAGGTTTTTCACATAAGCATCGCAGCCCCAAACTTTAAGAAACGACAACTTTGGTTTCTTGCCAAACCATAGTTCATAAGGTGTCGTCTCAACGGATTTAGATGGTGCCCTATCTAACGTGAATGCAGCTGTCTCTAAAGCATATCCCCAAAACGATAGTGGTAAATCGGTAAGAGACATCATAGATCACACCATATCCAATAAAGTACGGTTACGACGTTCGGACACACCACTACGCTGTGGTGTTCCGGGTGGCGTGAGTTGTGAAACTATTCCACATTGTTTCAAGTGAAGACCCAACTTGTAACTCAAATATTCTCCACCACGATCAGATCGCAGAAACTTTATTTCTTGTTACGATGATTCTCTACTTCACTCTGAAATTCTTTGAACTTTTCAAATGTTTCAGACTTGTGCTTCATTAAGTAGATATACCCATATCTGCTCAAATCATCAGTGAAGGTCAGAAAATAACGATACCCGCCGCGAGCTTCAACACTCATTGGTCCGCATACATCAGTATGTATGATTTCCAACAAATCTGTTGCTCGCTCCACAGTTTCGGAGAACGCAGTTTTAGTCATCTTGCCCATGAGGCATGGTTCGCAAGCACCAAGTGATTCCAAAAGTCCATCACTATGGAGTTTCTTCATGCGTTTTACACCAATATGACCTAAATGGCAGTGCCACAAATAAGTTGCATTATCATTATTAACCTTGCATCTTTTGGCTTCAATATTATGAATATGTGTATCACTACAATCGAGATCCAATAAGAATAGACCACTCTTCAAGGGTGCATGACCATAAAAGATATTATTCATAAAAATAGAACAATCATTATTCTCTGGTTTAAATGAATAACCGTCTCGCAACAAACAAGATCCAGATATAATGTTCATGCTCAACGCTGGCACCAAATAACAATTATTTAGGTCTAAAATTAATCCCGAAGGTAAATGTAGAGGTAGCGTGCCGACGGCGATCACATCGACTTTGGAACCATTTCCCATGTGCATCGTCACCTCGTCCTTAGCCAATCTTCGTTTAATCCGTAGCCCCTGTCGAGTTACAAATATTAGCAACCGAACCGGTATCAAATACCAAGGTACTACTACGAGCATTAGTAAGGTACACATCAATAACGTGTATATCATATATACCTTTGTTCGCCTTGCCATCCTTCTTATCCGCCAAATACTTGGGGCAGTTCCGCTTTCAGTGTCCAGTCCCTTTACAGTAGAAGCACTCAGTTTCAGGCTTGGCTCCAGACTTGGGTTTCTTCGCGGGAGTAGCAACTGTCTTGCTATGCTTCTTGAAGTTCCCCTTCTTTCCCTTGCCCTTTTTTTTGAAACTAGTAGTCTTGTTAACCATCAACACTTGATGCTCCTTTTTGATTTCTACCTCCGCAGCTTTGAGCATAGCGAAGAGCTCGGGAATTGTCTTCTGCATCCCTTGCATATTGAAGTTCATCACGAAGCCTTTATAGCTTGGTGGCAGTGATTGAAGAACTCTATCAATAACACTATCCTTGTCAACTTTGCAACCAAGTTGAGTCATATGATTGTAGTACCCAGACATTCTGAGCAAGTCTTCACCGATAGGACTATTCTCCTCCATCTTGCAGCTGTAGAACTTATTAGAAATCTCATATTTCTCAATCCGGGCATTTGCTTGAAATATTAACTTCAACTCTTGGAACATCTCATATGGTCCATGACGTTCAAAACGTCGTTGAAGTCCTGGTTCTAAGTCGTAAAGCATGGCACACTGAACTATCGTGTAGTCATCAGACCGCGTCTGCCAGACGTTCAAAGCGTCTACATTAGCGGGAGGGGGCTTGTCACCTAGCGGTGCTTCAAGGACATAATTTTTCTGTGCAGCAATGAGGATAATCCTCAAGTTACGGACCCAGTCCGTGTAATTGCTACCATCATCTTTCAACTTAGCTTTCTCTAGGAATGCATTAAAATTCAAAGGAACGGTAGCACAGGCCATTGATCTACAACAACATAGATATGCTAAAACTATCAGGACTAAGTTCATGATAAATTAAAGTTCAATTAATCATATTACTTAAAGAACTCCCACTTAGATAGACATCCCTCTAGTCATCTAAATGATCACGTGATCCACATCAACTAAACCATGTCCGATCATCACGTGAGATGGAGTAGTTTCAATGGTGAACATCTTACGTTGATCATATCTACTATATGATTCACGCTCGACCTTTCGGTCTCCAGTGTTCCGAGGCCATATCTGCATATGCTAGGCTCGTCAAGTTTAACCCGAGTATTCTGCGTGTGCAAAACTGGCTTACACCCGTTGTATTTGTACGTAGAGCTTATCACACCCGATCATCACGTGGTGTCTCAGCACGACGAACTTTCGCAACGGTGCATACTCAGGGAGAACACTTATACCTTGAAATTTTGTAAGGGATCATCTTATAATGCTACCGTCGTACTAAGCAAAATAAGAAGCATAATAAGATAAACATCACATGCAATCAAAATATGTGACATTATATGGCCATCATCATCTTGTGCTTTTGATCTCCATCTCCAAAGCACCTTCATGATCACCTTCGTCACCGGCGCGACACCTTGATCTCCATCGTAGTATCGTTGTCGTCTCGCCAACTATTGCTTCTACGACTATCGCTACCGCTTTGTGATAAAGTAAAGCAATTACATGACGATTGCATTTCATACGATAAAGCGACAACCATATGGCTCCTGCCAGTTGCCGATAACTTTACAAAACAGGATCATCTCATACAAAACCGTATATCTCATCATGTCTTGACCATATCACATCACAACATGCCCTGCAAAAACAACTTAGACGTCCTCTACTTTGTTGTTGCAAGTTTTACGTGGCTGCTACGGGCTTAGCAAGAACCGTTCTTACCTACGCATACAAAAACCACAACGATGTTTCGTCAAGTATGTGCTGTTTTAGCCTTCACAAGGACCGGGCATAGCCATACTTGATTCAGCTAAAGTGAGAGAGACAGACACCCGCCAGTCACCTTTAAGCAACGAGTGCTCATAATGGTGAAACCAGTCTCGCGTAAGCGTTGATGACCCACAACCGTAAGGGATCTATTGCAGCGTTTTCGATAAATAAGAGTGTCGAACCCAACGAGGAGCAGAAGGTATTGATAAGCGATTCTGAGCAAGAAATTACTGCAAGCACTGAAAGATAACTTTTTAGGGGTTTTCTCAATATAAGCAACAGGAAAGTAAAAGCAAGCAATGTAAAAGGCACTGAGAGTAACAAGTGGCCCAATCCTTTCTTAGCAAAGGAGAGGCCTAGCAACTGAACTTATAAAGACTAAAGTGTTCTTGAGGACACACGGGAGAAGTAGTCATGTGCTTTCGCCATATTCCGTATCGATACTATGTTATGTGTTGATAAGTGTTGAGTGGGTGGATCTATGCTAGTACACTCTCTAGACTAAGATGAGTGCACTCTTATGATTAAACACCTTGCAAGCATCCGCAAATACAAGATAGAATTTAAGGCAAAAGCCTAACCATAGCAATACGATCGAGGATCCATTATTCCCTTATGCAAAAGCGTGCGAACTGGGGTTCAGGTTTCTGTCACTCCGGCAACCCACCGTAAGCATTCTTTGTACACAATGTATTCTCCTAGGTCCTTAATAAGGCAAAGTGTTGGGTGTTCGACTCACACAACACCACTAGTAGAATGACAACACAACTTAAGTATCAAACAACACATATTACTTCAACAGCATATGACTACTAACAACAAGACTTTCCCCATGTCCTCAAGAACTAAAGTAACTACTCACGAGACATAAAGGAGATCATGATCAGTGGAGATAAATGGGTGATAAACAATCTGGACATAATAATATTTCTCCAACAAAACTCAATAGCATTCACCACAAAGTAGTAATCAACACCGATGAGTAGAGAGGATAGATAGTACGAGTTACAACACAAGTTGCAATTGCGAGATGAGATTTGGATGAAGATGGAGATGGTGCTGGTGTTGGGGATGATGTTGACGATGATCTCGATGATGCCCGTGACGATGGGGATGACGATGGCGACGATCTCCCCTTCCGGGAGGTGATCTCCCCGGCGGAATCTGCCCACCGGAGATGGCTTTTTCTTCTCTGTAGGTTTCCGCCACGGAGCGGCGGCGGAACTCCGTAAAAACTCCCGTCTCCAGGGTTTTTGGATAACGGAGAGTATATATGCAAAAGGGGGCGACCAGAGGTGGGCCAGGGGCTCCAGGCGCCCCCCCCCCTCGGCGCGGCCAGGAGGGGGGCGCGTCCCCAGGGCGCCTGGACACCCTGTGCCCCCCCTCTGGTTGCCCTTTCGCATGTCTTCGTGATTCGTCTGAAAAATATCTCCCGTCAATTTTCAGGTAATTTGGAGGTATTCTTCTTCAGCAACTCAGCGTCCACTTTTCATCGCTGAATCCTGCGTCTGCTGTTTCGGTATCGGAAAGTTGCAAACTGTGTAAAATAGACCAAAACAACATAAGAACATCATCGTAACGTGAAATATATCAATGAATAAGGATAAATTATGATACAAAATAGTGATGCATTTTGGACGTATCAACACCCCCAAGCTTAGACCTCGCTTGTCCCCAAGCGAATACTGAGCTCGGTAAACCTGTCCACAAGTTTAGAGAGTGAAGTGTCGATAAATAGAATACGGACAAGAACCATCACAGTTTCTTCACCAACTCAAATATCCTCAACAGCAATCTTCAACTCATAAGGCCCTTATAAAAGAGTAGTAACACTTATGTTCGGAAGTAGGGCTAAGGAAACTCATTGAATCATGGCAAACATGTCCTTTGGTCAAAGAACAACTAATAGCTTTTACTTTTGCTCTTTCTTTATGTTTTGATGAGATTAATTGAAGCTTTTGAAAGAACATGTTATCAGGCAAGAAGTGAAAGTGTTAACACAAAGGAAGATATTTGCCTTAGCTGGGCTTGACAAACAACTTGCTTATCAAATGATAATGTCAACAAGGATATGATATGACAAATCTTAATGCAACTTTATATGAATGAATCCTTATCAACATCAAATATCTGCTCTCTCTAAGAATAGAAGGGAGTAGGAATAACTGACTCAACTTAAAATTAAAAGATAGGCCCTGCTCTAGGGTAGTAGGGAAAACTCATGTGCTATCCTTAAATCAAACAGAATGAAAACAAATTTTGAGAGGTGCATGATTTGTCAACGAATGCTAATAGATAACTCAATTATTTCTTGAGCTGGACAAGTTTCGAGGAACGGCTCCTGCACGAGGACGATCACATCCTCTTATTCTCCTTTGTTTATCACTGCCAAAGTTTTCCGATTTCTCATGAACAAAGCGTGAAGGAGGGTTTGTTTGTTATATTATTTTTGAGCCGGGCGCACTCTTTGCCAGTTCCTTCTCGTATTATGGGTTTGCACATTAAATATGCAATCCCGGGGTGAAGCTTGTCCAACTCAAAAAGATCATGAATTAGCTACTACTTCCTCATGAGCTAAAACAGAGGCACAAAATAAAAGATTTTGAACATTTAAGGATAACACATAAATTCTGTACTTTAGGAGGTGGTAGTGGAATACCACGAGTAGGAAGGTATGGTGGACTCATATGGAAGGTATTGGTTTAAGGGTATGGATGCACAAGCAGAATTCCGCTTAGTAAAAAGTTAGGCTAGCAAAGGTTTGAGAGAACAGACAATTGATGATGACTAAGATGCAAAACAATATAAAGCATAAACATTGAAATAAGTATAACACATCAAGTTGTCTTCCTTGTCAGCATAAAACTTCAAGCATAATAACATAAAGGTTTTGGCTATGTCGATACTTTAGGAAAATCATGCTTGTTGTTATGACCAAAGCTATGTTTGCCAAGATTAAACAAAGTTTTCACAGCCATACCTGATATAAGGTCAATACTCCCCATAAGAGTCATCATATAAGGTCGATTGCGTGAAGAGAATACCGAGTGCAGCAAAAGGAACCAATAAACTTCTCATTAATATTTCATCATAGACGACTTCACACTCACGGATACAATCTCCACCGAAGGAGTGATAGACCTCAATGCACACACCTATTTCATATAATAACCTCCCTAGACATGATACGACTCTACTTGACTCTAAAAGACAAAAGGTAAAGATAAAGATACCGGGCACTCCCCCAAGCTTGGAACAGGCCAAGGGAATGCCATTACCCCAGGTGATTTCACTCCTCATCCTTGTTGGCGTTGATCACGTAGTCCTCGGCGAAACGATTCCATGGAAGGGGTTCTCCAGTCTCATATGAGAAGTTTGTCTCCTGAATCCTGCATGAAGCACCCATACTCATGCGCATAAACCTTAGTTCATACTCACAGTTCTGGTGATGTAAATCATTAATTTGCCCTTGGAGATCTATAATTCTTTCTTCAGACGCGGTGATGCTTTCCCACATCTCCTTCAGGAAGTAGTTCTTCAGCTCGTTGATGATGTCAAAGTTAGCTTCAACACCACGCTCGATCATCTTCTTGTACTCGAAGACTTCTTGCTCCACTTCTTCCAGCCTGGCCTGGATGCTCCCCTCCTTGATAGGTCCCTTCAGATCTTCTTGACGAAGGACACCGTCCTCCATCTGAACAACCTGAGGGTGCTTCTTCACCTGAGCGAGGTAAGGGTTGATGATGTTGACAACGAACTTGTCCTTGGGGGAACTTGGAGAAACCATGGCACCTAAATTCAGCTGAAAGATTCCCTGGCAGAAACAGATCGAAACGAAAACACACGAAATCGCAAGATACGTTGCCGGAACAATCCGGGCAAATATATAGCAAAAATTTGTGCACAGAAAGGAAGGTAACGGGCTAAAGCGGGGTCGGAGGCGGACTCCTGGGTGTCCAGGCGCCCTGGCGGCACGGCCAGGAGGTAAGGCGCGCCAGGGGGGCGCCTAGACCCCCTGGAGCTCGTCTCCGGCTTCGCTTAGGCTCAGAATTTTACTAATTTTGCAAAAACTCGTAATACGGAACTTTTATGGCGGTTCGTGATACGTCTCAAACGTATCTACTTTTCCAAACACTTTTGATATTGTTTTGACCTCATTCTTGCATGATTTGGACTAAACTAACCCGGACTAACGCTGTTTTCAGCAGAGCTGCCTGTATGGTTTATTTGTGTGCAGGAAAACGGATTTTTAAGCATCTCAGAAAAATCCACGAAAAATCCACGCACCCGAAGAAACAAAATGCCAGAAGTGGGGCCAGAGGGGGGCCAGGGGGTGCCCAGGCGCCCTGTGGGCACGCCCCCCCCCCCCCTGGGCCACGCCGGGGGGGGCGCCTGGGTGGGCCCCACACCCCCTGGTGCCCTACTTTAGCCCGTATTTTCCTCCCGACGCAGAAACCCCAGATCGGAAGTTCTTTCACTGTTTTTCGTCGCGGAGCCGCCGCCACCCTCTGTTCTTCTTCGGGAGGGCTAATCTGGAGGCTGATTTGGCCTCCGGAGAGGGGAGATCGTCGCCATCATCATCATCATCACCACTCCATCATCCCTCCATGACTTCCCCCTTCATGTGTGAGTAATTCCCTTGCTGTAGGCGAAGGGGATGGTAGGGATTGGATGAGTTAGATCATGTAATAGTTCGTCAGATTGTTGGGGGCATGTTGCCTATCATCTAGTATGGTGTTTATCATCTTTGCTACAACTTGTTATTCTTAATGCTTGACACTTAGGGCCCGAGTGCCATGATTTCAGATCTGAACCATATGTGTTTGCATGAATATATTTGTGTTCTTGATCCTATCTATGAGTTGTATGCACCTGTTACGGTTCGGAACCGGCGATCCCAAAAGTGACAGCTTGGGACACCAAAGGGGATGGTCCGTAGTTTGAGGATTACATGTATCCATTGAGTTCATTGCTTTGTTCCGGTGCTCTTTGACAGGAGCACCTTAATATCCATTAGTTCCTTTTGGCCCCGTTCGTAGCGGGATGGTAGGACAAAAGATGTTGTGCAAGTTCTTATTGCAAGCACGTACAACTACTTACGGGATACATGCCTAATGTTTGATATTTGCCTAGATGATCATTACTTTTCCGTGTGCCGTGCCCCAAGTTAGAATCTATCTCACCCATGCAGCGCCCAACCATCCATCTCCCTAGCCTACAGTATTTTAAACCTTGCTTGTCACTAGTTGCTACTTCTGCCATTTACTACTGCTATTTACTTTTGCTGTTTACTTTTACTATTACTATCATCACTATCATATCACTGTTACCACTTATCTTTTGTTGCAAGTTAGTATATTTCAGGTGCGGTTGAATTGACAACTCAACTGTTAAAGCTTATAAATACTCTTTGGCTCCCCGTGTGTCGAATCAATAAATTGGGTTATTCTTACCCGCGAAGACTATCTCGATCCCTTACGGTTGAGGGTTATCAAGTACCGTTTTCTGGCGCCGTTGCCGGGGAGCATAGCAATATTTACAAGTCTACTTGAGGTATCCTACCTGCCGCACTTTATTCACTATGGGTAAGAAAGGTGACCCCAAGGTTCCGATCTTACTATCCACTACAAGAAGAGGTACTGCTCTCAGCACTAGTGCTACGCTTGATTCACCTTCTGTTATGAGTAAGTTTGCCTCACCACCACCACATGATGCTCCTACTAAATCTGTTACTATGTCTGATACTCTTGATGATGCTTCTACTACTTTTGATGATGATATTAGTTCGCTTGGTTATGCTCTTGAGAAACAAATTGTTGTTGCTGCTGAAAAATATGGAATTGAACTTCCTGTTACTCACTACCCTATTGGTGAAACTTATGATTATCCTGATTTGAGTAAACTCCAGGAGAGGCTCCTTGATGATGATTACTATATACTTGATGGAGATTTATGCAGGGAACTAACAGAGTTTGCCGGCTCTGACCCTGAAACTATTAAGAAAATATTTGAAAAACACTCTTTGAAAAACAAAATCGTTCCTAATCCTGAGTTTGCTACATCTCCTATATGCATTGATGATCCTGATTTTGATTTCTCTGTTGTTCACTTATACCTATGGTTGAAGCTGACCCCTTTTATGGCAGAGAAAATGATGATGCTATTGCACACCTAACTAAACTTGGTGAGCTAGGTAGCCTGTTTACCACAGATGAAAAGATACGCTACTTTTATGTGACCAAGCTTCTTCCTTTCTCGTTGAAGGAAGGTGCTAAAGCATGGTATGATTCACTCCCATGCGGTTCTATTAAGAGTCCTCAGGACTTAGCTCACTCTTTTGTTGATAAGTACTTTCCTGCTCACATGCAACATGCTGCTTTACAAAGAATTTATAACTTTAAACAGTTGCAGGATGAGTCCCTCCCTAAAGCTTGGGGGAGGTACTGCGGTTTGATTCGGGCTAGACCAGGACATGAAATTCCTAAGAATGAATTAATTGATATATTCTATGCTGGTCTAACTGATGAATCTAGGTCCTATTTGGACAGTTGTGCTGGTTGTGTTTTCAGGAAAAGAACACCGGACGATGCGGAAGATTTAATGGGCAGGATTGCCAAAAACCTTGAAGATTGGTCCGTCCCTGAACCACCTCCACCAACAAAGAAGAGGGGCATGTTTGTTCTAAGCCCCGAGGATATGCGAGAAGCAAAGAATTCTATTAAAGAGAAAGGTATTAAAGCTGAAGACGTGAAGAATCTACCCCCTATTGAGAAGCTGTGTGAGCCTACCACTCACCCTCCTATGGTAGAGGTACACTCTCTTTTAGATTTCAACGCAAGTGACATCCCTCATGGTAAGCCTCTTGATCAATGTTTAGATGAGTTTGATAATTTTATTATGAAACAAAATCATTTTAATGAGAGGATAGAAAGTCAGTTGCATGATAATTCCCTTAGTATCAAAAAGTTGCTTGGTGTTTTAGATAGAACAGTTAATGATGTTCAATGTCTTGTGAAGCATTTTCATATGGTTCAAACTCAGCTTGATCAAATTTCTAATGTGCAAAGAGATTTGCTTGCTAACAATGCCAAACAAGATAAATTGCAGGCTTTTGGGATTAAGACCCGAGGAGGAACTAGTACTCAAGATCCTCTTTACCCAGAGGGACATCCGAAGAGAATCGAGCAAGATTCTCAAATGCAGGAAGAAGAAGTTGTTGTCTCTTCAAATAAGAAGAAGAAACATAAAGAGACTGACAATTCTAACGATCCTATTGCAAATGAAGAGCCAGCTATTGATCCCAACAGTGTATCTATCTCCGATGCTGAGACTGAAGACGGTGCTAAACCTGAAGGTAATGATAATGAGAAGAATGATCCGCCTGAAGTTCGAGAAGAAGAAGCACCTGACAAACGTAAGAGGTACACTAAAGAAGACTTCATCGCAAGAAAACATGGGAAGGAGAAAGAACCATGGGTACAGAAACCCATGCCCTTTCCAGGTAAGTCCATCAAATCTAAAGAAGAAGAGCATTAAAATAAGTTTTGTGAATGGATTAAACCTCTTTTTCTTCAAATTCCTTTGACTGATGCTATTAAGTTACTTCCTTATTCAAAATATATGTAAGATATTGTCACTAACAAAAGAAAAGTTCCTAATGATGCAATATCTACTATGCTTGCTAACTATTCTTTCAGTGGAAAGATTCCTGAGAAGCTCGGTGATCCAGGTATACCCACCATTCCTTGCTCCATAAAGAATAATTATGTCAAAACTGCTTTATGTGATCTTGGAGCGGGAGTGAGTGTTATGCCTCTCTCTCTTTACGAGAGGCTTTGTTTAGAGAAACTAATTCCTACAGATATCTCCCTTCAGATGGCTGACAAGTCAACCGCTGTTCCGATAGGTATTTGTGAGGATGTTCCAGTTGAAGTTGCTAATTGTTTAATTCTTACTGATTTTGTTGTGCTTGACATGCCCGAGGATGGGAGCATGTCCATTATTCTTGGTAGACCTTTCCTTAACACCGCAGGTGCTATTATTGATTGCAACAAAGGGAAGGTTACCTTTCATGTGAATGATAAAGAACACACGGTATATTTCCCGAAGAAGACCGAAAGGAGGCATGCCCTCAACTCTATAGAGAATATCGAGACCGTGAAAATTGGAGAATGGGACTGTCCACTACATGTGCCTCACAAATACAAAACTATTATGGTAGGGACAATGTCCATCAAGGTAAAAGTTCAGTGATTACTTCGTAGGAGGTGAGACTTTTTGCTCTATATATCGCTTGTTTGTTGGTAAGACTTGATCAACCTTACTAGTGAACGTGTTTTATATGGATAAAAAGTTGAGCTTACTATGTTTTCATTTGTTTTTAGTGTTGTCCTACTTGCTGTACCAAGTATCTATGTTTTTGAAGCTTCACAATACTACTAACTGCTTCAAGTTTTCAGAGAGTTTCGCAGCTTTTTGAACTTCGAAAAAAATTCAACAGTGAAGTTTTCAGAAAAATTCCAGAAAAATTATATTAAAAATTTCCACAACGGAAGAGACCCGGAAAGTCCTGGGGCCAGCCAGGGGGGGTCACCGGTGGCCCAGGCGGCCAGCTGGCGCGGCTTAGCCCCTGGCAGCGCCCACAGGGCGCCTGGGGCCCATGGGACCCCCCTCCAGGTACTTCTTCTTCCTCTCTCTCTCTTTTTCCAGAAACCCGAGTTCTGGTCTTGTTCTTGCTGTTCTTGCTGTTCTTGGAGGCGATTCTTCGATCTCTCTCTACAGCCCATCATTTGAGCTGAAATTTTGAGCAAATACTCCCTGGTATGTGACTCCTCCACCCCTCCAATTAGATTTTTTATTGGTGGCCTCATTTGTGAGTATTTAGTAGTTCTTGGTGCTGTAGAGATGGGCTTGCATGCATGTGTAGAAAGTTATTTTCCATGTTTTGATGCAAGTCTATGCCTTGGGCAAGTGAGTTGAGTAGTTTGCCTTAGCTCACTTTGTTTTAATCCTCGTTTTTGTAAATTGTAAAAAAATTCAGAAATGAGTTTGTTAGGAAGGGCAAAAGGGTGGCTTGAGAAGAGGAGGCCCGCACACTTCGATCGAGTCACTAGAGCCGCAGCTTCACCATCGACTGCTAGGGTGAGCTATAATGAGGATCATGTGCCCCTGGAGTTGTTGGAAGACACAAGTCCAGCACGTGCAATGACATATCCATGTGATGAATTCATGGAAGCTGCGGGAATCAAGGATGAGTTTTATAATCTTTGTGCTAATGCAGGTTTGACACGGCTCGTCACCAGCCGTGTTACTCAGTATCAAAGACTCACCTCCAGTTTCATTAACAGTTTTAGATATAATCCTGAATCAGGTGCTATTGAGTTTAAAATTTATAATGATCTCATCACCATGACTCTGGGAAATTTTTGTGAAGTAATAGGTGTGCCGAACGTTGGGAGGACGGCAAGGATGGCCACTCAGCCCTCCGAGCTGAAAACCGTCATCAACTCTCTCTGCAGCATGGGTACAAGGGATATTCATCGGTCGAAGATCTCCAGCATCTTGTTCCCTCACCTCAGGTATTTTGCATATTATATTGCTAGAGGGGTGTTAGCTCGTGACAACACGAGCAGCATTTCTGCTCCGGATATTGCTATCCTGGCAGCAGCCCTCTCAGTGAGGTCTGATTATAATATTGGTACCTTAATTGCTCGACGCCTTGCTATGAACGGTAACAAGGGGGACTTATATGGTGGCATTTATGCCACGCTTATCTTAGAGCATCTTGGAGGCACCCCACACCCTGATGATACTCCTTTTACTTATTTAAGCTTTGATCTTGCTGCTATGAAAAGGCATAAGTTTGTTACCATGGGTTCTGAGCTTGATAACCTTGTTTATATCTTGCGTTTCGGAACTACCGCAGAACGCGAGATCCGTCTACCTGCACCTCTTTTGTTTGATTTTTCTCGCAGGAACGGATGGTCCTTTGATGTTGTCCAGTTCGATGAGTTCATGGTCCAGCATCAGTTCCATAACCCCATGGAGGGGGTTGTGCCCGACGAGGAGAGGCACGGTGAGATACCACATTTTCAGGATGAGACCGCCACCGAGTTTGGTGAAGGGTCTTCCGCTGTTTGGCGCTCGGAACCTTCCTCGTGGGAGACTCCGAGGAGTTCGGTGTACGCGCCATCATCCTTCTACGACCCTTGGTCTCACCACCATACCCCTGGAGCAGGAAGCTCCTGGGGGCAGTAGCTGCTACCAACTTAGGCCAAAAGCCTAAGCTTGGGGGAGTACGTGCCCTTCTCACTTTTTCATTGTATTATCCGTTTTATTCGCTTTGATCTTTTCGAAGTTTTTGCCCATTCTTCTGTATTCCTCTATTTGCAAAAACAACAAAAAGATTTTCTCTTTCTTTTGCTTTTTATTCAACTTTTGAAAAACTCAAAAAGATTTCCTTTCTCTCTTTAGTTTGCTTTGTTTTCAGAGATCAGCTCGAGTCCGTGATGGCATTTGATTATATTTCCTACGTTCGATCGTGCAAGTGACAAGCAGTAATGACGAAAATCGACTGAAAGGAAGCAACAAGGAAGACCGGTATGAACTCTTTCTGTTTCTACTTTTGTACATATGCCTGTACTTATGATCTAGAGACCAGCTTGCAGCGACATAGTGCTATGTTTACAATGCTCTTTCAGTGGTTCATGCTTTCCTTGTGGCTAGTCCCGAATAACTAGAGTACATAATGTGTTATTGAAATGATCTACATGCATCGCACTGTTCATAGTCTGGCATACTAAGGTGGTATTTCCCTTTAGAGAATTTTTGGATTGACTTGGCACATGCTTACACATGTTTAAGACTAAAAGGTCTACTTTGCCTTGATGATCTTTGAGTTTTAGAATATTTATATCACTTTCATGCCCGATTCAATGTTGCTTTGTCGCTCTGCATGATTATGACCGTTATTGCTCTCTAGTTGGTCGTTTCCCAGTCTTTTGCTAAACCTCCACCCGTACTAAGCGGAATGACTGCTTGTGCATCCAAAACCTCTAAACCTGTTATGCCATATGAGTCCACTATACCTTCCTATACATGGTATTTACCTACCATTCCTAACGAAGACTTTCATGTACCATCTCGAAATTAATCAAAGGCATTTCTCTTTTTGTGCCTATGTTTTAGCTCATGAGGAAGTAGTAGTTAATTCATGATCTCTTTAAGTTGGACAAGTTTCACCCCTGGATTGCATGTATAATGTGTGAACCCCTAATATGAAAAGGAACTGGCATTGAGTGCGCCCGGCTCAAAAAGATAATATAACTAACGAACCCTCCTTCACGCTTTGTTCATGAGAAATCAGAAAATTTTGGCAGTGATAAACAAAGGAGATTAAGAGGATGTGATCGTCCTCATGCGGGAGCCGTTCCTCGAGACTTGTCTAGCTTAAAAAGTGATTGAGTTATCTGCTAGCATTCGTTGACGAAATATGCACCTCTCAAAAACATATTTACTTCTGTTTTTAAAACCAAGAGCTCTGGTACATGTTTAGTTTTTGTTTCCGATCACGGGTTTTCAACTTTGCCAATAAAAGCCACGGTTCGAGAGTCTCATCTTCTTTCTTCAAAGCACTGACTAGGAGAGCATAATTGTCATTCTGAGTGTAATGTGCATTGTCCCAAAGTATTACATTGTCTTCTGCATACTTGTGATATGATTTATTCTGAAATTCTTAGTTCTAGTCTCCTTTAAAACTCTGGAGGAGTCTTTGCATTTATGTTTTGCTTCACTCATGGAGGCTAGCGAGATACCACCTTAATATGCTCAAGCTATGTGCAATGTGATCTTGTCTTGATTTTCGGTAATATATTGTTTACTCTTAATTATTTGTGACTGATCACTTGAAAGAAGGATTCCTCCTTGCATTGCTCTCATAAGTACTGCTTTAATACTTGCTGAACTCCTTTCGTAGTACATGCTTATATACATCTAATGAAGCAAAAGAGTTTGTCAAAGTTTTCTTTGTCGCGTCCAGTTCGTTGAACTGAATTGCTTGAGGACAAGCAATATGCTAAGCTTGGGGGAGTTGATACGTCTCAAACGTATCTACTTTTCCAAACACTTTTGATATTGTTTTGACCTCATTCTTGCATGATTTGGACTAAACTAACCCGGACTAACGCTGTTTTCAGCAGAGCTGCCTGTATGGTTTATTTGTGTGCAGGAAAACGGATTTTTAAGCATCTCAGAAAAATCCACGAAAAATCCACGCACCCGAAGAAACAAAATGCCAGAAGTGGGGCCAGAGGGGGGCCAGGGGGTGCCCAGGCGCCCTGTGGGCGCCCCCCCCCCCCCGGGCCGCCCCGGGGGGGCGCTTGTGTGGGCCCCACACCCCCTGGTGCCCTACTTTAGCCCGTATTTTTCCTCCCGACGCAGAAACCCCAGATCGGAAGTTCTTTCGCTGTTTTTCGTCGCGGAGCCGCCGCCACCCTCTGTTCTTCTTCGGGAGGGCTAATCTGGAGGCTGATTTGGCCTCCGGAGAGGGGAGATCGTCGCCATCGTCATCATCATCACCACTCCATCATCCCTCCATGACTTCCCCCTTCATGTGTGAGTAATTCCCTTGCTGTAGGCGAAGGGGATGGTAGGGATTGGATGAGTTAGATCATGTAATAGTTTATCAGATTGTTGGGGGCATGTTGCCTATCATCTAGTATGGTGTTTATCATCTTTGCTACAACTTGTTATTCTTAATGCTTGACACTTAGGGCCCGAGTGCCATGATTTCAGATCTGAACCATATGTGTTTGCATGAATATATTTGTGTTCTTGATCCTATCTATGAGTTGTATGCACCTGTTACGGTTCGGAACCGGCGATCCCAAAAGTGACAGCTTGGGACACCAAAGGGGATGGTCCGTAGTTTGAGGATTACATGTATCCATTGAGTTCATTGCTTTGTTCCGGTGCTCTTTGACAGGAGCACCTTAATATCCATTAGTTCCTTTTGGCCCCGTTCGTAGCGGGATGGTAGGACAAAAGATGTTGTGCAAGTTCTTATTGCAAGCACGTACAACTACTTACGGGATACATGCCTAATGTTTGATATTTGCCTAGATGATCATTACTTTTCCGTGTGCCGTGCCCCAAGTTAGAATCTATCTCACCCATGCAGCGCCCAACCATCCATCTCCCTAGCCTACATTATTTTAAACCTTGCTTGTCACTAGTTGCTACTTCTGCCATTTACTACTGCTATTTACTTTTGCTGTTTACTTTTACTATTACTATCATCACTATCATATCACTGTTACCACTTATCTTTTGTTGCAAGTTAGTATATTTCAGGTGCGGTTGAATTGACAACTCAACTGTTAAAGCTTATAAATACTCTTTGGCTCCCCGTGTGTCGAATCAATAAATTGGGTTATTCTTACCCGCGAAGACTATCTCGATCCCTTACGGTTGAGGGTTATCAGTTCACGATGTTTCCTTACCGTACTACATACCTTTTCTTTATTCTTCTTCTGCCGGTGCCTGAAACAGGGCTGCAACATGTTCTTCGTGAGTTGTTGTGTATATTATATTCACATCAACATCGACAGGGTCTCCTGCTATGTAATGTTTCAGTCTTTGCCCATTTACAACTTGAGGTTGGTGCCTTCAAAATTGTTAATCTTAATTGCACCAGACCGATAGACTTCTTCAATATGAAATGGCCCTTCCCACCTGGAAATTAGTTTGCCTGGAGAAAACCTGAAACGGGATCTAAACAACAAAACTTTATCACCAACATTAAATTCACGTTTCAGAATCTTCCTATCATGCCACTTCTTTACCTTTTCCTTGAACATTTTAGCGCTCTCGTAAGCTTCACTTCTCCATTCATCTAGAGAAGTCAAGTTCATGAGACGCTTCTCACCAGCTAATTTTGGGTCAGCATTAAGCTCTCTAACAGCCCAGAAAGCTTTGTGCTCTAACTCTAATGGCAAATGGCAAGCCTTGCCATACACCATCTTATAGGGGGACATGCCCATGGGGTTTTTGTAAGCAGTTCTATATGCCCACAAAGCATCTCCTAACTTATTCGACCAGTCTTTCCTATTTCTGTTTACTGTCTTCTGTAAGATCAACTTAATCTCTCTATTGGTGAGCTCAACTTGCCCACTAGTTTGAGGATGATATGCTGAAGCAATTCTATGGTTGACATCGTATTTGGCTAAAGCTTTTCTAAAAGCTCCGTGCGTGAAGTGTGATCCCCCATCAGTCATGAGATACCTTGGTACACCAAACCTAGGAAAAATTACATCTTTAAGCATTTTCAAAGATGTCTTGTGATCAGCACTTTCAGTGGGGATTGCTTCAACCCACTTGGTCACATAATCAATAGCTACTAAAATGTGAGTGTACTTGTGCGAAGAAGGAAAAGGACCCATAAAATCAAAACCCCAACAATCAAAAGGTTCAATCACTAGTGAGTAATTCATAGGCATCTCATTCCTTCTACTAATGTTACCAACTCTCTGACATTTATCACAGGCTAAAACATAATTTCTAGCATCCTTAAAGAGAGTAGGCCAATAAAAACCTGATTGAAGAACCTTATGTGCAGTCCTCTCACCGGCATGATGTCCTCCATAGGGACTATCATGACACCGTCTGAGAATGTCCTTCTGCTCATGTT
Organism: Secale cereale; assembly: GCA_902687465.1. Lineage (NCBI taxonomy): Eukaryota > Viridiplantae > Streptophyta > Magnoliopsida > Poales > Poaceae > Secale > Secale cereale. Next base: position 766,751,396 of record LR738714.1, on the reverse strand, counting down.
CCGGTATGCATCTTCTCACGATCCCGTCGGGACCTTCTTTGAAAAGATGTGGGTCATCCCAAAAGTAGTGCCTCAAATCATGAAAGAACTTCTTCCTCTGCTGAAATGTTAAACCTGGAGGCAAATACTTTGCAACAATAAAATTAGCATAATCTGCATACCAAGGATCGGAAAGAGGTTGTACTTTTACAACGGCAAGTTGCTCGTCTGGAAAACTATCGTTGACTGGGATGGGATCGTGCGGTATATCTTCCATCCTTGAAAGATTGTCCGCCACCGGATTGTCTTCTCCTTTCCTATCAACAATCTGCAAATCAAATTCTTGAAGGAGGAGTACCCATCTGATAAGCCTTGGCTTGGCATCCTTCTTTGTCATAAGATACTTAATGGCAGCATGATCAATATGAATAATAACTTTGGAATCAACTATATACTGCCTAAACTTATCACAAGCAAAAACTACAGCTAAGAATTCCTTCTCAGTAGTAGCATAATTCCTTTGAGCACTATCAAGGGTTTTGCTAGCATAATGTATAACATTCAATTTCTTATCAACTCTTTGTCCTAAAACGGCTCCAACAGCAAAATCACTAGCATCACACATAATCTCAAAAGGTAAATTCCAGTCAGGTGGTTGTACTATAGGAGCGGTTATTAAAGCTTTCTTAAGGACTTCAAAAGCTTCCTTACAATTTTCATCAAATACAAAAGGAACATCCTTCTGGAGAAGATTAGTTAGGGGTCTTGAGGTTTTAGATAAGTCTTTAATAAATCTTCTATAAAAACCTGCATGACCGAGAAAACTGCGAATACCTTTGATGTCCCTTGGATAGGGCATCCTCTCAATAGCTTCGATCATGGCTTTGTCCACTTCAATTCCCCTTTCGGAAATCTTGTGACCAAGAACAATTCCTTCGTTAACCATGAAGTGGCACTTCTCCCAGTTGAGTACCAAATTCGTCTCCTCACATCTCTGCAAAACTTTATTAAGATTGTGAAGACAATGGTCAAAGGAGGTTCCATAGACGGAGAAATCGTCCATGAAGACTTCCATAATATCCCCACAGAAACCATGAAAGATAGCAGACATACACCTTTGAAAAGTAGCAGGGGCATTACATAAACCAAAAGGCATACGCCTGTAAGCATAAGTACCAAAGGGACAAGTAAAAGTGGTCTTCTCTTGATCAGCGGTGTTAACATGAATTTGAGAGAAGCCAGAATAACCATCGAGATAACAAAAGTGGGTATTTTTGGATAACCTTTCAAGCATTTGGTCGATGAACAGCAAGGAGTAGTGATCCTTCCTGGTTGCCTTGTTCAACTTCCTGTAATCAATACACATTCTATATCCAATAATAATTCTCTGAGGTATTAGTTCATTTTTATCATTAGGAACCACAGTTGTACCTCCTTTCTTAGGAACACAATGTACCGGGCTTACCCACTTACTATCAGCTATAGGGTAGATAATACCTGCGGCTAGAAGCTTGAGAATCTCAGTTCTCACAACATCCATCATCTTCGGGTTCAATCGTCGTTGATGATCAACAACCGGTTTAGCATCAGGCTCAAGGTTGATAGTATGTTGACAGATAGATGGACTAATCCCCTTAAGGTCATCAAGGGTATATCCAATCGCGCCTCGGTGTTTACGGAGTACTTCCAATAGTCGCTCTTCTTCATATCCTGAAAGGTTAGAATTGATAATAACAGGATATACTTTCTTTTCATCTAAATAAGCATACTTGAGCGTATCGGGAAGAGGTTTAAGATCGAACACCGGGTCTTCTTTCGGTTTCGACAAAATTCCCAAAGGTTCAACCTGAAGGTTGTGCTTCAGGATAGCAGGTTGCCTCCAGAATATTTCATCTAGTTCATTTCTTTCCTGCATATGCAAATCATTCTCGTGGTCCTCCATATATTGCTGCAAAGGATCATTAGGGGGGAATAGCAATAGAAGCAATACTTTCAATAAGTTTATCATCACTAGGTAAATTGGTACCACGAGGCTTCTTAGAGAACCTAGAAAAATTAAATTCATATGGCTCACCATTGAATTCAACAGAAACTTTACCTTTCTTGCAATCTATTATAGCTCCACAAGTTCTAAGAAAAGGTGTACCAAAAATAATAGGGCAGAAATTGTCCCTCTCTGAACCAAGTACTAGAAAGTTGGTAGGGTATTTTACCTTTCCACATAGGACTTCAACGTCCCTCACAATTCCAATAGGAGAGATAGTTGTTATGTTTGCAAGATGAATGGTAACATCAACTTCTTCAAGTTCACAAGGGGAAATCTCACCGATGATCTCTTCATAAAGTGAATAGGGCATAGCACTTGCACTCGATCCCAAATCGCATAGCCCATAATAATTGTGATCTCCTATTTTAACATATACCACTGGAGTACCTGAAATTGGGCCTTTATTCTTGGCTGTGACAAGGTTAGTGGAAACAGCACAAAAATTTATATTGGAATCCAAAACATCATTAGTAACAAGGTCTTTAATTAATGCAACTTGAGGATCGGCCCTGATCTGGTCCTCAGGCTCATCAACTCTTCTCTCACTTTTATTTATTATGCCTGTCACAAGAGTGTGCTCCCTCATCCTTGCGGGAAAAGGAGGTTGTTCATATATAACTGCAGGCAAAATAGGGTCAGCTACATGAATATCAACAGGTGGCTCTTTAAAAGGTTCATGATGCTAGTCTCTCTTCTTTTTAAAAGAATCAACGTGAGAGGCAAAATTCTTACAGAAATCAATCACTAGATGGGAATCAAGACCAATCTTAGAGCAAAAAGTATTGAAGTAATCAGTTTTCACATAGCTCTCAATATAATCATGTCCATAATTTATAGCGGGTTCAATACCTTTATCAATTTCCCAATCTTTGGTATTCCTCTGGATCCTTTCAATGAGATCCCACCTTTCTTCAATACTCTTCTTCTGAAATACCCCACTAGAGGAGGCATCCAGCATCTCCTTATCCTGACGAGAAAGCCTGGCATAAAAATTTGTAAGTATAATTTCCTTGGGAAGCTTATGAATAGGGCATTTGAGCATTAGGGACTTCAATCTCCCCCAAGCTTGAGCAATGCTTTCTCCGTCACGAGACCTAAAGTTATAGATATAGTTCCTGTCTCGATGAATTTCATGAAGAGGATAAAACTTAGTATAAAAGAGAGACATAAGCTCCTGCCAGTCAAGTAAGTGTGAGTTATCGAGAAGCCTATACCTATCCGAAGCTTTATCTATAAGTGATACGGCAAACAATTTCCTCATGACAAACTCCCTCGATACACCTGCAAGCTTAAATAATGAACATAGTTGTGACAGATATAGCAAGTGTTCACCGGGATGTCTGTCTCCTGCATAACGATTAGCCAAAACATAATCGATAATACCAGCTGGTATTTTATAGGGCACAATTTCAGTAGGGGGAGGATCAACCACCACAGGTGTGGGCGTCTTGCCGTAAGCAACGATCCAATAACAGGGTTGTCCATAAGGATAAAGAGCAGCAATAGCAAAAATAAAAATAGAATTATAAAAACTTCCTTACCAGTTTCACTTTACCAATAGCGCTATGCTCCCCGGCAACGGCGCCAGAAAACGGTACTTGATGACCCACAACCGTAAGGGATCTATTGCAGCGTTTTCGATAAGTAAGAGTGTCTAACCCAACGAGGAGCAGAAGGTATTGATAAGCGATTCTGAGCAAGAAATTACTGCAAGCACTGAAAGATAACTTTTTAGGGGTTTTCTCGATATAAGCAACAGGAAAGTAAAAGCAAGCAATGTAAAAGGCACTGAGAGTAACAATTGGCCCAATCCTTTCTTAGCAAAGGAGAGGCCTAGCAACTGAACTTATAAAGACTAAAGCGTTCTTGAGGACACACGGGAGAAGTAGTCATGTGCTTTCGCCATATTCCGTATCGATACTATGTTATGTGTTGATAAGTGTTGAGTGGGTGGATCTATGCTAGTACACTCTCTAGACTAAGATGAGTGCACTCTTATGATTAAACACCTTGCAAGCATCCGCAAATACAAGATAGAATTTAAGGCAAAAGCCTAACCATAGCAATACGATCGAGGATCCATTATTCCCTTATGCAAAAGCGTGCGAACTGGGGTTCAGGTTTCTGTCACTCCGGCAACCCACCGTAAGCATTCTTTGTACACAATGTATTCTCCTAGGTCCTTAATAAGGCGAAGTGTTGGGTGTTCGACTCACACAACACCACTAGTAGAATGACAACACAACTTAAGTATCAAACAACACATATTACTTCAACAACATATGACTACTAACAACAAGACTTTCCCCATGTCCTCAAGAACTAAAGTAACTACTCACGAGACATAAAAGAGATCATGATCAGTGGAGATAAATGGATGATAAACAATCTGGACATAATAATATTTCTCCAACAAAACTCAATAGCATTCACCACAAAGTAGTAATCAACACCGATGAGTAGAGAGGATAGATAGTACGAGTTACAACACAAGTTGCAATTGCGAGATGAGATTTGGATGAAGATGGAGATGGTGCTGGTGTTGGGGATGATGTTGATGATGATCTCGATGATGCCCGTGACGATGGGGATGACGATGGCGACGATCTCCCCTTCCGGGAGGTGATCTCCCCGGCGGAATCTGCCCACCGGAGATGGCTTTTTCTTCTCTGTAGGTTTCCGCCACGGAGCGGCGGCGGAACTCCGTAAAAACTCCCGCCTCCAGGGTTTTTGGATAACGGAGAGTATATATGCAAAAGGGGGCGACCAGAGGTGGGCCAGGGGCTCCAGGCGCCCCCCCCCCCCCCCCCCCCCC
>LR738714.1:766713863-766746456 GCA_902687465.1 Secale cereale | reverse complement strand
CCCCGTCGCGGCCAGGGGGGCGCGCCCCCAGGGCGCCTGGGCACCCTGTGGCCCCCCTCCAGTTGCCCTTTCGCATGTCTTCGTGATTCGTCTGAAAAATATCTCCCGTCAATTTTCAGGTAATTTGGAGGTATTCTTCTTCAGCAACTCAGCGTCCACTTTTCACCGCTGAATCATGTGTCTGCTGTTTCGGTATCGGAAAGTTGCAAACTGTGTAAAATAGACCAAAACAACATAAGAACATCATCGTAACGTGAAATATATCAATGAATAAGGATAAATTGTGATACAAAATAGTGATGCATTTTGGACGTATCAAGCGTACGCGTAATGTCGGTCCGAGCCGCTTCATCTCACAATACCGACGAAGCAAAGTATGACATGCTGGTAAGCAGTATGACTAGTATCGCCCACAACTCATTGTGTTCTACTCGTGCATATCATCTACACATATACCTGGCTCATGATGCCACTGTTGGGGAACGTAGTATTTTAAAATTTTCCTACGATCACGCAAGATCTATCTACCAGATGTATAGCAACGAGAGGGAGAGTGTGTCTACGTACCCTCGTAGACCGGAGCGGAAGCGTCAAGTGACGCGGTTGATGTAGTCGAACTTCTTCGTGATCCAACCGATCAAGCACCGAACGTACGGCACCTCCGCGTTCAGCACACGTTCAGCTTGATGACGTCCCACGAGCTCTTGATCCAGTTGAGCTTCACGGGAGAGTTTCGGCAGCACGACGGCGTGGTGACGGATATGATGAAGTTACTGGCGCAGGGCTTCACCTAAGCAATGCGACAGTATGACCGATGTGTGTTTCTGTGGAGGGGGCACCGCACACGGCTAAAACAATTCAACTTGTGTGTCTTTGGGTGCCCCCTGCCCCCGTATATAAAGGAGCAAGGGGGGAGGCCGGCCGGCCCCTAGTGGCGCAACAAGGAGGAGCAATCCTACTAGGGATAGGATTGCAATCCTATTCCCAGTAGGAACTACCAAAAGGGAGAAGGGGGAAAGGAAGGAGAGGGAGAAGGACAAGGAAAGGGGCGCAGGCCCCCCTCCTTCCTTGTCCAATTCGGACCAAGGGGTAGGGGGCGCGCGGCCCAGCCCTGGCCCTCCTTCCCTCTTTCCTATGGCCCATTCAGGCCCATAGCTTCCCCAGGGGTTCCGGTAAACCCCCCCGGTACTCCGGTTAATTCCGAAACTTTACGGAACACTTCCGATGTCCGAATATAGTCGTCCAATATATCAATCTTTACGTCTCGGACATTTCGAGACTCCTCGTCATGTCCGTGATCTCATCCGGGACTCCGAACTACCTTCGGTACATCGAAACTCATAAACTCATAATACCGATTGTCATCAAATGTTAAGCGTGCGGACCCTACGGGTTCGAGAACTATGTAGACATGACCGAGACTCATCTCCGGTCAATAATCAATAGCGGAACCTGGATGCTCATATTGGCTCCTACAGTTTCTACGAAGATCTTTATCGGTCAAACCGCATAACAACATACGTTGTTCCTTTTGTCATCGGTATGTTGCTTGTCCGAGATTCGATCGTCGGTATCTCTATACCTAGTTCAATATCGTTACCGGCAAGTCTCTTTACTCGTTCCGTAATACATCATATCGTGACTAACTCATTAGTCATTTGCTTGCAAGGCTTATTATGATGTGTATTACCGAGAGGGCCGAGAGATACCTCTCCGATACTCGGAGTGACAAATCCTAGTCTTGATCTATGCCAACACCATGAACACTTTCGGAGACACCTGTAGAGCATCTTTATGATCACCCAGTTACGCTGTGACGTTTGATAGCACACAAGGTGTTCCTACGGTATTCGGGAGTTGCATAATCTCATATTCATAGGAACATGTATAAGTCATGAAGAAAGCAATAGCAGAAAAACTAAACGATCATTGTGCTAAGCTAACGGATGGGTCTAGTCCATCACATCATTCTCCTAATGATGTGATCCCGTTGATCAAATGACAACTCATGTCTATGGCTAGGAAACATAGCCATCTTTGATCAATGAGCTAGTCTAGTAGAGGCATACTAGGGACATACTATTTTGTCTATGTATTCACACATGTACTAAGTTTCGGGTTAATACAATTCTAGCATGAATAAAAGACATTTATTATTATATAAGGAAATACAAATAACATCTTTATTATTGCCTCTAGGGCATATTTCCTTCAAACCCAATGTCCCTGGCAACGCCTCCAGGAAGGTTACCGTGCACAAGGTGCCGCCGACGCCCGATCCGCAGCGGATCTTGGGTGTTCACCCGGACATGGGTCCGAGTGGAGAGATGGTGTCCTCAGCAGCACCCCCAAGGAGGAAAGCGGTGCCAAAAGGCGGCGTCGCCGCTGCCGGCCAGCCAAGGCGGCCAAGGTTTCCCTCGGGCACCGGTCTGCTCCACCAGAACACGCCGGAGGCGGATCCAGCAAGATCCAAAGCCGCACCAGGGTCTAGGAGGGGAAGCATGGAGGGGAGGGGGTCAATACCTTCAGATCTGGCGCAGGGAGCTCCGCGCTGCGCTCGACCACCACCTGCGGCCCGCCGTCCTCAAGGCCGAGCCCTCAGGCCAGCCGTACTCCCGTGCACGCCGCCGGTCGCACGATGGCGCCGCCACGCCAGCAGGGGCGTCTGCCCCTGGATTCGAGAGCCTCCACGAAGAAGGAGCGCCAAGGACCCCGCGTCCACCTTCCCTGGCGCCCGCGTGGGCTTTCCTGGCAGTCGTCTCTGGTGGCGGCGAGGGGAGCAGGGGGGAGGGGGTGGAGGCGGAGGCTAACCCTAGTCGCCCTAGGGGAGACGCGAGGGACGGAGGGGTGGGGGGAAGTCGAACTACCTCGACAAGCAATGTTTTGATTTTAGGTTTTTGTAATATTTGATTTGATTTGGGTATGGGTAGGGAAGTGGGGAAAGTTTGATTTAGTTGTAAGTTTTGTAAGATTTGATTTGATTAAGTTAATGCGGAACATGGTTTGGGGAGGAGGGATGATAGATGTATGTCTGAACACCAAACCCACTGTCACAACTACAAACTCTTCTTCAATAGTAAATATGATGCCCCTCCTCCTCACCCACCTCCCTCCTCCCTTCCTCCCCGCTGCCTGAGGCAGCCGCCGGGCAAGCCCGGGGCGCCAAGGATGGTGGCGGCGGGGCCTCGGTTGCCCTGCTTCTGCGTGGGGTACACCGGATCTGGAGCGGCGTCTTCATTGGCAAGGCACGGCCGGCTAGCAGCCGTGCGGGCGGTGGATCCGGTGTTCCGGCCGCACGGGCGGCGTGATCCGTTGGTCGTTGGCGGCCGACAGCGGCTTCTGCGGCGGTCGGTGCGCACGATCGGGCGCCTCCCCTCCTCCCTTGTTCGGCGTGCGTGCCAGCCTGGTCGGGCCACGCTTCCTCTTGGTCGCCGGTTCTGTACAGGAGGCGATGCTGGTGGCAGAGATATAGTTCAGGCGAATCCCTGTCCGACCATGACCGGCCGCGCCGACGGCGACACCTGAGGGCGCCGTTCCCCTACCTGGAGGCGTCGGTATGGACTGATCTCCTCACTTCACCTTCCCCTAGGTCTCCCGTGCGAAAGCCCTAACTTTGTTGGGCGGCGGCGACGCTCACGGCGCAGTTCCCTTCTTGAATGCGCCGCTTTGGGAACCTTGGGGTTGGGTGGCTCTTGTGGGTGGTGGGTGACGGCGGCGGTGCGGTCCTATCCTAGCATGGATTTACGTCCGTTGCTTGGAAATGGACTCGTGTAGGTGGAGGTCGTCGGCTGGTGTCGTGGTGGCGTCAATGGCGGAGGACCTGTCAAGGCTCGCGTAGGTGGAGGTCATCGTTTGGCGTCGATGGCGGAGGACCTGGTAAGGTTGTCACCTCAATCTGTTCTGAAGATGGACCAGTGGAAGATGGCGGCGACGACACATGTTAGTGCGTCGGACCGGTTTGAGCCCCGGACCCGGCAGATGGTTCGGTCGGGGCCTCCGGCTTTAGATGTTAGGCTTAGGTGAGAGGTCTGAGTATGTGGCCCAACTTACACCCCTTTATCATTTGGATAGGAGTAGCGGCAGATGTTGCCAAGACGACGGATTCAAGCATTTTGTTGTTCTACTTTGTAAGGTTCTGGAGAATAATAAATAAAATGACCGCATGCATCTGCCAGGGGTCATCCTCCTTTTAAAAAAAAAGTAAATATGACATGAACTAGAAATACGATTGTGCAAACCAATCGTAAAACAATCTTTATGAAGTGTGATTGTATCTTTGGAGACTGAATTGTTTGACACTCTCATTCTTTATGAAGTTGCGTATGTGCTGCGACATTCAATGCGACCCTATCCAACCATTTTCTATGATTGGAGGAGGAGAAATAAATATTGACATGGGTCGATGTCCACAAGCTCAAGCTGCTAGCGTCATATTTCTCTCCCAATATTCTGAGCTAATTTTTGTGGGGAATTCTGAAGCTAAATTGGTTCTATCGGGTTCCATTGAGAGTTTTCCTGCAAAAAATAAAATGGTACGGTGAGTTGAATTCTGGAGTCTGGACTCCAACTACTAGCGCATCATTTTAGTTTGAGGGGAATGGCAAGGCCCTGTTCTGGACTCAAACATTAGCAAACTTGAAAATTGACATGGCACAGTGAGGTTCATGTTCTCGTTGGCCTTTTTAATTGTTTCAAGTTTATGGTCTAGCATATCCACACGGCACAGGGCCAGACTGCCATCGGTCATCGTCCTGCGGTCCTCCTTGCATGAAGGACTGTGTTACATCCTTGATCTCATCCATACAGAGCAGCTTAATATAACCCCGATCGATGCTGTATGGACGCACCTTCTTATTGTACATTTGTACTCATGTATCGGCAAGATGTGAATTTGACAAAACCAAGTTATGCTTCCAATTTAGTCATTTTTCTTGTGTTTGCAAATGTTATACTTCCTCCGTCCGGAAATATGATGCTGGACCTCGACTAATGCTGGGCCCACCTGTCAAGTGCTGACATGGCATGTTTTTTGCAAAAAACTCCCTTGCTTTGTACTCCCTCCGTTCCCAAATATTTGTCTTTTTAGACATTTCAAATGGACTACAACGTACGGTTGTATGTAGACATATTTTAGAGTGTAGATTCACTCATTTTCCTTCATATGTGGTCACTTGTTGAAATCTATAGAAAAACAAATATTTAGGAACGGATGGAGTAGCTTGTAGGTAATCACATAAATGCCCGATTATTTTACTGGAAAAAAGCTACTATGAGTGGGTTTTTTTCTGTTCGTAATTTTCACCATCGAATCGGACTCGTTTGAAAATTTGCGTCGGTTGGAACAAATAAATAAAGCAAACGAAAATTTAAGCACGGGAAGAATCGAACCCACGATCTGCTCTCATCGCTTGCGACATCGATGAGGCGTGATGCTTATTATACTAGCTCACAAATGCTGGGCCGGCGGTTGGCCCAGCGAGGCTGCGCACTGAGTTGCTGTTTTTTTAAGCATGATATTAATACATATATTTTTTGTGATTATATATTAGCATTATTAATTGTCAAGCAGCAGACTAGAACACAGGCACGGCCCAAATTTTATGTGTCTGCACTCAGGACCACAACCATGCACAATTATTGTGTATCCTCGTTATATTATTCAAATACACAACTATTAAAAAACTTATATGCCCAACACACAGTTTTTTGTTTGAGTTACTCGTATATTGATTGTATTTTTTAAATGCACTATTACTTAAAAATTTGACAATATGTATTAAAAATAAATGTGTAATCATAATAAACTTTAGAAATGGATTAAAATTGTTCAACTTTTATTAAAAAATTGACGTGTCTCTTGAAATGCAAGATTAATTTTACACAATAAGTTTTTAACACATGCCGAATTTGTTTTTGAAATACAGATAATTTACCATGTATTAAGAAAATGTTCACTATAATGCTCTTGAAACTCATCCTGTACTAAGCAAATGCTCACCATAATTAACAAAATAATCACCGCGATTAAGTAAAATGTTCATCATATCTTAAGAAAATATTTCAACATATATTACAAAAAAAATTCAATTTGCATTTAAAATATGTTCAACGTTCATTATATTAGAAAAATGTTCAACGTTTGTAAACAAATATTCCGCGTGCATTTAAAATGTTCACTATAAATTAATATATTGTGTAATCATAATTTTCTTGAAACTCATGCATTGTGTATTAAGAAAATGATCACCATTAATGACGAACAGTTCACCGCGCATTATGCAAAATGTCATCATATCTTAAGAAATAAAATCAACATATATTCCAAGAATGTTAAATTTGCATTTAAAGCATGTTCAATGTATATTACCAAAAGTTCATTACATTAAATAAATGTTCACAATTTGTAAAGAAAAGTTCATCGTGCATTGAAAAGTGTTCACTATAAGCCGAAAAGGTGCTCAGCGTACATTAACAAATATTCGTGCATATTTGAAAACATGTTCATCATATACTGAAACCCATCATAAAAAATGTTCAGTAAATAAGTTAAAACATCCAGGAGAAAAACCAATCTAGTGAATGAAAAATGAAGAAAGAAATAGCAAGGAAGAAAAACCTAAAAATAAGCCAAATTAGAAACAAAAATAAAGCATAATTAATAAGTAAGAGAATTGAAAAGTAAAGAAATCTGGGCAACGAACGAGGCCCAACACGAGCGCCAGGAAAGTGAGAAACGATAAAAACGATGCATGCCTTGGTAGGCCGGCCCAGCGCGTCTGAGATAGTATAAAAAGTGTCCCGCCTGGTTAATTTCACGATTGCTGCTGTGGCGGGGTGGCTCGACGCTGCTGAAAAGCTAGTTGCCTAATCGAATCGTGCTTCTATTTTCTGTCGTTTAATTTATTTGTTCAAGCTGATGCAAATTTTCAAACAAGTTGGATTCAGACCTTTTTCGTGCAAAATAATTGGGTATTTCGTGATTAAGTACGAAGCAAGGGAGTTTTCTGCAGCCACGTAAAAATCAGATACACCACCAATATGGGCTTTATACGTGGTTTAGATGGCTGGTCCTAAACTTGGTACTGGCACGTAAAAATTACAAAAATGATATCAATCCACATGTAGTGCATCAATTGTGGTACTTCTGTGCAATTAACTCGGTATCGGCAACTGATTCCGATGGGGTGGGCGGTATCGGCCGTGACTAGCGATGTAACTATATTACATGTAAACGGTTTATGGCCCACGTGAACAAAACACGAGTCATGTTTTCAACTTACAGTGCAATCTGATTTTTACAGGCCGAAATTGATGAACCAAAACACCTTTTTAATGGTAATCGAAAGGGGAGCCCTTCTTCCGCTAAAAAAAATTTATTTGCGCGTACATGATGACTAGTTTCTGACCAAACACATTTTTTTATAAACTTATTATTCACAAAAACTAACATAAAACGGGTTTTCCTAGAAATCGGCTAAAAACTCATTTTCTACTCCCTCCGTTCACTTTTATAAGACCTTTTAGATATTTAAGACAACACCTAAAACAGTTCAAGTTCAGCTGTCCTAAAGGACTTACAAAAGTGAACGGAGGGAGTAGTTCTATCGCTAATCTCCAACTATTCAAACATCGTTTGGAGTGAAGGCGTATTTTCGGGATGAATAGGGCGAGCGTGGGAGGAAGATCCATCCATCCGGGGTTCAGGATCAACAACTTGCTGACTAAAGATAAGACGGACGGGAGAGTTTAAAAAAGTCAGCACGCTGGCTGGAAGTCGTTTTCGCGGGCGGACACCATGGATAGTCAAAACAAACACCATTGATTACGATACCATGGGACAACGAGAGCTCCGTCGATCCGGGGCCGCCGCCTCCGCGTCTTAGAGCATCTCCAACGGCCGCACAGAAAAATCGCGCTCAATAAAATTTATAGCGCGTCACTGTAGCATTTTTAGTGCGCCGGGACCAACATTGCTTTAGCAGACGTCAAAAACGCGTGCCCAAAACAGCACACGATGCAAATTGTGAAGCACGCCCAATCTGTCGCCCAAAATATAGTGCGCGCGATGACGTTTTTCAGCGCGTGCCCAAAATTTTTTTGCGCGCGCACAATTTTATAGCTTCTGTTGGAGATCGTCGCCAAAAAAACAACTTTATAACGTGCGGAGCTCTTTTTGGGCGCCTGTTGGAGATGCTCTTACTATCGGATCAAGAGAGATCGTCGCCATTGTTTCTCAAGGAAGAAAAATAAAAATCGCCATCATCATCGCCGCGAAGTCCACAGCGCCGGCCCAACGGCGTCTCTCGCCGACGATGCGCTCGCCGACATCTTCGCCCGGCTGCCGGACACGGCTACGGTGGTTCACTGTGCCGCCACGTGCCGACGTTGGGGCCGCGTCGTGGCCACGAGGGCAGCCGTCATCTCCCGCTGCCTGCCGCCCCTCGGCCGCTCCTTCCCGGACCTTGCCGTCGTCCTCTTCCACCAGGAGAAAGACTGGCCCTTGCTTCCTCCGTGAGGGCCGGGAGTCTTCAGGTGTCGCAGGACCAGACGACGGCCACGAGCTGCTCGACCACTCCCGTCCGGTCGCATCCCGAAACGGCCGCCTCGTTTTAGAGCTTCGGCGCCAGGATCGTGCCGCCGACGGCCTCCGGCTCGCCGTCTGTAACCCAATGACATCTGACAACATGGTTGTCGTCCCACCTTTGGTCTTAGCAGGGAAGAACAGCACAAAGATACTGGACCACGGCTGCGCGTTGCTCACCAGCCACGACCTCTGCCCACCAGGCTGTCGCGACTTCTTCCGCATTCTGCTCATCTACAACCACCACCGCGGCGGTGGGCTGTCAACGGTGCTGCGGTGCTACTCCTCGGACACGGGTCGCTGGAGGCGGAGACTGAATCCGTTGTCGAGATACCTAGTTCCAAGAACCGCAACATCAGCCCTGCCCTGGTACACCGCGGGGTGGCACTCTGGGCTCTCGAGCAGGGCGTGTTCGGGGTGCGCCTGGATCAGATTGTGGAGGGCCATACAATGGACATGCACCTCGTGCCGTGTGACACCTCAAAATTTAGCCCGAACAACCGCCTGATGGGCGTCTCATCGGACAACCGGCTTTTCTTGATGGATTGTTGTTTCAGGGCAATCCCAAACATAAGCATGTGGACGGAGCTCGTGCTCAAGGTAACCTATCTCGAGTTTGCACATCAGGATGACATCCACACAGGTATGATATGTACCATTCGTGAAATTCTGTCGATGAAGCAAATTGGGAAGCAAATGGAGGCGGCATACTACCCCTCTGTTATCCAGCTGCGGTGGTTTGGCGAGAAGAGTGGGGTCTTGCTGTTCACCATGGGAGAGCGTAGCGGCCACAACGGCACCTATATGATGAGCCTTCGGGAGGAAGTGGTTGACAAGGTGGCAGACGAGGGGCACCCGTGGAGGAACCTGCTCGGGTATGAGATGGATATGGCGGCGTACCTTGCCTGCGTCGGCCAGAGATCCTTAACTTGAGTGAGCATATCGATGCCACATGTATGCCCTCCCGTGCGGCGCCTTGTAGCCAGAACAGAGCAACTCCTCCGTTATCCTTTTTGTTTCAATTTTTTGTTTGCTTTGTTGGGTCTTAAAACGTATTTTGGCTTGCCACTGATCTTTTAACAACTACAGTATTAATAGTGCCGATATCATGTAAACAGAAGTTTTGTGTTGTTAACCCAAAGCAAAGATCCTTGAGATTTTTTCATGAACCAGATATAATCATATGAACCATGCAAATGTACACCAGCCTACAGATCTGGTTATTCAGTCCAATAATTTTCGTGATATATTTCTAAGAATGATTGCCGCTAATTTTGTACTATATTTATGGATTTTAATTCCTGCTACAGAATATATGTCTCTCATGCAATCTGAATGCAATATATATACAACACAAACATGCTGAAGTCATATACCCAAGAAGAACTAAAATCTGCCATTTCATTCAGGCTCTACATTAGCAATCTGCAGTGTAGTAACATCTTTATTCAAATTGTTATCTCATTTCATATGTCAGATGTGTGGGTGTTACTCCGAAAATTCACGACAAATTCCCGCCGCAACGTCATCATCTAGTTACTTGAAGTGCGAGGTTCCACAAATTACCAGCAAAGACATCACTTTGTTCCAAGAGTTTTTTGGCCACAAGAAAATTCAGACGTGCGACACATATTGTTGGAATTTACTAGTCCAAATAAATTCAGAAATTCTCATTGACACATTATTATTTTGTTAATTGGGAAAATTAATGAGTCATTGATTAATTAGTAACGGTCGCGTTTATTGGGGCTGTTTCTATTTCATTAACAGACGCGGTTATTACGACCGTTTCTGACTCATTAACAAACGCGTTTATTGTTACTGTTTCTATTTCATAAACGGACGTGTTAAGTACGACAGTTTCTAAATCATAAACGGACGCGTTTATGGCGGCTGCTTTGACTCCCAACATACACTATATAAACCCGTACCAAGCCAGCCTTGGTAGTAGGTTGTTTTCATATGGTTTCTCACCGTTCCAAAATATTGCGCCGCCACTCAAGCCTTCTCCATCCCTCCTTCCGGCGTGCACCAGAAGAAGGGACAGCAGGCCTCCGGAACCCCGCCTCTTGCGATCCTGTACGGGAGAGGGGCGATCAGGTTTTTGGGGAGAGCTCTCGCTCGACTGCTGACAGCGATCACTTCCCCAATGACGACTTCTTCCCCGACATCGGCAACCTCTTCCTCGACGACGACATGGCCCAGACCGGGGACAACACAGCCGCTACTACAGCTGCTGCAACGTATGCATCTCTCTCTCATCTGTATCAGATCTCGCTACAATTTCTATGTCTAGTACTTGCCGTAGATTGGATCTGTTTCCCCATTGTACTAGATATTCGCATGCTCGCTTTAGTTGCTTCTGTCATGATTAATTTTATGATATTTCGGATTAAACCATATGATGAATTGCTAATATATTCAACAATCCAAAAACCTGATTATAGGCAATTTGCTACACCTGCTTTTCTTACGTCGCCAAAGCCCGATCGGTTCAAGGGTGTGAACTATAAGAGGTGGCGCACGAGAGCAGTGTTGTGGTTTCAATCCATGAACTGCTATGCGGCCACCAAGGGCATGCCTGAGGGCGATCTTGAACCTGCACAGCGGGAAGCCTTTGAAAGGGTTGATATTATGTTTAAGACAGCCCTCCTCGGTATTATTGATGATTCCATTGTGGATCCTTATATGTCGTTTGATAATGGCAAGGACATGTGGGCCGCGCTCGAGGTCAAGTTTGGGGTCTCGGACGCTGGTAGCGAGTTGTACGTCATGGAGCAATTCTATGACTACAAGATGACTGATGAGCGTTCTGTTGTTCAACAGGCTCATGAAATACAATCACTCGCTAAGGAACTTGAGCACTTTAAGTGTAATTTACCGGACAAATTTGTGGCCGGTGGCATCATTGCCAAGCTTCCACCTTCGTGGGGCACCTTTGCTACTTCTCTGAAACACAAGAGACAGGAGTTTTCCGTTTTGGACCTCATCGGATCTCTTGATGTGGAAGAGAAGGCGAGAGCAAAGGATACACGTGCTCGGGTTGCTGAGGTAGGTTCTGCTGCGCACATGGTGCAGAAGAAAAACTACCAGCCCAACAAGCCTAAATATAACAAGAAGAAATACGAGGGTAAAGGCAAGCCTGACAACAAGTTTAAGCCATCGTCCTCTACCAACTTTAAGAAGAAGAAGGGATCATGCCACGTTTGTGGCGACCTGAGCCATTGGGCTCCGAGATGCCCCAAACGGCATGAGCTGCAGCAGCTGGAGAATAGCGGCAAGACCGCTAATGTTGTCATGGCTGACACCGAGATGAAGGATATTGGGTACGGTATAATTCCTACCATTCTTTCAATTTGTCATTCTCCTGATTGGTTGATTGACACAGGTGCCAATGTACATGTTTGTGCTGATGCCTCCATGTTCTCTTCTTACCAGGTCACAGGGACTTCCCCCGTGCTGATGGGGAACGGGTCACATGCCACTGTTCGTGGTGTTGGTACGGTCGATCTGAAGTTTACTTCGGGGAAGATCGTGCGACTGAAGAACGTGCATCATGTGCCCTCCATCAATAAGAATCTCGTCAGCGGTTCGCGTTTATGTCGAGATGGTTATAAGTTGGTTTTCGAGTCCAATAAAGTTGTAATTTCCAAGTATGAACAATTTGTTGGTAAAGGCTATGAGTGCGGAGGCTTGTTCCGCCTATCTTTGTCAGACTTATGCACTAAAGTTATTAATCATGTTTGCCACGATAATGAATCTGATATTTGGCATTCACGACTTTGTCATATTAACTTTGGTTGCATGACGCGGTTAGCAAATATGAGTTTAATTCCGAAATTTACTACTGTGAAAGGTTCCAAATGTCAAGTGTGTGTTCAAGCTAAGCAACCTCGCAAGTCCCATAAGTCTGCGGAGGTAAGAAATTTAGCACCACTGGAGCTTATACATTCTGATCTTTGTGAGATGAATGGCGTGTTGACAAAGGGTGGAAAGAAATACTTTATGACACTCATTGATGACTCCACAAGATATTGTTATGTGTATCTTCTGAAAACAAAAGATGAGGCTTTAACTTACTTCAAAAACTATAAGGCCGAAGCAGAGAACCAACTTGATCGTAAAATTAAACGGCTTAGGTCTGATCGTGGTGGAGAGTATTTTTCAAATGAATTCAATTCGTTTTGTGCGGAACATGGTATTATCCATGAGAGGACGCCTCCCTATTCACCTCAGTCAAATGGGGTGGCTGAAAGAAAGAACCGAACTCTGTCTGATTTGGTTAACGCCATGTTAGACACTTAGGGTCTCTCCAAGGCATGGTGGGGGGAGGCGCTAATGACTGCATGTCATGTCCTAAACCGAGTTCCCACAAAGAATAAAACCATTACTCCATTTGAGGAATGGGAAAGGAAAAGATTGAAACTCTCTTACTTACGTACTTGGGGTTGTTTGGCGAAAGTCAATATATCAATTCCCAAGAAGCGCAAGCTTGGACCTAAAACCGTAGATTGTGTTCTTTTGGGCTATGTTTTTAATAGCATCGGTTATAGATTTTTGGTAGTAAAATCTGAGGTATCCGACATGCATGTCGGTACGATTATGGAGTCGAATGATGCGACTTTCTTTGAGAACATATTTCCTATGAAGGATATGGCTAGCTCATCAAATCAGGAAATACCTATTTTATCGAGTCAGGAAATAACTGAGATTCCTGAACCCACCATTCCAATAGAACACGTTGAGAATCCCTTGGAGGATGACAATAAAGTTCCTGTTAGGAGCAAGAGACAGAGGATTGCAAAGTCCTTTGGTAATGATTTCATTGTGTACCTCGTGGATGACACACCTAGGACTATTTCAGAAGCCTATGCATCTCTTGATGCTGACTACTGGAAAGAGGCTGTCCGTTGCGAGATGGATTCCATCCTGGCTAACGGAACCTGGGAGATCACCGATCGTCCCTATGGGTGTAAATCTGTAGGGTGTAAGTGGGTGTTCAAGAAAAAGCTTAGGCCTGATGGTACAATTGAAAAGTACAAGGCAAGGCTTGTGGCCAAGGGTTATACTCAGAAAGAAGGTGAAGACTTCTTTGATACTTACTCACCTGTGGCTAGATTGACCACTATCCGAGTGCTACTGTCTTTGGCTGCCTCGCATGGTCTTCTCGTTCATCAAATGGACGTTAAGACAGCTTTCCTTAATGGAGAGTTGGATGAGGAAATTTATATGGAGCAGCCAGACGGTTTCGTAGTGCCCGGTCAGGAAGGAAAAGTGTGTAAGTTATTGAAGTCATTATATGGCCTCAAGAAAGCTCCTAAGCAATGGCACGAGAAGTTTGAAAGGACTTTGACTTCTGAAGGCTTTGTTGTAAACGAAGCTGACAAATGTGTGTACTATCGCCATGGTGGGGGCGAGGGAGTTATTCTTTGTCTATATGTCGACGACATACTGATATTTGGAACCAATCTTGATTTAATTAAGGAAGTTAAGGATTTCTTATCTCGTTGTTTTGAGATGAAGGATCTAGGAGTGGCTGATGTTATCTTGAACATCAAGCTGCTGAGAGATGATAATGGTGGGATTACACTGCTTCAATCTCACTATGTGGAAAAGGTCTTGAGTCGCTTCGGGTATAGCGACTGTAAGCCTTCTCCAACTCCATATGATCCTAGTGTGTTGCTTCGAAAGAATCGACGGATTGCTAGAGATCAACTGAGATATTCTCATATTATAGGCTCGCTTATGTATTTGGCGAGTGCCACGAGGCCTGACATCTCTTTTGCTGCGAGCAAATTGAGCCGGTTTGTTTCCAATCCTGGAGATGATCATTGGCGTGCGCTTGAGAGAGTTATGCGCTATTTAAAAGGCACGGCGAGCTATGGAATTCACTATACCGGAAACCCGAGGGTTCTGGAAGGCTATAGTGATTCTAATTGGATATCTGATGCTGATGAGATTAAGGCCACTAGTGGTTATTTATTTACACTTGGTGGTGGCGCTGTTTCTTGGAAGTCTTGCAAGCAGACCATCTTAACGAGGTCAACTATGGAAGCAGAACTCGCAGCATTAGATACAGCCACTGTTGAAGCAGAGTGGCTTCGTGAGCTTTTGATGGTCTTGCCTGTGGTTGAAAAACCAATACCCGCGATCCTAATGAACTGTGATAATCAAACCATGATCATCAAAGTGAACAGTTCTAAGGATAATATGAAGTCATCAAGGCATGTGAAGAGGAGATTGAAATCTGTCAGGAAACTGAAAAACTCCGGAGTTATTACAGTGGATTATATCCAAACGACTATGAACTTGGCAGATCCCTTCACAAAGGGTTTATCACGTAATGTGATAGATAATGCATCGAGGGAGATGGGTTTGAGACCCACGGTATGAGTTGTCCACAGTGGTAACCTACTCTATGTGATCGGAGATCCCGTGAATTAGAAGTAAGAGACAAGCTGTTGGTCAGCTGAGAGGAGAGTATTCTTATATTTTATCCCACTCCGTGAAGATGCAATATTCTTCTAATCTGTATGGTAGGTTGACATTTGTCTTAATGTGTTCCAAGTGATTTACTTATATAAGCGGAGATGTGTCCTACAGAGCATCTCTTGAGGAACTCACCTATATGAGCTTGATTGTTGAACGTCGCAATCTGTGAGAATTGGGTGTTCTCTAATAAACTCATGAAAGGCCTTCGGAGTATGACGCATAAGCTCCAACCGCGGGGAAGCCTTGCGGCAGCCTAGTATCGGTCTAGACGTTGTGTGAAACTGGTATCACAGCAAACTTGTAGTTCAAGGCATAGTCCACTATCCAAGTTGTGAATTAGTGTAACATAACATTCTAGGTGGAAGTTCAACTTAACAGTCTCCACTAAGTACCGGTATATAAACAATGCTTTAGAACTTAAAAATGAGGAGATGTGTCTATGAGATTTTGTGGGGGATTGTTGGAATTTACTAGTATTTACTAGTCCAAATAAATTCAGAAATTCTCATTGACACATTATTATTTTGTTAATTGGGAAAATTAATGAGTCATTGATTAATTAGTAACGGTCGCGTTTATTGGGGCTGTTTCTATTTCATTAACAGACGCGGTTATTACGACCGTTTCTGACTCATTAACAAACGCGTTTATTGTTACTGTTTCTATTTCATAAACGGACGTGTTAAGTACGACAGTTTCTAAATCATAAACGGACGCGTTTATGGCGGCTGCTTTGACTCCCAACATACACTATATAAACCCGTACCAAGCCAGCCTTGGTAGTAGGTTGTTTTCATATGGTTTCTCACCGTTCCAAAATATTGCGCCGCCACTCAAACCTTCTCCATCCCTCCTTCCGGCGTGCACCAGAAGAAGGGACAGCAGGCCTCCGGAACCCCGCCTCTTGCGATCCTGTACGGGAGAGGGGCGATCAGGTTTTTGGGGAGAGCTCTCGCTCGACTGCTGACAGCGATCACTTCCCCAACGACGACTTCTTCCCCGACATCGGCAACCTCTTCCTCGACGACGACATGGCCCAGACCGGGGACAACACAGCCGCTACTACAGCTGCTGCAACGTATGCATCTCTCTCTCATCTGTATCAGATCTCGCTACAATTTCTATGTCTAGTACTTGCCGTAGATTGGATCTGTTTCCCCATTGTACTAGATATTTGCATGCTCGCTTTAGTTGTTTCTGTCATGATTAATTTTATGATATTTCGGATTAAACCATATGATGAATTGCTAATATATTCAACACATATGAAGTATGAACTTTGCAAAACAAAAAAACAAAAATATTCAGTTTGTTCACATAATCAAGACCTTAGAATTCATGTTCGTTCCACATATTAATCATCTCGGTTGTGGTGAGGGGGCTCAAGTTCAATTCTTAATTTCTGACGGGTAGATCCTCTCCTCTCCTCTGCTCCTGACAAGATATCGTTCTCCACCCATGTTCCTGATCAGAGGAGGAAGATACTAGCTAGTCTTCATCTGGGGATCTTCCGATTAGCTTACAAATCCACTGTGAACAGGTAAGAACAGAGAGCACGAGCGCCTGAAATCAGAGATGCACCAAGTGCGCCGTCCTCGGCTTCACACCTTCAAAGGTCAGACGAGAACAAGCAGTTTAAGCAAGCTTGATGTCGAGCTCCCTTTATAACGGAACCACAATTAAACTCGGTACCTGTTCATTCAGACAACGTAACATAACACACTTTTTTTTTTTTTTTTTGCGGGGGGTAACATAACACACTTCACTGAACTCAACTGACACATGTCGTGACTCAGTATAGAATACACTATGAAATAGTGACACAGCCTCGTGTCGCTCTCCCACAAGCGGCTCGGGTGCAAAACCCTAGCCGCCGGACCTCCACAACCTCACCTCTCCCCCTGCCATCGGTGAGCGCTGCCAGGCAAAGCCCGCACGGCATCGGCGGCGGCTGGCCCTGTTCTCTCCCTCTCGCAAGACTTCGGGAGGCGCAGGGGCAGGGCACTCAGCCGAGCAGAGGCGTCCGGCACGTGACAGGGTGGCGCGAGATGGCTGCGGGGCGGCAAAGTGTTTGGGCGACACGGGGATGCCGTGTGCCGGAGAGGGTCAAGGCTACGGTGGCGTTTCGTGGGAAGGGGTCGGGCCCGTCGCGGGACTGCGGCCAGATCTGGTCGCGCTGGGGCGGCGCTGGTCCCTTGTAGTGGGCATCTGCGGCTGTTCGTGTTGGCTGCGATGGGGATGACCAGGGACGCGCCGTGCAGTGGCTCCCCTGGTTGGCGGGCCTCCGGCTCTGGCAGTGCAATTTGATGGGTTTTCCGGCCCGTTCTGGTGTGCTAACAGCGAGAGGCCCGACGGAGGATCGGCCGACAGCTTTTTCGCAAGTGGATTGTGTGGGGCTTCTCGACAGGCTGGTGGTATGCAGTGGTGTCGATTGTGTAGGGCCCTTCCAGGGTGCATCTAGACTTGCACCATTGGTGGTGCTCTGGCCAGATCTACGCGATGTAGCATGTGGCAGGTGTTGCTCCAGGCTGATAGGGGTGTGCTGTTGTCATTGGCCCGGCATAGGTGTTCGATTCTTCGGGCTAAAGCCCCGCTCGACTTTGGTCCGTGCTGGCGAGCCATGCCTTTGGGTATGTCTTCCCTTGTTGGAGGCGCTGCCGAGGGGATCCGATATATCTCCCAACGTCAAGTCTTGCTCCCAGTGAAAACCGTGATTCGTTTGATCGATCGGTGGTGGTGGCGCCTCTGGTGTCGTTACTTCGTTGGAAGCATCAACCCAAGTCTTGTGTTGGGAGCACTGAATCAGTGACGGTGTGGCTGATCAAGAGCGGGGCAGCGTTTTGGAGAGCGTGGAGCTATGGTGGTGCATCCATTTGGACTAGTTGCTTGGTCGACGGTGGTGTGCAGCAGAAGCACCCTCCACATACAAGGAGCATCAGGCGAGCTATGTTTGCCGACCTCGTGGGATCGAAGCGGCATAGGTTCAATCTACCGAACATATCATTCCTCTCTGACGCCATCGAGCTTCGCGAACATGCTTGTAGCAACCCCGTTAATACGACTATTTTCGGTGTGTACTCTGGTAGCGGTGAAGGCGCTCGAGTGCCCGGTCGGATGTGTTGTGGGGTGTTGGCTTTCTGGCGCTTTTGTATGTATTGTGGTGCTTTAGGTCTAATCTAGCCAGGCGTTGTTTTGGTAAGCTAGGTGTGACTTGCCGTTGTTCAGATTTTTGCCCGGTTTTCCTTTAATAAACCGAGGAGTTTAGGTCCTTGTACCACCTTCTTCTTTACAATGAATATAACAGCTCTTTTCGTTCAAAAAAAAAAAAAAGACTATGGACTCCGGAGTAAAGCACATATAACAGCTAACCTTTCAAAATCAGGGTGCATCAAGAGGCCAAAAACCCTGAAAAGAAAGCAACAATAAAGTGGCCAAAAACCCTACAAATCGCGGAGGGCAGTGGTAATTCCTCTTAACGAGAGAGATTAGCAAGAAAATGGCAAAAACAAATTGTGTTCTGCAGTCTATCCATCAAAAGTCTTAGCTAGCTTTGGGTAGTGGCATTTTTTTTCCTTGACTGTGTTTTGCGCTAAGTGGGGGTGTGGAATGATTGAGATGCTCTCGATCTGCACATATATTTTAATATAATCCTTGCCTTTTTTTCTAATTTCATGCCACTTAGGCGTACATCTGCTGGTACTACCTCTGTCCTAGTTTATTGGTCCCCTTCGCATTTTGAAGAAACTAGCAGAGTAGACAGGCTTTGTTCGGAAATATGAGTGAGTGTGAGGACCCAAACAGAAGAGAGAAAATGGAACAGCTACGTCCACTGATTGAGGCTGCCAGCTCTTCTTCCTTATCCGTGTTGATTTTTCTCGCCCCTTCTCAAACCAGCGGCTCCGCTCCATCCTCGCTGCTGCTTCGCGCCCTCCCCCCCACCCCCCACCTGCTACCGCGCCTACGTCGGCTGTTCTTGTACCTCTCCATTGGAAAACTGCTGCTGCTCCATTGCTTCAGCAACCTGCTCAGTCAGGTCTACCTCCATGTCTCCAGTCCAGTCGTCGTCTTCTAATTTTATATTTTTCTTGTTTTCAGCTTTCTGCATTTTATTCTGAGGGTTGGTTAAGTCGTACGCAGTATGATTTTAGATCTCGGGCTGGATCTAGTTTTCTTTTCCGTTCGAAAACAGGGTAAACCCCCGGGCGGGTGGATCTGGGTGGTTCGTTCCGTAGTACCAGATTACGTTGCCATGTAGCCGCCCACAAATTTTATGTGCCATCGTAGCCATTTTGCAGCCCCCCCTGTTGGATGAGCGCTTGTACTGCGCCTTCCTGAAGTTTTGCCCAGGTGTTAAGATGGGATGACAGAGGGGAAAAACAGCCACTGTACATTGGTAGGATCTGAACTCTGAAGGTCCAATGCCTTGGAAGTACGAATTATTTCGTGTCATCCTTCCAGCCTGACACAAAAAGAAAATCACAAAACTGAAAACTCACATAAGTCTGCAATCCTTCCAGCCTGACACAAAAGGAAAATCCAGTCGCTTCAGAATCAAACAATGATTCAAGGACCTGACAGAGAGTTGTCCTGATTTAGTTAAAAGCCTCTTGACCCTATCAGGTTCACTTAACAGGCTCACCTGTCTGCGTAATTGCTCCCGGGTTCTGCCATATAGTCAAGGTATTCTACCGAAGAAAACGTTTAAAACTCTGTCTACTTTCGCCTCTTGTAAAGACTGCGTATACTGTAATATTTTGGCTGAAGGTTCAATTTCAAAGTCTGAGGAAAACCTGGCATATATAGAGAATAATGCCTTATCCAACCATCCAAAATACTTGGTCCTCCTGGTCAATGCTCTGAAATAATCAGAAATAAAACCTGATGTTATATATGGATGGACTGTTGAAGTCTCTGCCCCATTTGTTTCTTGGCCTTTTTGCTAGAAATTTCCTTCATTCAGCAGGCTGTTTCAAATTTTCAGGTACATCACATGTATAACTAGAGAGCGAAGATAAATTCTTGCGCAGCCAGAGATGACTGGAATAATGGTGAGCACTTCAACCGGGGTGATGAATTCTCTCCTGGGTAAGCTGGCCACCCTGATGGGGGAGGAGTTCGCCAAGCTGAAAAACCTGAGGAAGGAGGTGAAGCACATCAGTGATGAGCTGAGCAGCATGAAGGATGCTCTAGAAAGCCTTGCGGATGTGGATACACTGGATAAACAGACCGCTAGCTGGAGGGACGCGGTCAGGGAGATGTCGTATGACATCGAGGATATTATCGATGACTTCATGTGCAAAATTGGGGAGAAAAGCAAAAAAATTGGTTTTATCCACGACACCGTTCAACGCCTCAAAACTTCAAGGGCCCGTCATCAGATCGCGGGGCAGATTGGGGACATCAAGAAACTTGTGCGTGAAACAAGTGAGCGGCGTGAAAGATATAAGGTCGATGTCCCCAAATCGGGCAATGTGGCAGTTGACCAACGCGTTGTGGCACTCTATGAAAATGCATCTAAACTTGTTGGTATGGAGGGACCAACCAACGGGCTTGTCAATTGGCTAAAAGATGAGGAGAAGAAGTTGAAGATTGTATCAGTTGTCGGTTTTGGAGGTTTGGGAAAAACAACACTTGCCAATCAGGTATACCATAAGCTGGAGGGGGAATTTCAGTGTGGTGCATTTTTGCCTGTGTCTCAAAAGCCAAATATGCCAAAACTTCTGCATAGTTTATTAACCCAACTTGGGTATGGACGGTATTTTAATGACTGTGAGTTAAATGTTCTTCTCGACCAAGTCAGAGAAAACCTAAAAAACAAGAGGTACTTATTTTTACTTGTTATTTACATGTGCCTCTGATACTTAGATTTCCTGAAATGATTTAATATTATGTTCTTCTATACGAGAATCAATGTTTAATTTGATAACAAATATTTTTTGTATACCTTGAACCTATTGAACCTGTTGAAATGTTTAATTTACTTACCGATGTACTGATTTTCTTGCAGCTATTTGGTTATCATCGATGATCTATGGGATGTATCAGCATGAAATGTTATTAAATGTGCTTTCCCAGAAAATAATCTTGGTAGTAGATTAATAGTAACTACAAGAATCAAGACTGTGGCTGGGGCATGTTGTTTCGGTCGCCATGGGCACATTCTTGAAATGAAACCTCTTAGCGAAGAAGACTCAAGGAAATTGTTTTTTGGTAGGATATTTTGCTCTGAAGAAGCTTGTCCAGGTCAACTCAGAAATGTTTCAGTTGAGATTCTGAAGAAGTGTGGTGGTTTGCCACTTGCAATCATTAGCATATCCAGCCTATTAGCAAGTGAAAGTTCCAACCAAAAGGAGAGGTGGAAACATGTATTGAATTCATTGGGGTCAGTGTCAGGCACAAATCTTACCTTGGAAGCAATGAGACAGATCTTGAACCTTAGCTACAAAAATCTTCCTCACTACCTCAAGACATGCTTCTTGTATCTTGGTATGTTTCTGGAGGACTCTGAAATATATAGGCACGAGTTGGTAAGCCTATGGGTTACTGAAGGTTTCATTAGTAAAGCATGTGGGCAAAATCCAAAACAGACTGCGATAAGTTATTTCAATGAGCTTGTCAACATGAGCCTTGTTCAACCTGTACAGATTGACATGCATGGGTCAGTGTTAACTTGCAAAGTCCATGATATGTTGTTGGATCTTATCCTGTACAAATCTGCGGAAGAGAATTTTATCACCGTCGTAGACAACCCAGAGGCCATTACAGGACAGCTTCAAAAGCCCCGTCGGATGCTCTTCAACTTGGATGGTGCAACATTGCCAAGGGACGTTAATATGTCACAAGTGTGATCATTTGCAAACTGGAGAGGCTCCACGAATATACCTTCGTTGGCAGAATTCAAGTATCTTCGAGTTTTTATTGCTGACTTCAGTTCTAGTTCTGTTGATGACAACCGGAAAATCGATCTGACAGGATTGTGTAAGTTATATCAGCTGCGACATATACAGATTGAAGGCTGTGATAACTGCCAGCTACCAAAGCAGATTAGAGGGCTACAAAAGTTGGAAACATTTGATATAGATGGGTCATGCATCCCAATGGATATTTTTCACCTGCCATGTTTGTTGTCTCTGCATATTTTTCACCTGCCGTGTTTGTTGCCTGAGGGCATCGGTAAAATGAAATATCTACAGCGTCTGAGATGGTTTGACACGCTACACAGCTCAATCCATAGTATCAAGGGCCTAGGAGAGCTCACCAATCTGAGACTTCTGTACCTCAGAACCGGTTTTTCTGAAGATGTGGACATGGATGTTCTAAACTCTTCTTTGGGGAAACTTAGTAACCTCGACTCTCTGAACGTATTTTCACCTGATTCTTGGATACCTGAGGCACTAGCCTTGTCGCCGCCTCCCCCCAACCTCATGGGGCTCTCCATGATGCGAATATCCCGGGTGCCAAACTGGATTGGGGAACTCCATAACCTCCAGTGCTTGCATATCACTGTTGATAAGCTAGAGAAGGATGATGTTGGCATTCTTGCGGATTTACCGGCCCTCATGGACCTAGAATTAATGTTCAATAGAGCCCTGGAAGAAAGAATTGTCATCTATGGGACAGCATTTGTAGTCCTGAAGCGGTTTGTTGTCTACTGGATTATCATGCCACACCTGACCTTCCAAGCCGGGGCAATGCCGAAACTACAGAGCCTCTCTCTACCTTTGAACGCCAGGGGGTGGAAGAAGGACGAGAGCGCCACACCTACAGGCATCGAACACTTGTTAGCACTTGAAAGAATCTCTGTGGGGATTGGGAGTGGTACTGAATCTGAACAGAGAAGCGCAGAGTCTGCCATTAGGAGCGCTATCAACATGCATCCCGACCATGCTCACATTAAAATCGACATCCAATGTTACTAACAAACAGTGTGGTTTTTTTTGGGTGGTACCAGCCACGTCCAGCAGCTGGTATGTTCAAATTTCCACCTCCGACCCCCTAACTCCAGTCTGTCTCTTATTTAATTGTTTGAGCTTGATTGGTTTCCTGGTAACTTCCAGTTTGGGCTGTAGCTCTCCATAATACTGTACCTTCTATTGTTCTAGCAAGAATTCCCTAGATCTACGCAGAGTCGAAACTGGAAATGCCTCATTTAAATCGAAAATACGAAGCGCCGACGTTTCTTTGAACATTTGAGTTATGGTTTTCCTTACGAAAGGTCATTAAACAAGTATTTGCAAATGTCTAGGTCAAGTGTCCACAAAAAAATTTGTGGTGCAAATAGCTTGAAGTAAAGTAGTCCTATATGTTAGCAGTGTTTGATTAACTCGGCAACACACGCGTAATTTAGAGAGGTCAAGCATTCTCATAGACACTGATTTTCAGGGAAGTAGATTCTTTTCTATGGAGCAACAAGATGAGGTACGGCAAGGAAGGAACATTGAGGTGTCTCCAACATTTATGTCGTAAGTGTAGTGGATGGAGATGGATTACTGCATTTTCTTCCTGTCGGGAATATCAGCTATCACTTTGATTTGTTCTGCTAGTTATCTCAATGATCTGTTCCTCCTTCGTCTCTAAGATGATGCATGATCACGCTTTGCTTGGGTTTCTCCGGCAATAATGCTTGATGGTGAGCAGGAGAAGAACTGTTCCTCGCTCCTTCCTTGACTAGCTAGGGTGTTATATCTTCTTGTTATTGTTGTATGTGTACGTTTGCTTCTTGCATCAAAAGTATTCAACCGAGTATTTATTGCTGGCACTGTTTCCATTTCTCAAAAGGACAGTTGATATGTTGTATTTCGTGGCAGTGATTCAGATGCAACTTCGTGTTGGATCACTGACTGTTCAAAAGTTTCCTTTGGACATGGACATGGATGCTGTGTAGACACTAGACACACGCATGTTTCCTACAGGAAGCAGGAGCAGAGCATGCAGGGGTAATAAAGTTCCTGAATAAGTTGTGTGGACAGACGCAACCAACCTGAATAATAGATAGGCAGTCAGTAGCGGGCTGTATGATGCAGTGAATCGATGGGCATGGCTGCCGGGAAATCAAATCGACGAAGAAGCCGGCTCCATGCCCCGCCGCCGCCAGCCTTCACCGAAGCTTCTTGGAGTACGTCTTCATTGCCGGCTGATGAGTGTTAGAGTTGTGTCGAATATTGTGTACAAGGTAGGTTATAGTTGGACTCTGAGTAATATTGTGTTTAGATAGGATATGGAGTCGTGTCTTAGTAGGACACTTGTATTCTAGGCCTCTCTTATATAGTGAGGGTAGACACACGATGTAACCTATATCAACATAATAGCACAGGCACGCAAGGGGGAGCCGGCGGCATGTGCCGACGCCCGGGTGGCCGGTGTGCAGTATTGTGACGGTGTCACGGGGAGGAGCGCCCGTAGTTATGCCCCCGGGATGTAGCCATATTGGTGAACCTCGTTAACAAATCTCGGTGTCGTGTCTCGTGTGATTGCTTGATCCTCGGATGATCGACGATATACCTCGGATTTATTCTAACAATGAGCAGAAAAATGCATCCAACCATGGGAATGGAGACATGGCATCGCCGTCGTCGCGGTCTCCGCGCGCGCGGCCGTCGGCTGTTGAAGCTCCGGCGAATAGTCGCCCCAATAATCCTTTCTCCGCTAGATGAGTTTCTTACAGCCCAGATACATTTTGTGTTGATTTCCCCCATCAATTTGTATCATTTCTCTGCCATCAAAAAGGAAATTTTGTATATCATTTTTCTTGCCATGCTATTGTGGTGGGTGGCGGCGACGGTGGCGCGTGAGCAAAGGGTGCAGTAGCCCGCATCCCCTTTGCCACGGAGGAGAATGATGTCCAAAACAATTCCTATACGTCTCCGGCTATGTAAGCCTGATAGGTGGGCCAGTCAGCTCGGAATGGAAAAAGTTTTTTTCTTAGAAAAACAACCGGTAAAATGCGATGATAGAAAAAATAGTTCATACATGCCCTAATAAGGGTGACATCCACATATTACAACACAGACTACTGACACTGTAAACACCTCACCCGCATCCTTGCCTGTTGCATGGCCTCCATTTTCATCCTGTCAACTGCCAAGTAGACGAGCTAAGCTAAAATATCAGTATTCTTCTCCACCAAAAACTTTAGAGGTACAAAACAAATTTACTTGTAATTTAATCCACCCTAAAAATGGAGATGTGGGTGAGAGATTTTCAATGGAGATGTGGGTGAGAGTTTTCTTTTCACTTGCAAAAGGAAAAACCAAGTATAAAATGGTAACACTACGGAAGGAGAAAGTCTTCACCTCGGAATAGTACTACCTCGGTCCGGGTATACTAATCTTCCTTGTATTTTGTATCATATTTTGACCATAACATTAACTAATAAAATATAAATTACATGCAGCAAAAGTAATATCATTGCAAACTACATTCAAATAGGAACCCAACAATATAATTTTGGATAACATGTACTCCCTCCGGTCCTTTGTGGTCAGCATATAAGTTTTGTCCAAAGTCAAAGTAATAACTCTATTTTGATCAAACATATAGACAAGAGTATAAAATTCACAATGCCAAATCAATAATGTTAGATTCATTATATGAAATGTACTCCCTCCGTTTTCAAATATAAGTCTTTCTAGAGATTTCAGCAAGTGACCACTCCATCCGTTCCTCAATATATGTCTTTTAGAGATTTCACTATGGACTATATATGAATGTATATAGATATACTATAGAGTGTAGATTCACTCACTTTGCTCTGTATGTAGTTCATAGTGGAATCTCTAGAAAAACTTATATTTGTGAACGGATAGAGTAGATGTTGATATTTTTTATATAAATTTGGTCAAACTTTATAGTGTGTAACTTGACAAAAACCTAATGCGTAAAGTAAAAGACCGGAGGGAGTATTAACATTTTAGTAGTCAAATATGGGGTCAGTTTTTTACCCAATATACTACGGGGACTAGTAAAGCTGAACGAAAGTAGTAGTTGCGGAGCGTGCCTCCGTGCCCGCACACAAGGTTCTGGGTTTTGTGCGGATTTTTTTTGGGGAAATGTTTAAAACCGGTGCGTCGGCCGAAGCGCTCGGCCGGTCTCACGCCAGCCTGGCGATTCTCAGGATCGTGCGTCGCCCACGCTTGCGCATAGGCCCAACCAACCTTTTTTTACGGGTCCATAACCAATCCTTATCCATCCAGTCACTTTCCTTCGTCTTCCTCGCGCTCTCCCGCAAGCAACTCATTTTGCTGCAACCGTAGTCGGGTTTTGCTACGACCGGTGATTTTTTTTGCTACATCCATCAAGGCAGAGCTGCGATCTCGCGACGGCGGCGACGACGATTTTGCTACAACTGTAGTCGGGTTTTGCTACGACCGGTGATTTTTTTTGCTACATCCATCAAGGCAGAGCTGCGATCTTGCGACGGCGGCGACGACGATTTTGCTGCAACCGTAGTCGGGTTTTGCTACGACCGGTGATTTTTTTTGCTACATCCATTCAACGGCGTGGTTGGCTGGTGGGAGTCGTCGACGCAATTCCGTTCAGCGAGCATCAATGGCGATGGGCGGCGGAGCTACAACTGGAGCCGCTGAGAGCTGAAAACCGCAGGTGCAGCTGTTGCATGCATGGGTCGAGGCAGCGACGAAGACGACCGACGAGGGTGGGAACCAACTACGAGGACGGCCGGCCAGGATGGGGACCGGCGACGAGGAAGGCCACCGGAGAGGAGATGAGGCACCGGAGGGGAGCTGCGCTAGACGGCGAAGATGCAGGGGGAGCTGCGCTAGACGGCGTAGATGCGGAGAGCTGCGCGAGCGCGAGGAGAAAGAAGATCTGGGACGAATGGTTTTTTTTTTCGCGAGATCAAACGGCCAGAACAAGTGGCATCCTGCGGTCAGGGTACAACCGGCCCAAAGTTTGGGCCGGTGCGCCGGCGCTGATCACTCGCCTTTTTTTTCAGTTAACGGGTGGTAACCATAAATCCCAGTACCCCACAAGAAATCGCTTTACAGTGCAAAAAAATCCCAAACTTTGAATTTGAAAGAATTCTGACTGAAATTTGGATGAATTGTATTCGGATTCAAAATTATTATTTTTGATATTTTTGGCTACCACGGTAACTTAAATCTTGACGCCCCGCGAGATTTATAATCCAGTCGGGACCAAAATCTTGCTCGCACGTTGCCAGCCGACGCGAAACTATATATGGTCGGTCCTATGCATGAACACATACGAACTCAAGGAGAAGAAAATTAAACAAGCATTGTATCCTTGCATCAATTAGCATGGAGGGATGACTCAGCGAGAATGGCCATGAAGCAAACGCCAAATTAACCCAGGACAAGATGTCGACACCCACCCACCCTCGGTATGTGTGCCACCGGCCGATGACCACATCATGTCCTCATGCATCCGTGCCCTCCACACACACATGCCGCCAACCGTCCGTTCAGCAACTTTTAGGAAGAGTTAATTACACATATAGTACACAAACTTGCACGGTATGTACATATTCATACAACAACTTGAAAATTGACACAAATTGATCCACCAACTTGCGTTTCGGAAATATTTTCATACATTTCCGTTACTCACAGTCAAATGGTCCGTTAACTCTACCAGTCTGCCTATATCGCTGGGCAGCATCACATTAGTGGGCTAGCCAACCAACCAAAACAAGTAGCTGATGAATAATGATGCACAATTTATTTTATATCTTGACAATTTATTTGCTGTACAACTTATCTTTTTTTTGCGGGAATGTGGGATATAGAAAGAAATAAGCAAGACACCAGATTTGCATTGCCCAGTCAAATGAAATGGGCACGCAACTAATGGGGACCATGATCCTTGTGTTTGCATGCAGTTTGTGAGAAGAGTAGTGTTAAGTTGTGGTTGACGGGTTTGTTGGAGCCTTTGAAAATAATAATCAAAAAGCATATTTAGATATTTTAAAAAATAATTGTGAAAACATATGTGGAGCCCGTCTCTCAAATGCCATACGTATGCTTCTAAAAAATCCAAAATATAAATGCATGCACATATGCATGTAGACTACATATGTGTGAAATATTATGTAATATACTTTCAACATGGCGTTTAAAAATAAGACAAATATGTACTATGTAAAAAAGGGTTGTTCATTATATGTTTAAACCATTTTTTACAGATTTGTATTGAGCACATACAAGTGTTCACAAAATATATATTTTGAAACTTTTAAATATGCTTTTAGAAAAAATAAAAAAAAGGCTCCAGGTAGCCCGCCAGCCACAACTTTGCACTCCCGTTTGGGCGATGTGCTCATCAAATGGATAAAATAGTTATTCAGTGGGATGCCACGTTCTGTCGACTGCGTGGTGTTTGTAATGACTCTGTAAAATCTTAGGATGTTATGCCGGCTCACTTTTTCGAAGCTGCCCATAAGGATAGGATATGCGTGCATGCCTTCATAAGGATGAGTGTATGCTCGTGTATCTGAGCGACTGCGATTGTACCATGTTAAAGAAAAACAAGTGACCCTAAATAGTAACATATGAACAAAGCGTATGTACATGTAGCTTTGAGAAAGCAACGTACACTACCCGCAGAAAAAAAAACAGCGGACACTACCAGTAAAAATAATACAATAATGAAAAAGGAAGCAGCGTACGCAGCCTAAAAGGATATAATCATCCTTGTATCATTGTTTAACGGAAACAAACAGGCGGAATTTGTAGTTAGCACCTTTCTAGTCTGAGCGAACGTCTCTGGTTCGAAACTAATTTCTCTCGGTGGCTGACAGCATGGACCCACGTTATGCTAGAGGAGAGAGTGTGGGCTTGGTGCCACGCTGGCGTGCAATGTAGACAAATATAACGGGGCATTAACAATAATTGACGGAATTGTACTGAAATGTTGCCGAAATTCAAGTTATAGGAGCAATTTGTGTCATTTTACAAGTTATTGTATGAATTTGTACGCACCGTGCAAGTTCGTGTATGATAGGTGTAATTAACTCTTTTAGGAAAATCTTACATATGGAGCTGGTTAAACAATTTCTAAACAGACTGCTACTGTACTTCCTCCGTTTCTTTTTACTCTGCATATAAGATTTGATCAAAATTAAATTTGTAGATGTTGATATTTTTTAATATATATTTAGTCAAACTTTGCATCGCTTGACTTTGACCAAATCTTATTTGCGGACTAAAAAGAAACGAAAGGAGTACTTAATTTTACCCAACTAAAACGTTCAGAGAACACGATGAGTTCCTTTTCCAGCAATGGGCTTCTTTACCGTTTCATTGACTTCACCCACGTATAGACCGCTTCTCTCATGGAGTATATATAAACCCATTCCCGCAATATTGTATTCCATACTAGCATGGCTATAGAATGGCGTAGCCAGCTCAACGGATCATGGTGGTCGTCCAACTATAGAATTCCACATAAATTTATTTATTTATTAAAAATATATTTATTTTCAACGATATATATTAGGCTTGCAATACCACATCCAACCCTTATGCTTAATTTCACCTTAAACATATGCAATCATTTTACGTTACTCGAGAATTAGTAATGGCTATATGGAAGCGCAAAAAATATTCACCTGCCTATTAAAATCCTCTTTTGATTCACATGATTTGGTAAACAAAATGGCAAGAAAAAGTGCAGGACTGTAGGATGACAAATACTCTCTGATGCTAATTTCTGCAGGTTACATAAAAATATGATCTGCAAGTTACATGAATTAGTATATGGAGTATTTGACACACCACAAGAAAACAAAGATACTAGATTTGGAAGATGTTTGAGTGAATGTAAATTTTCTGAAATAGTGTCAAATAAATGCTTAGAAAAAATTATAAGCGATTAAAATTACCTACATACGGAGAATTGCTAATAATTCGTATGCTCTAAATTCTATAAAAGTCATTTGAATAAGAAAGCCATAACTTTGTGACATGCATGGTTATTGAACATGATTGATTGAGAACATCAAGTGTCAAAGACAGTGCAAAGCACATAAGAATGAGCACATCGTGTTACAGTCACCTCGGCAGGTTGGCAACGGTGATAAAAGCTACGCCCCATGTGAGTGACTGATTTTGTCGTCCTCATTAAGACTTTTTAATTAAAAAAACATTTTTTTAATTAATCTTGAGGACAATATGTTAAGAACCTTGGGGGTACTAATAATGAAATTAATAAAGAAATAAAATTGGGATTCCTTGATAAAATAGATATAAGATTTTCCCCTTTTTGATGCTATATTATATTTAATTCAAAGGATTTTTGCGCGAATTTTGGAGGACTAAAACAGTTGCAATTTGATAATTGGGTTGTTTCTTTTGTTGATTATTTATACCTCATACGACTTTTCTATTATGATTTATTTGGCGACATTCGACAGCAAATGTACCCATTAGTTAATCTCCTGGAGGGCATTCCTAACTTTTAAGTTCAAGTTTTTTTAATCATTTTTCCAATAGTTATGTCACACTACTTGATTTTGCCATTAGAAGTTTCTAGTACTCAAAATCATCCTTCTGTTAACCGTGTGCTAGAAAGTGCCATTCGGCACAAATACCGTCTTGTCAAAGACCATTGACGGAGGTTAAATGATGTAATCCGACAAACCCTTATAACTGGGTGCAAATTCTGTCTAGCCAGCTTCTAATGCACATGATATCATATTTTCCATGTTTTTGCATCTTGTGAGTTTCGGAAGTCTATGGTTCTTCCTGTCATTGTCTTTCGAAAAAACATGCATTACAAATCATTCCATTGGATATTATTTTTTTAGTTTTGGTTGTGTTACATACAGTTGAATCGTCAGTCAACAGTATGCACAGTCATGATTTATTTTGTGCGTAGTCTTTTTTGCCTATCCTAACAATGACAAGAGCTTCTTGCCAAAAAAAAAAAAAACAATGACAAGAGATGTGCCCATTTGTTGAGGGAGGAATATTGATGTACAAGTAGGCCATGGATGCACCTCGGCCAGAGATTCTCTAAGCATACAACCATGATGTGGCCATTGAGTAACTGAGATGACGACATGCACACATGGTAGGATCTGATATACAGTACCTAAGCTCTTTTGTCAATAGAACATTGGTACTATGCCTTGTTATGATAATCCAGTGCAACTGCGCAAGCTTACGGATGTCCACATTTGATGAGCTGCCACAAATTGGTGTCTAATTAATTAGGCAATTCAGCCAAAAAATAATAAATAAATCCATTCTTTGAAAGTAATAATAATCAGCCAGCCCTTTCTCTGTGCTTGAAACTACTCCCTCCTTCCCAAGAATCTAAGACATGCC
This sequence comes from Secale cereale, assembly GCA_902687465.1. Lineage (NCBI taxonomy): Eukaryota > Viridiplantae > Streptophyta > Magnoliopsida > Poales > Poaceae > Secale > Secale cereale. The sequence goes on along the minus strand of LR738714.1, from coordinate 766,715,076 downwards.
CATATTCCAAGATCTAAATTTATCTAGCAATTAGACTTGTAAATGTGAAAATAATATGTGAAACACAAATGGCATCAGTGAAAAATACTTACGAATATGAATCAAAAGATCATATCATTTTTGTGTCACATGACTCGTACTTTTCTAGTTAAATTGTTGGTAAAACATAATTTTCTGTTGCCATGTACACCTTGCATTTTTAGATGACGGAGTAGCCACAACTACAAGTCGTACTACCTAAATGTTCTAGTAAGAAAGAGGGAGATTGAAAACAAAACTTTGTCCTGTTTTTATGCATTCCTACTTGCCCTAACATGCTTACTGTGATTAGCTATTTTTTGGACAATGAAAACATTAACTAGTTCCATTGTTTAAGGTTTAGAAATAGTAAGTTGGTAACAAAATCATAATAGTAAGCTGGTAACCCTTTATCGTAATAGTAAGTTGGTAAAAAATCATGGATCTACACAACTTGCATCGATCCATCAGACGGCCATCGGCATCACATACACTAGCTACCAAATCTATATTGGAAGGTAGATGACAAAAGCAACCTACCTGCCGTCTAAAAGACTAAAACACACGCCGCGAGCTAGCTAGTTCGATCGAACACACAACGCTAGGCTTCCAAAGAAAACTAACTAGCTAGGTCGTCGGCACCGGCGAGGGTCGATCTCACCTTTGACGCCGGCCGGCTGGCCGGCCAGCCGATGCCGTCCATGCACTGTGCGATCCACGTGGTGCTGGGGGTGGTCATGCGGAGGAGCATCTGCCGGCTGCACGAGGTCGTCGCCATGGCCGTGGAGCTCGGCACGGCGCTGCTCGTGGCCGTGCGGTTCTCCGGCATGGCCTTCCGCCGCACGCCAGCCCCGACTCAGGTGGTCTCGGGGTCGACTCACTATTACTACTACGCCCCCGTGGCGGCCTCCATGGTTGGCATGTCCAGGCTCGACAGGCACTAGTCACCGGTGAGCTACACCCCTCCGGATTTGATGTCTAATCAATCGTGTTTTTTTTTAATTTTGTGAGTAATAATGAAATTCAGCGCTTGATTAGCTACATACACACATGTGCACTGTAAATTAAGCAGTATATGTGTTCATCATGATATCGACATAGTAATTGATCACTCTCGCATGCATTTGAGAGCAAATGGTGGTGATTAATTGGATCTTGGTTGGTCAGGTGTCCAATTTTGTGATAACTCTACCCC
>LR738714.1:766661432-766713810 GCA_902687465.1 Secale cereale | reverse complement strand
CCCCTTCTTTGAAAAAAACGGTGGCCATTTGCGTTTCTTTCTTTGCTTGCTAGCTCGTTTTTGTTTTGGGGATTCATGATTCACTGTTATGTAATAATCTGTAAACGTTAACTAAACCTATAACCCTCCAGTGGTTTATAGAATACATATAGCAGATATGAGATATCAGAAGAAGAATCGAGAGAGAACAGGCAAGAATTAGTTATTCTGGATATATGAGGAGAGTGCATCCTACATAGGTGGATCCTCTTCCTTGCTGATGTCCATTTTATCGTCCGGGTTGTTATTAATCGCGGTTTATGCATGTGATGTATTATCAATTTGCAGATATTGCTCCTAGTAGTCCAACTAATGTAGTTCACTGAGAACTAATTACCGGATTAATTCTTGGTGTGTTGTTTCTGTGTATATTGTTCGCCCTACCTGTGATTTCTGAAATGTTTGATCAACTAGCCTGTAATCAAAGATTATAATGGACTAGTTTGTTATAAGAAAATCGTACAGAAAGCGTCACAATTTTTGTTACTTGATTTAGTAATCATACCACTTAGGATTGTAATGCATTCCTGAATTTCAAGATCTCTCTAAGGCGAGGCTTCCAAAACTAGATCATTTAATTGGTTTCTCTAAGTTGTATCAAAGTACCTTGTTTTCTAGATTTGTTTCATTAATTACCTGATGTGCCATGTAATATATTCGCAACAGCTCGTGATGCGTTGGTTGTGAAATAACAAACTGTTCAACTTTATTTTTTTGCACCTTGACCTATCATGTTGCATGAACTTTGTTGTTGGCTGTTGGTTTATAATCTAAAGCATTCCGGGGAGGGGGGAGGGGGCTTTCTCGTCGTTGATATATTGAGTGTTCAGAAAATCACACTCAACTTATATCTTTTGGTCTATGCATATGGTAATTGCACCGACAAGGATATTCAAGGTGCTCCTCGAATAATTTGATCAGGATGGCGTGACAGATACACACTTGGTGCCTTACAACTTGTGTCATCGGAGCATTAGATTGAAAATGAAAAAAAAACTTGTTTCATCGGAGGGATATCGGGTTACTTCAATGTACTTAAAAAAAAAATCTCCCTTCCAATAACTAGCTAGATACTCCCTCCGTAAACTAATATAAGAGCATTTATATCACTACTTTCGCTCTTATATTAGTTTACAGAGGAAGTATAAAACATGACTAGCAAGCATGGACATATGGGACCAACATATTGGGGGGAGAGGCAAGTTACAAGACTTACAAAACGAGTCTAAGTCTGAGAGCAAGTTCCTTGTATTGGGCTGAAGGGAGTGCACATGGGACCTGTGTTTGAGGGGAGAGGTCGATATTTTAACCGACCAGTTGCAAAACTTACAAAATAAATCTAGTTACAGGGGATGAGAGATTTGATATTGTTACCACAAAATATATGCTTTGTATAATATGCCAACATTGAATGCGACTACAATGCCCAGGAAGGAATGTTAACTCTGATCGGAAGCTAGACACATCCTAAGTAATAATTCTAACAACTTCGAAGGTTGATAACATGAGAGGTCGCCTGATTTGATGTATGTTGCTGTGAGTGAGCTCCCTACTACACCTCTCCATTCCCACCGATGTCAGATCATATGACCATAACAGCACATGAAACTTCTACTCTTGCGAATGCCAGGTATGTGATTGGATATATTTCGTGTTAAAAGTATTGCATTGCGTCCATGGTTCTTTATCAACAGTTCCATGGCTGCCAGCTGCTTGGTCCCTTCCCCGGCGCGGGCGGCCGAGGGGCCCCGACCTTAGCCGCCGGTCACTCCTCCTCCCATCCCTCCCCTCCGCCGCCGCTGGAGGAAACCGCCGGGCTAAGCCCGTGCGGCTGATGGCGGTGACGGAGGAGCCTCTCCCTCGCGCGCGAGGGTGACGCGGGGCACTCGGGCGAGCGGAAGTGCGCCTTCGATCTGAGCCTCCGCGGCGGTGGCTCGCTCCCGGCGGTGAGCGGCGACGGATGGCCGCAGCATTGGGGCACCTCGGATCGGTGGCGGCATGGAGGTCTTTGGTGGACTGGTCGGCTGCGGGCGTGGTTGGCCCTCCTGTCAGATCTGATCTGGCCAGAGTGGCTTGCTCGCTCCGTGGCGGCGGAGATCGGTGGTGGTCCGTGCGCATGATGCGAGAAGGAGGCTCGTCGAGCGGATCCGGGTGCAAACCTCATCCTGGGCTTGTTGCCAAGACCGGCGATGGCGACACTCTTTTGTGTCATTACCTTCTTGAAGGCATCACCGTGGAGAAGCTCCAGACCTCTATCCGCTGCCTCCGGGGGAAACCCTGGATCAGTAGATCGAATGACGGCGGCACTCTGGTGGAGTAAATTGCCAAAAAAAAAACACCACAATTGTGTCACGTAGTGCCAAAAACCACCGTTTTAATAAAAGTTTGCCAAAAGCACCCTGTGGCATCCATGGCGGGGCTCGCCGGAGAGGGCTGTGGCGCGGATGAGGTTGCAGGAGGTGACGGCGGCTCACGGCGCCCGCGTCCATGAGTCCGACAACGAGCTTCAGCGACTGGAAGAATGTGACCGCCTGGCGGCGAGGCTCCTCGTGGTGCTACCTGGTGCTGCCATCATCGATGGAGCGCTCGCGAGGAGACCGGACGCCGATTTGGTGCGTTTGCAGGACGGAGGAGCGCGCCGCGGGCATCTTGGAGCATGACCGGAAGCTCTCGGGCGGCGACGGTCTTCGGCACCGTCCACGCTAGGAGCTGCGGCGGCGGCCGGGATGGCGACCTGATCGAGCAGAGGAGGGCTCAGGCGAGACAAGCAAGGAGGGAAAGGAGGGTCCGTGGTGGGGCAGTGCTCCGGTGGCGAGCTCGCTGGCGGGAGTAGCTCCGGTGGTGGAGTACGCTGCGAGCGAGCATGGGTGACGGTGGACGTGATGCACACAACATGCTCGATAAAATGTGCAGGTGAAGTGTAGGTGCTGGCGGGTGGGCCCTTTGTTAACTTAACTTCGAGCAGATGTTGTTAGATTTTGGTGCCACGTCAGCCTTCAAAGCGGGCCCAACATGTCATATTTTGCATCAAATGGCCCTTAATCAAATATTTGGTGCTTTCAGCAAACAATTACTCAAAATCATTATTTTCGGCAAACTTTTATGAAAACGGTGGTTTTTGGCACTACGCAACGCAATTGTGGTGGTTTTTGGCAATTTACTCCGCTCTGGTGTCGTTTCCCTTTTGGGGGCGTTATTCTTGGAGGTGTAAATGGGCTCGAGGGACCAGTGGACGGCTTCTTTGGTGGAGCGGTGCTTCATCTTGCTCATTGATGGCGGCGGATTTCGGCGGCGTGGCGCAGTGGAGACTCGGCGTCCGAGATGCGGATATGGACTCGCACAGGAGGAGGACGCTGTCAGGCGTCATGGTGGCGTCGATGCCAAAGAGGCCTAGCAAGTTCGGTGCGTTAGTTTTTGATCTGAAGATGGATTGGTGGAAGACGGCAGCGACGACACATAAGAGTGCGTCGCACCGGTCCGGTTTGTACGCCAAACCCAGTATGCGGCTCGGTTGGGGCCTCCGGCTTTAGATGTTAGGCTTTTGTGCGATGACTGTTTGGTATTAGGATCAGACTATCGGCACCCCTTCATAGGAGTAGCGACAGATGTTGCTAAGATGGTGGCTTCAGACATCCTGATATAGTATTTTGTAAAGTCCTTGTGAATAATTAATAAAATGGATGCATGCACCGCCCAGATGCAGAGGCCGGGGGTAATCCTCCTTTTCAAAAGAAAAAATGACTACTAGAGCACATGAACTATCCTGCTCTTGGCATTGCCAAGTACGTAGTTGTTTTTTTCAGTCCATGGTTGTGTTGCATGGTGGCCAGTGTTCTTTATTAGCATTTTCACCATTCGAGATTGTTAGTTCTTTCATTTTTGAATATTTATGTGGTTTCTATTCTTCTCTACATGGGTATTGTAAGATAGTTAAACAAATCAATGTTGTTGCATTTTGATTTGATCAAGGTTCTTAAGTTGTGATTGTTACGGTCTTTTTATGTTTCATCAGCTTGCTGGGCTCATTAGAGGGAATATGTCTTTGGGTAAATCTGATAATGAGACAGGATTATACAGGATGAGGCCCCTCTTTGGAGAGGTGTTTCTGGTGTATGGGTTTGTTGTTTTCAACCCATAAATAGCCCCCTGTGGTATGCTTATATAGGGTTCTCTACCCCTGGGCTGCTGCTACGTTACAGGTGAGTTAAAGAGTAACTAGAACATAAAAGCGCGCGTTGTCGCGCCCATCTACGTTGAAGAAAGAATGATATAAGTATTTGACAAATTTGAATTAACCTAGAATTTGGATCAAATATGCTCTACCCATATATTCAGCGTTCATGCAATAAGAGTAATACGAGTCGGTCTAAACTGAAACACGGAATGTTTTTTGAATCGAGGAGAAAGACAGGGAGAGGGGTGACCAATGGGGCGTAAGAAAAATAAATGTTTAAATCATGTTTCATAAAGTTCTTTCTGAAACAATATGTTGAGCATCAACACACCGAAATAGATGGATATTTTTATTTCGAATTATTTGCTGTGAATTTACATTTTATCCAAGAGCATGCGAGTACGAACCTCATTTTCAATATCTAGAGGAGTAGACTTTATTTCTCCTTTTCTGTAGGATATATGTACTATTATGTAAGATTTACGTACTACCCAGAGAAGTTAGGGGTGGGTGGACGCATCCCATGATGCAAGTTGTTCATACTTCCGGTAATACACTAATCAGACTTGACTTGTCCACTACAATTGCAAGCAAGCAAACAAATGAAAACAAATCAGTTTAGCGTGAAACTGCAACTCGACCAACGTGGTGGTGTAAGCAGACTCGACCGAAAAACACAGTTGTTGGCGGTCGTTGGGCTGGCAGAATCATTGAGAGCGCTTGCTAGGCCGGGTCATGTTGCTCCTTTGTTGGCTCAGTTCATCAGAACGCACCTGGATCAATCTGCAGAGCAGCAACCCTGCTAAGTTGGGTTGGCCATCTAGTGCCATGCATGACGGGAATGAATGATGGTGAAAACGCTGTGTGGGGCTGCACATGAATCCAGTACGTTCACGAGCATCATCTAACGGCTAAGGGGTTTAAATCGCTATGGATGCTCCTAACTAGCTCAGTTTTACTGTTTAGTAATAATATATGTCCGCTAGTGGAGGTAATGGATGTTCTAATTGTTAGTACAAACGTCAAGCTTCAAATCTTGGTACCGTCTTTATCAATGTTTCATACTGCTGGTCTCCTAATAAGCCGAGTGAGGTTCATCCGAATGAAGGATATATTTTTCACAATGTGAGCCGAGTGACGGAATTGTCCTCGAGGGTGCATCATGCTGAGTGACATAAAACCCTTATGTTACTGATGCTATTTTTGCCTGCAAAGATAATCTCGTCGAAATGTTCTCTCCCAGGAGAGGGCACACACCCTCATCAATGCCGGTTTGCATGATTGATTTTCGCACAATGATTTTTGTACATGGTCTTGTACATTGTATATACCTTAAATCTTTCGTGGCATCCACAACCACTTCCATCTTGCCTGCCATGAGGAGATTATTCGAATTGTTAGATAAGGGGTGAATTTTCAACTCGGTTCTTTGACTCAGCCATCACCTTATTCTTCACTCGAACTCTAGCTCACACAGGCAAAACAGAAGTGACACGAGTCTTTTTCATAATATTTGTGATCCACTGCTCCTTTTCTTCACCACCACTATCTAATGTTTAATCTGAAACAAATTAACAAATAAGTGACATGAGTCAGAAAATAATTGTACATATATCCGTGCAAATTTTAAAAAGTGTTTGTACCATTAAAAAAAAAACGATTTTTAAAATATTGACATATTTCAAATATGTTCATGGCATTTTTGTAAATACCATGAAAATGTTAGAAAAATGAAAACAAATACTCATATCATTCAAAACTTTTCCAGGGGCATCTCTATAAAAAAATATTTAGAGAATTTTGTTAAAATATTCATGAAATATAAAAAATGGATCACGTATCAAAAAATGGTTCATAACATAATAAAACAATGTGTGTGCCATTTAAAATATGGTTTATGAACATTTAGGAAATCCTCGCATGTTTTACAATAAACATTCATGAAATTTTATTAAAAAGGTTCAATGATTGTTTCAAATTGTTTACTATGTATTATAAACATTCCAATGCACATATTATAATATTTAACTTGTATTTCGAATAAATGTTCATAGTAAACGTAAAACATGTTTAACATTATGTGAAAAATGTTTAATATGTATACAATAATTGTCAAACATGTATTTGAAAAAAATCAACAGGCCTTTGAAAATTAAAAAAATAAATAAAAAAGAACAGATAAAATATAAATACCAAAATAATAATAATAAACGGATTAAAACCAATGGAAAAACATGAAGAAAATGAGAAAAAAATACACAGAAGCTTCCAAAACCGTCCATAAGGGTCCTAAAACCATAGGCTAAAGGAGCTAGCGTCTGGCAAAGGGCGAGATATAGGGTAAATCCTAAACAGCGCCCGTTTCGCCCATTTCTTCGCTTTTCACAAACGGGCGCACACCCCCGTGGCCCGCTGGGTAAATGACATGAAAATGTAAATAAAGTCGTATCATTAAAAAAAATCAAGAATATTTAACACATGGTCACATGTTTAAAAATATGTTTAGGGACATTTGAATAAAAAAGTTCATAAAGTGTAAAAAATGGTCATATGTTTCAAAATATGTTTAGTGACACTTATTTTTTTTCAAACAATGGTCACATGTTAAAAATTCCGTAATATAATAAAAACATATGCCATTTAAAATATGGTTTATAAATATTTAAGAAATGTTGGAATATTTTACAAAAATTAATCATGACATTTAATAAAACGTTAAAATATTGTTTCAAATTGTTTACTATGTATTATAAACATTCCATGGTGCAATTTAGAATGTTTAACTTGTATTTCTATAAAACATTATTTAACATTATCTAAAAAATGTTAACATGTATGCAATAATTGTTGAACATGTATTGGAAAAAAGTCAACATGCCTTTGAAATTGAGAAAAAAAAATAAAAAGTGAAAAAAAAGACAAAATATAAATACCAAAAAATAATTTAAAAACTGACGAAAACCAATGGAAAAACATAAAGAAAAATGTGAAAAAACAGAAGCTTCCATGTGGGCACAACGGCCGGCGAGCCGCGTGACGGTGCAGGAGATGTCCCCGCACGTGTCGGCCATCTTCGCGACCACAAGGGCCAGCAGCGCACTGTTGCCACGAGCCTCTGCACGCCCTCGAGCCACGCTACGTGGTCCTTCTCTAGTGCGCGCCACGACGTCGATCCAGGGTGTGGTGGCCATCAGAGGGCGGCAGTGAGCTCCTGGGTCCACGAGAAGGAGGTGGCAAGGTGGTGGCACACCTCTTGTCTGCTTCCGTGGAGCCGGCAGCACGCTCCTAGGCATCGAGCGGCCTAGGTGTTCCCGGCAGATGGCCGAGGCGCGGACACGGCAGGGCCTGGGCATCCCCGACAGATGGCCGATGCGCGGGCACGGCAGGGCGCGGGCGCGCCGCTGACCTTTAAGGTCGTGAGCAGCAGCCGCACTCGCCCTACTTCCAGCAGATGGCGGGGCCACGGCGGAGCGAGCGCATCTCGAATCCGCCACCCGCATGTCTAGCCCTCGCTCGGCTCCGACGTCCCGGCAGCTTTGGTGAAGAGCTCGGCGGCCACGACAGGTTCAGTCAAGAGCTGGGCGGCCCCCGACGGCTTTGGTGAAGAGCTGGCGGCCCCGAGGAGGCGCTGGTGGAGAGGAATCCCGTCGGAGAACGGCCACGAGTATGGAGGCACTCCTCCTGCCACTTCTTCGTCACTGCGAGTAAGAAGACGTGGGCGGCGGCGCTGGGAGTGGTATCTAGCGATGGGAGGGGTGTATCCAACAGCGGAGGAGCGGCGCCGACCGGACATCAGCGCACCGACGGTCAGGGGTTTCGGGGGATTTGGACTGCTCGAGGTTATCCACACCGGGGAAGGGCCTGACTGCGTTTTTTTAGTTGTAGGGGTATGTGTGTTAATATGTTGCCAAATCAGCACCTCACATTCCAGCCCCACTTGTCAGAAAGTGATTAAACACGTAAATCACCTGATCGGTGCTTTTTGCAAAAAGTTTACCAAAAGTGTGGTGGCTTTTGCAAATAATTAGGGACCAGGTAGTTTTCCGCATGCTCAACCTCTCGGCATCTGCAAGGTAACGTTGCGCATTGGTACCAAGCATGTAAGCATATAGACGCGTGCGCCGACTGTCCAAGGTTCAGAACAGCGATACCGCAAGAATTCGATGTGAATGTGCACCGCATATGTTTTTTTTCCCCACCTGAATATTTATAGATGTATAGACCAAGGCCAGATGATACAGCATTCACACATACAGCTCGAGGATTGGTACTATTAGTAAAATATAAGACGATTCAGTACAGCAGTATCGCACCATGTTCAATCAGCTGGTCTATTAAGTCTGGTTGTATGATGCAAACATCAGTGAAACAATGTTGGTGACTCAGCTTGTTATGGGCCTGAAAGAGGAAATTCGAGCGGTTGTTGAAATTCAGTTACCCCAGTCCGTGGTACTAGCGGCTGAATATCATAGTTTTAAATAGCCCGCTACCGTTATAGCCTGCTATAGACTTTTCAGTAGGGTGTCGCTAAATGGTCTCATGTACAAATAGCCCGCTATAACTGATTTTGAGGTCCGCCGCTATTTGGCATAGCCCGCTATTTAAAACATTGCTGAATTTGCTCTCGTGCAGGAAGTTGTGTCGGAGCGTCAGAACATGCAGACCCCTAAGATTCAGAAACAGCTGGGTTAGAGCAAATTTATAGCACCTCGCCAGGAAAATTCTACTCGCCCTCAGTTTGCAGCAGGAGATCTGTGGCGAGCAAAGCGACTCAAGGAGTTCAGACGTGCAAACGGCCTCTGTTTGGAGAAAATTACAGCCAAGGTCATGTGTGTGCAAACGAACCACCCTTGTAGCTCAAAGCCCTGGAAGCTCAAGAAATTGAAGGAAAACTCTTAGATGAGATCCTGAATACCATTGCTGCTGAGGAAGCAGTAGAAGAGGTGTCTGTACATGCCATAGCAGGATCTTCAAACAGTATAACCATCCGGTTAAGAGCCCTGGTTCAGAATAAGGTCATGTTGCTCTTGGTGGACTCAGGGAGTTCCCACAACTTCATAGACAGACAATTAGCTGACAAGCTCAAACATCAAGCAACTGTTCTAGGTAAGGCCTTACAAGTAAAAGAAGCAAATGGCGATCAGCTTCAGTGTGATCCTGAATTGTGTGGATTGCAGTGGTGGATTAGTGGGCACACATTCACATCTGACATGAACGTGATTGATTTAGGGGGCACACATCCACTGCGTATGCTATTGCTTCTATGCAGGAAGAGGTGGACCAAAGGGATGGAGATTATCACTCTGCATATTCAGCTCGACAACCCATTTCATCTTCATCAACCAGATAGAGTAAACATCATCCTCCTCGAGCAGCTAATGAAGCGAAATGCATAAAGGTTCCACGGTCTCGGTCTAATGATAAGCTTCCTACTCTGAAGGCATACCAAAGGGCTAAGGGTCCCTGCTTTATCTGTGGAGAAAAATGGCGCAAGGGCCATAAATGCAACATTACTGTGCAGCTACATATTATGCAGGAGATGCTGGAAGCAGCTGAGTCTGATGACCGTGAAGATAATTTGATGGTGTTGTCAGCAGGAACTCAATCAGATAAAAACACTCATACAGGTATCAGGTTGGATTACACAATAGCTGAATGTTGCTAGACACGAGCAGTTACCATTCATCTGTTAGTTCGAGACTGGCTCAGCCTCAGCACTTACCTGGTAGAAGGCCATTGTCCACGCAACAGAAGGTTCGAATTGCTGGAGGGAGACAATTATTCTGCACTCATATTATTCCATCTTGCTAATGGACTACAACTGGTCATCAATTCCAGTCCGATTTCAAGGTTTTACCTCTCAACTTGTAATGCACCATACGTTTGCAAGTAAATGGGAACAAAAATGCTTGTCATTTGATCATAAAGGAACATACGTTTGCTTGCAAGGTCACCCACTAGAAGAATTTAGTGTTGCAGAGTGGTGGAAATACATTTGGTGCACGATGGAAGTAAACAAATACTTCTGGTTGAAATTCAGGCTATTTTGGAATAGTTTGGTCAGCTATTCTCGGAACTAACTGAATTGTCTCCAAGAAAGTCAAGTGGCCATCATATTCCTCCCATCGAAGGTTCTAGACCAGTGAACATCAGAGTTTATCGCTAGCCTATACTCCCGAGCTTAAGTCTGACATTGAAGCAGAGATTGTTGAAATGTTGCGCACAAGGGCCATTTCTGTCAGGAACAGTGCGTTCGCATTCCCTATCATCATGGTTAGGAAGAAAGATCAAACATGGTGCCTTTGTGTGGACTACCATCACCTAAATCTACTCCCTCCATCCTATAATGTAAGACATTTTTTGACAGGGGACGGAGGGAGTAATTACCATGAAGTCCAAGTACCCTCTGACAGTGATAGACGAATTGTTCGATGAGATGGTCGGTGCTTCATGGTTTTCTAAGCTTGATTTGTGTAGAGGATATCACCACTCTGCTTGGCGCCGGGAGAAGAATACAAGAAAGCTGTTCATACTCATAATGAATGATTCGAGCTATCAATTCATGGCTTTTGAGCTAACTGGATCCCATGCAACATTTCAATCAATGATGAATACAACTCTTGCTGCAGTACCTCGCAAGCGCGCACTGGTGTTCTTTGACAATATTCTGATTCACAGCGCAACCTTCAAAGAGGGGTATTATCGCAAGCTTTTGCGTCAGTATGCAGCCAACGACTTACCAATCTTCTTTGCAAGGATGCGCCCTTTGTTTGGTCACCGGAAGCCCAAAGTGCTTTTGAATTGCTTAAATCTGTCCTAGTGTATGTGCCAGTTTTAGCTCTCCTAGATTTTTTTCAATTTGTGGTGGAAACTAACGCGTGTGACACGGGAGTGGGAGCTCTTCTTCTTCAGCAAGGCCATTCGATAGCATATGCAGGAGATCCTGGACATTTAGGAGGATAATGATCAAGCCTAAGAACTCCTCATTCATTTGGTTGTCGCAATGTAGAGTGATGGCAAACTTTACTTGCAGGATGGACTAATTCACTACAAAGAACGAGTGCGGTTACCTCCCAAAGATGCAAGTTACTCGAAGCCTTCCATTGCAGCCCAATTGGTGGCCATTCAGGTATTCCCATCACCTTGTGCAAAATCAAGAAATTGTTTTATTGGAAGGTCATGCGAGCTCAAGTCATGCAGTTTGTGCAAGAGTGTGTTATTTGACAGAGGGCTAAACCTGATCGTGCACGTTATCCTGGACTAGTGGAGCCGTTGTCAGCTCCTAAACAATTTTGGTAATTGTTGACCATGGATTTCATGGAAGGATTGCAACGATGTGGGTGTTTCAACTATGTCCTGCTGGTAGTTGATAAAGTTGTCTCGTACGCCCATTTCATTGGCTTACAACATTCATTTACAGTTTCTATAGTGGCAACAGCTTTCATGGATAATATTCATAAACTTCATGGCATGCCTGAGTCCATGGTGACTGGTCGTGACCGTGTTTTCACAAGCTTCGCACGAGTTCGCCACTCATCCTCAAACCGACCGTCAGTCTGAACATGTCAACCAATGTTTGGAGGCGTACTTGCCCTGTTTCTCTCATGATTGTCTTGTGAAGTGGGCACAATGATTGTCACTAGCAGAATATTGGTACAATACCAGCCCTCATTCTGCTTTGAAAGGCAAAAGGTGTGGTTATAGGTAAGATTCAGGTAACTCCAAGCAAATTCAGCATATCGCTGTCAGAAGCATGTGAAGTTTCAGTTCAGATCCTGGATTCCTTGCTTCAAGATCATGCAATGGTCCTTAATTAGGCTGTTACAACAACACCTGGGGTGTGTCCGGTGCTCGCACGAAACATCAAGCAGACAAGAAACGCTCTTATCATCATTTCAGTGAGGGTGATTTGTTCCTCAAACTGTAGCCTTATATTCAATCTTGGGTGGCGCCATGGGCACACCACAAGCTGTTGTTCAAATTTTACGGACCTTTTGAAGTGTTGAAACCACGTGGAGCTTCTGCTTATCGTCTTCAACTTCCTGAACACGCAACTGGATTCATCCTGTTCTGCATGTGTCTCAAGATTAAAAAGTGTTCAGCCCGAATTGCAAGGTACAGCCCGAGCTTCCTCCTCCTGATGCTCAATTTGCAGTGCTTGTTCGTGTGTTGCAGCGCCGCCTTCGTCGGTGAGGAGCCATTACAATGGTCAGACCAACAGGTGACATTGCCAAGCTCGGAAGACCTTAAAGAGCTCCAGAAAGTTTTCCTCGCGCCCCAGCTTGGGAACAAGAGCTGGTGTTCAAGGAAGGGGTAGTGTTAATACTGCTCCCTCCATCCCAAAATAAATGACTCAATAATGACACTTTTGAGTCACTTATTTTGGGACGGAGGGAGTACTTGATAACCAAGATGACGGGTGGGTGGCCAAGACGTGAGGGCTGGGTGGATCATGGCCGGTTGTGCACGGCATTCATCTCGCCAGAGTACCACCATGCGCTCAGCCGGAGGAGAACGCCACCAGGGCATTGTCCTGCTCCTGCTCCTATCAAGCCTCCTCACCCGATTCACCTGGCATTGCTGGCTTGCTTGCCCAGACAATACCAGTCACATTCATCTCTATCCCTGTGAACGATGATGCGACACGCGGCACTCTACTGTGTACAAGGAAATTCCCTTTGGCAAAACTAAACTGTATGTTCCAGGAAGTAATGTGCATTTGAGAAGAAAGATACTACTTGCTTCGAACAAATCCTTCACCGAATGACCAGCATCTTAGAATTATCTACAATGCATATGTTTTTAATTACTCCGAAATGAAATCCTTTTCAAAACAATTCAGGCAGAGAGCCAGCAAGAGTAGAAAACGTGTCTTGAGAAACAGAGTACTTCAACTGCTTTCTTGTACCCGAGGCAGACATGTGAGTGATCGTTATCATACTACTCAAAGATGAAATGTTTTTCAGATGATCGTCAATTTACAACAAGAACACCGTTCATCACAACAGAGTTTGATCACTCCAATAGCTTTGCATGATAGAGCTGTGCCCGGCGCTATCCTGAGATCCAAGTACATGTACCAACAAGCTAACAGCCATGTCTTGGGTTGGACCAAAAGATCGCACCTAAAGCGGAATGCACTTCTCCGACATGCCTAACCCTCTGAAATCCATCCTAGGAACAGCATCATGGTCAATGTCCTCGGGTTCATTCTGGCAAGCCTGCACTTTCTGAAACCATTTTATATCCAGTCATTATTATGAACTAGCAGGCAGAGGTAGGTGTTCATGAGGTTTGATCTTGAGAAAAACAGCAAAGGTTGGATTGAGTTTTGATGTGGACTCAAATCCTGCTAATTAATAAGGTGAATATCATGCCCAGAGAAGCAAGTTGAAAGAAAACCCCGATTGTTATTTTTAGGGTAATCTCTTCATAATAAAAAGCTTTTGGAATGTAGTCATCTATAAATGAAAATAAAATAATCACAGATCAAATTAATGATGGTGTGCAGTGTTGATTTTATTTAGACTGTTCTCCTAGTCTTTGCTATCATTTGCAAGTAAAAGTAACTTTAGGTTAAGGCAGACAACAGTCCATCCGTTGGTTCTGCATATAATTGCAGGGGTGTAGCACAAAAGTTCCAAGGAATACATGACTCTCTGTAGCTAAGCAGACACCCAAGATTTTCACGAAATTACTCGTATGAAAGTCAAGTAAATAGTCAGCATCTAAAAGAACATCATCTCTAAATAATCACTAACTTGCCAACTGATGGAATGTCAACTTCTACGACAAAATATATATCTCCGCAAAGAAAGATCAGGTGAAATTGAAGATCAAAGCATGTGAACAGAAGAACCTGTACCTGTTTTTCTGGAAGCATCAACAAAATTGATAAAACTCTGAGCATCTTGTCCAAGGAATATATAAGTATATTTTCATGCATGCATGTATGTTTTACTGAATATATTACCGATGAAAATCATGATGTTCCTAACAAAACCAGACAAAGCTTGTAAGCAACAATGAAAATCGATTTCATTTCATAGAGAACTTGGCTATCAGAGATGTAACAACAGGTACAGAATTGGAAGTAGATTTGACAAAAAAAAACTCAGCAAGCTTGTTTCTAAGGCAGTAAGGCTTGCACGGACAAAGAGATTTGATCCCTACTGGGCCTATTTGTCTGAAGCCCTCAAAATAACTACCCATGTGCATGTATTGTCTACACAGCTTATACGTTATTTTTCTTGGCCCTCTCGTCAGACGCCACAATCATTTTTGCAACTCTTTACTATTTTTAAATCGCACCTTTTCATCAGGTTAAGATTGAATGCTGCAATGCCTTTTATAATGTTATAAAATCCCCAGGTTACTTCTTGAGTTTTCTTTCCACAAGTATAAACTACCTCTGACTCATACCTGCAGTTGGATAATGTTGTTTCATGACTTCCATATTAAGGTTGCAAAGTTCAAGGTATAGTAATTTGTGTTACTTTTGTTAGGAAGAGCAAGCTACATAGTAACTGGCACCGACCGACCTAGACAGTCAAAAGAAAATACCACGATTGGAAGTCCGAATTCAACTCGATTTAGATAACCCTTGGCACGTGTTATCCTCTACACGATATCCACAATGCTTTCCTGAACAACGTAAGTATTGGTTTCTCATGGTCCTGGATCATGAATTTCTAATATAAAAAATGAGCTATTAATAAGATTTAATTTAGTAAGCTAATACTCTAGTTTCTTAAGCCGAAGAACTGTTTCATACTTACGCAAAGGGGTGCCTTTGCAATATGACTCTGTTGATAAAACCGGCTGTGGTTACTTTATTTGGCACTGCACCAATGGTTGCTAGATTTTGCTCCATGCCAACTATGTAGCATCAGAAGCTTAACTTGCCCATTACAAAACAATGGGGTAACATCAGGTTTAGCCTCTGCAATCTGAACCAAAACACCACATGTAATTTTAATTATCAGTGATGCTCCCTTTATTTAGTAATAAAAATCTGAAAAAACATGACATTAATGGTATACCTCATGCTTATTGCCTTATTGGTATGTAGAATGTATTCTATATCAGAAAACTGCAACATATGCAGCCTAACCTAATTTGGTCTTGCTATAATAAAGTAGACATTATTCTACAAATGCATCAACCACAAGCAAACTTTAATTTTATTGTATTTTACTACGATGATACATTCTCTGTAACAAAACAAAAGACTATATGGAAACATTAAATGTTTGAGTGAGTATGAGCCTCCGTACAAATAAAACAGAAAGTACATGAACAGTTAAAAATATCTTCACTTCTTTTTCCAATAGCAGGCAATTAAATCTGTTTACTTAGTTGGTTTAATGAAGTCCCACAAAGCAGATCAATTGAGTAAGACAATGGTCCGATGCTTATCCAGGTCTGCTAAAAACAACTTACTATTTTAGGGAGAGGAAGGCAAAATAAATGCAGTAAAATAAAATGGACATGCAGATATCATCTCGACATTTCTAGTAGTTGGTCTGATCCGAATGCGAATTTACAATCAAAGTGTAATATGTTTGCATCCTACTGTCATTTTGTGTAATTTGGAATTTCACTTTGTCATCTCATCACAGCTTACTAAGTTTGGCAACATGAATGGGTTAAAAGAAAGAAAGAGAATTAGGAGCATGAACAGTTATAAAAAGAAAGAGGGTTAGCAACATGAATAATGGAGCTGGAAATGGAATGTACCCTTATAACCAACCACCTTTGCATCTATCTGATCTGAGCCCCCCTTTACAAAATATATTGTAATGTGATAACTGGCCTATCTTCTCTCTAGAACTGTAAGCTAGCCTATTCTTTGAATTTTGAGTATTGCCTGTTGCATGCTCTACTTTGCAATTCGTAGGCGCAGAATATACCGGTTGGTTCGGGACATGAAGTTTGGTGCTTCCATTCTCCAAGATGTACACGACAGATGAAATGAATGGACAATCGTTGGGATTGTCCTGCACACACAAAAGAGCCCTAGTTGGATGGAGGCAGAGAAACATAAAAACAGATGGTTAGTTGTTGTAGACATATGAGCAAACAGATGTAGGGCATGAAATAGCAACATCAAGAATACAATACGTGCACATTATTGTCAAGGTTTCTCTGCATTAAACCTGACATTAGACGAATATTTTTCATTTTCATAACAATAAAAAATCACATTTTGGATTGATACATTAATTCTATTGCAAGATCTTGTATTTTGCTATGAAAGAGAGAAGCTCCTGAGAGAAAGAAGAGCAGCAGCCTTTGCAGTTTGCACGGTCAGGGGGAGAGGAGGTAAAGCAGCAGCAACAACAACTTAACATTTCTGTACACGTATCTGAGAGAGAGATAGTAGCAGCAGCCCAGAACGAACGTGCTTCTGTCAGAGGCGACCACGGGCATGGTAGGTCTGCAGGAGATGGTCCATGCCGATGGCGTCAGGGTTCGAGCAAGCGGATGACTAAGCGGCGGCGCTCCGTACCAGGGGAGCCCCGGCGCGCAGGCAGATGCAACGACCAAATAGCTAAATGCAGATACTGTAAGTCCAAAATCTGCTCATTACATCTCCAGGAATGAGCATCTGCAAGTAAAACTGAGTTTTTCTCCTCTTCTTACTTCCTTTTCCTGCAAATAGCAATTGAAAAGTTTACCTTAGAGATAGTACACCATCTACAGCACAAAATTAGACATCTGAATCAACATATCATCAAAGCATGCCTTCTGGATTCTTAAGAACAGATGCCCAAACATTCGAGGCGTAACACATGATTGCTAAAATGGTACTACCTCTGTCCCATAATATAAGGCGTTTTTGCAGTTCTTTTATGCAGCAAAACCTACGCAACATAAACACACGATTTAGACAGTTGACTGCATACAACAACAACAACAACAACAACAACAAAGACTTTAGTCCCAAACAAGTTGGGGTAGACTAGAGGTGAAACCCATAAGATCTCGCAACCAACTCATGATTCTGGGACATGGATAGCAAGCTTCCATGCACTTCTGTCCATGGCTAGTTCTTCGGTCATACTCCGGTCCTTCAAATCTCTCTTTACGGACTCCTCCCTTGTCAAATTCGATCTACCCGACCTCTCTCGAGTATCAGCACGCTTTAGTCGTCCGCTATGCGTTGGAGCTTTTCGAGGCCTGCGCTGAATATGCCCAACTCTATCTCATTCCAGACCTGGTCCTTCCTTGTGTGGCTCCACATACATCTCAACATGCGTATTTCCGCCACACCTAACTGTTGAACATGTCGGCTTTTAGTCGGCCAACACTCTCTCGAAACATGCTTTCTCCCCGCTTTATATATAAAGCACCAATCAAACAGAGTAGACAGCCGAACGATACAAGGGGATGGGGTGTCCTCCAACAATGCCGATCCCAGGCTAACCGGATCAAGCACCACGCATGCGACTGCGGTACCGAAAGAAAGTACAAGAGGAATTGAGAACAACACCACACCAAGCCCTATATGACCTAAGTTCCACGACAACGCCCCCAGGAGGGAGAACGACGCTATGTGTCGCCGTTGCCGAGTCCCGAACATACATAGGTTTTCACCCAGAACCCGGACACGGAGAGGAGCACCACGATGACGTCTTCAAGAAGATAACGGCGCCCCCGAGTGTCACCGTCGTCGTCGACAAAGCGGGAAGCTTTCACTTGGCAGCTCCCCCTGTCACCAGACGAGGTCTCCTGGGCAAGCGCGACGAGCTCAACACTCCAGATCCAGATCAGGGCAACGCCATTGTCAGAGACAAAGAGCGCGCCCGAGCCACCCATTGCACCACCTCCCGCCGCCCACACGGCCAAGAGGGAATGCCATCACCACCGCCATGGTGCCCACCGGAGAGCCAACCATGCGGACCGCCATCCGGGGCCGCCACCCCGGCATCCATGTCCAAGGCTCCACAAATCGTCCATGTCACGGTGCATCCACCTCAATAGGAGGAGTAAAAGGGAGCTCCTTTCACTCCTGGCCCGGCATCAGTCACGGAGTATGGGTCGACACCTCCACAGTAGGAGGCACCCATGCCTGCATCTCCAGCCAGTCCCAATGGACCGGGGGGTTCACTACCCCGTGACTCCCGACGGCTGTCGCCGAGTATGCTCTCACGACACCATGTCCGTGGCCCTTGACGCCAATCTGCCCGCAGCGTTGCACAGCCTCGACCACCACCAACGTCCACTGTACCAGCGAGGAGAGGGACCTCAACGCCCACAGGCACCTCTCGGATCGAGCCCAAGCGCACCTACCCGGAGCACAAACTCCAACTAGCCCCGGGCCCCATCCAGATCCGCCTGAGCACGAGGCCCAACTCACAGCCATGACATCGGCCTAGAGCCAGGGGAAGGAGGCCCGCTGCTAGCACCTAGCGCCACCGATGGGGGGCCGACACCCAGCTTTGAGCACCGCCGCCCCACAGACCCGCACCATCCGTACCCCCGGACTAGGCAACTCCAGCCGCAAAAGCCACTGAACCACCTCAGGAGCACGCCCACACACTGCACCATGCTCACCCACTCTGCCTTCAGTACTTCTGCGGACCACTATGCCAGGCAAGTCAAGGACGCAATAGTGTCAGGGCATGGCCTACACCTCATGGCCAATGCACATGTTTGTTACTGCAACCAACTCAAAGAAGAAAGCAAAGCTTAAATAACAGATGGCATGATTAATCTAACAACCCCCCCCCCCCTAAGCTTGTCCAAGGTTTGGTACTGAACGACTAATTCTCTCTTGTAGCTCGATGAACTTCAAACCCGACAAAGGATTCGTCGGTATATATGCAAGATGGTCCTTGTTCTCACATGCTCCTCAGCCACACTGCCTTCCTCTACACAATCACGAATATAATGATATCGATTTGACTGTGTTTACTGTCGGCATAAAAAACTGGATTCTTGCTCAAAGAGATGGTGGATTGGTTGTCAACCTTCAGGTTCACACAGTCCACTTCCTTGCACCTGCCCTGACAAGATGCTGATGATGCAGAAATGTATTCTGCTGCACAAGATGAAAAAGCAACTACTCTTTGCTTTTCTGAGACCCAGGAGATGATATTCGAGCCAAGGAAGAACACGTTACCACTTGTACTCTTAAAGTCATTGATGTCTCCCGCTATGCCACTATCATTGTATCCCACAAGTGTTGGTGATTCTTCCTTTTATGTACTTCAAGATCTGCTTTTAGCAACCATATGGGACTTGTAGGTTCCAGCATTGATCTACTTACAATTCCCACTGAGTAAGCAAGATATGGCCTAGTGTTATACAAATACCTCAGGCTGCCTACGAGACTCCTGTACATTGTAGGATCCACCATCTCTTCATACTTTTGACTCGGGTAGCTTCAGTTTTGGTTCCATTGGAATCTAACTTGAATTGCACTCATCCCTGCCTTCCCATGAATTTTCAAGGCATATCATGTCTGGCAGAGTGCCGGTCCCAAGCCAGGGTAAAGGAGGAGGGTTGTGATAGGCTTGGCGAGCCAACGTGAAAACTCATCTACTCTTATGGAGATGAAACCCAAAAGATTTTCGTTGGGGCGTAACCCTCTCAGCGACGCGCCACATCGGAACCCGGGTGTGGTGTCAAATGGGCAAGTGCCGGGCCGTCACCCCCTGATGGCGCGCCGTATCTTGATCTAGATACGGTGGCAAGTGAGCGAGGATCGGGTCGTCGCATCCTTAGTGGCGTGCTACATCGACGTCCGGATGTAGTGGAAAATGAGCAAGGGTCTTGGCATTTGACTCGACGAGTGTAAGGATTCACTTAGGTAGCTGGAACGAGGGTCCCTGACAAGGAAGCTTCGGGAGCTAGTCGATGCAGCGGCGAGGAGAGGTGTTGATATCCTTTGCGTTCAAGAAACCAAGTGGAGGGGACAGAAGGCGAAGGAGGTGGAGGGTACCGGCTTCAAGCCGTGGTACACCGGGACGACTGCAAACAGGAATGGCGTAGGCATCTTGATCAACAAGAGCCTCAAGTATGGAGTGGTAGACGTCAAGAGACGTGGGGACCGGATTATTCTGGTCAAGCTGATAGTTGAGGACTTAGTTCTCAATGTTATCAGCACGTATGCCCCGCAAGTAGGCCACACTGAGAACACTAAGAGGGAGTTCTGGGAAGGCCTAGAAGACATGGTTAGGAGTGTATCGATTGGCGAGAAGCTCTTCATAGGAGGGGACCTCAATGGCCACGTGGGTACATCTAACACAGGTTTTGAAGGGGTGCATGGGGAAGATGTCTTAAGCTTTGCTCTAGCTTACGACATGATTGTAGCTAACACCCTCTTTAGAAAGAGAGAATCACATCTGGTGACTTTAAGTAGTGGGATAGCGGGATAGGCGTGCCAAAGTCGCTAGAACGAAGTGGTGGAAGCTCAAGGGGATGCAGCTCAGGCTTTGAAGGAGATGGTCATTAAGGAGGGCCCTTGGGAGGAAGTAGGGGATGCGGACAATGTGGGGATGAAGATGGTGACTTGCATTCGTAAGGTGGCCTCCGAGGAGTTTGGAGTGTCCAGGGGAAGGAGAAGCGAAGATTGTTAGACCTTTGAACCTGAGCATTGATAGTTGTGGATGACACTAGGAGGGTTGGGACAATTTTTCGTTGGTTTTATTTCTCACTCAACGCCATGCCAACCTGAGGGGTTGGGGATACATACTTATAGGCTGCTAGCCAGCCAAACATATGCTGAGATGCTGCTAAGATGCTAGTCTAAGATGCCAGTCTAAGATGCTAGTCTAAGATGCCAGTCTAAGATGCTAATCTAACTGACAGTCCTTGATGGTCAGGAACTCTATCCTAACTGCCACAAGGACCATGTGCTGCAACCCCACAAAGACCCTAGTACACAGACTTATCTATCATTCTCCCCCTAAGTCTTGTACGTCGTCTTGTGGGAGAGTTGAATCATCCCAGTCCTGGAGCAAAGCTCGAGGAACTTGACCCTCCCAAGAGGCTTGGTGAGCAGGTCTGCGAGCTGGTCCGTGGTGTTGATGTAGCTCGCCTCAATGCTCCCTTCTTCCACACAGCTGCGGATGAAGTGATACCTCAGTCGGATGTGCTTGCTCCGTTCGTGGAACACGGGGTTCTTTGCCAGAGCCAGGGCGGACTTGCTGTCCACCAGGAGCTGCACCGTTCTGGTGTCTTGAACGAGAAGATCACCAAGCAGTCGAGCGAGCCAGAGCGCCTGAGTGCAGGCGGTGGAGGCCGCTATGTACTCAGCCTCACAGCTGGACAGGGCCACCACATGCTGCTTGACTGATTGCCAGCTCACGAGACACTTGCCGAGGAAGAAGAGGATCCCGCTCGTGCTCTTGCTGGTGTCGATGTCGCCGGCGTGGTCGCTGTACCCGACAAAGTGTGCCGCCCCCGGACACTTGGGATAGTGGAGGCCGTGGTCGAGGGTTCCTGCTACGTAGCGGACGATCCTCTTCACTGCCTGCTGGTGTTCCGACGTCGGTCGCTCCATGAACCGACAGACATAGCCGACGGAGAATGCCAAGTCTGGCCGTGTGTGGGTGAGGTAGCGAAGGCTCCCCACAAGACGTCGGTACTGCGTAGCATCCACTTCCTCCGTCGTGCTGTCGCGGCTCAGTTTCAGCCTCTCCTCCATCGGAGTGAGAGCTGGGTGGCAGTCGGTGAGCCCAGCTGGCTCAACGATGCGCTTGGCGTAGGCGGACTGTCGAAGCGCGATATCGGAGTGGTCCTGGTGCACCTCAATCCCTAGATAGAAGGAGAGGAGCCCAGATCACTCATCTGGAAGGTGGCCTTCATGTCTTCCTTGAACGCCGCCACTTCTGCATCTTTGGTGCCGGTGATCACCAAGTCGTCAACATAGACGCCCACCAGCAGGGCATTTCCTCCACTGCCCCGTCGGTAGACGGCAGCCTCATGCGGGCTTTGCTCGAAGCCCATCTTCTTTAGCGTGGAGTCCAGTTTGGCGTTCCACGCCCTAGGTGCCTGCCGGTATGCCATAGAGAGCCTTGCACAGGCGGAGTACCTTGCCCTCCTGGCCGGGAATCGCAAATCCCGGTGGCTGATGCACGTAGACTTCCTCCTTCAAGTCGCCATTGAGGAATGCCGACTTGACATCCATGTGATGGACACGCCAGCCCTCCTGGGCAGCTAGTGCAAGGAGAAGTCGCACGGACTCCATCCGTGCCACGGGAGCGAAGGCGTCATCGAAGTCAACTCCTTCCTGCTGCAAGAAGCCTCGCGCCAACAGGCGAGCCTTGTGCTTGATGATGGCGCCGGCTCCATCCCTCTTCAGCTTGAACACCCACTTAAGGGTGATTGCGCGGTGACCACGAGGGAGGTCAGCGAGCTCCCATGTGCGGATTTGCTCGACCGCATCCATCTCCAACTGCATCGCGGCGCGCCATGCCGCATCTCTCTCGGCCTCTGCAAAGGACCGTGGTTCGCCGTCCACACACGCGAGTTGTAGCTGCGCCTCCAGGTCACGTGGCATCAGTCCCGGCACCGGCTGGTCGCCGAGTAGATTATCCATCGTGTGATACCGCAGCCGTTCGCCTCCATAATACGCGTCGACACGCTCCTCGTCGTGAGTGAGCGGGGAAGCGAACTTCATCGGGTTGTGCTCTGCGTGAGCTGGTGCTGATGAAGACGAACCCGGAGTGGTGACTGGCGGGGCTGGAGTATGCGGCGTCGCCAGTTGTGGTGCCGTCGGCGTGGCAGGCACCCGAGTCGATGTAGTTTTGGGGGCCGGGGTAGACGTGCCCGGCGAAGAGGAGCTGCTTGCTCCCTCGGCTTCCTTGAAGTGGGCGTACTCGACAATGAAGTCGTCATACGTCAGCATCGAGCCATCGTCCACCGCCTTGTCCAATTGACACCCTCGCCGTTCGTTGAACACGACGTCTCGCGCCGTGCGCACACGCTGTGTCTTTGGGTCGAGGATGCGGTAGGCCTTTGAGCCCTCCGCGTAGCCGACGAAGACTCCCGGAGTGCTCCTGTCGTCGAGCTTGCCGATGTGGCCGAGCTCCTCGGCGAACGCAAGACAGCCAAAGACCCGCAAATGGGAGACCGCCGGCTTCCGCCCATGCCAGGCCTCGTACGGTATCCTGCCGTCGAGTGCCTTAGTAGGCGAGCGGTTGAGGATGTAAACGGCCGTCAGCACCGCCTCTCCCCAGAAAACAGCCGGCATCCCTCTCTGCTTGAGGAGAGCCCGAGCCATCCCCACAACCGTCTGGTTGCGCCGCTCGACGACTCCGTTTTGCTGCGGGCTGTATGGCGCGGAGTAGTGGCGCTGGATGCCCTCATCGCCGCAGTACGACGCTAACTCAGCCGCCGTGAATTCGCCGCCGTTGTCAGTGCGCAACACGCGCAATTTGCGGCCGCTCTCCGCCTCCACACCAACCTGCGCGCGCCTGATGGCGTCCGCCGCTTCTCCCTTGCTGCTGAGAATCATCGCCCACATGTAGCGAGAGAGATCGTGGACGAGCAGCAAGAAGTAGCGTCGACCTCCTGGTGTGGCTGGCGTCACCGGGCCGCACAAGTCTCCGTGAACGAGCTCTAGCTTCTCCTTGGCCCGAAAACTCGCCTGTTGGGGAAAGGGGAGTCGTCTCTGTTTCGTTAGTACGCGGATGTCGCAGAACTGCTCCACATGGTCGAGGCATGGCAGGCCTCGTACCATCTCCTTCGCACTTAGACGCTTCAGGGCCTCAAAATGAAGGTGCCCAAAGTGTTCATGCCATTGCCACGCCTCGTCGTCCCGACGGACAGCGAGACAGACCAGTTGTGCCACCTGCAGATCAAGGACGTAAAGTCGATTTTCACCTCTGGGTACCTTGGCGAGAAGGCGACCCTGGCGATCCCAGATGTGTAGGACCCCAGGCTCAATCAGCACGCGTGAGCCGTTCTCATCCAGCTGTCCCAAGCTGATGATGGTGTTCCTTAGCGCGGGGATGTAGTAGACGCCGGTGAGCAGCCGGTGCTCTCCCGTCTTGGTGATGAAGATGACGGAGCTGACGCCCTTAATTTCCACAGCGGAGGCATCCCCAAACTTGACGGAGCCTCGCGCGTCGGAGTCGAGCTCGACGAGGAAGTCCCTTCGACCGGTCATGTGGTGGGTGGCGCCGGTGTCGAGGTACCACCCCGTAGTCGTTCTCATCCAGCTGTCCCAAGCTGATGATGGTGTTCCTTAGCGCGAGGATGTAGTAGACGCCGGTGAGCAGCCGGTGCTCTCCCGTCTTGGTGATGAAGATGACGGAGCCGACGCCCTTAATTTCCACAGCGGATGCATCCCCAAACTTGACGGAGCCTCGCGCATCGGAGTCGAGCTCGGCGAGGAAGTCCCTTCGACCGGTCATGTGGTGGGTGGCGCCGGTGTCGAGGTACCACCCCGTAGTCTTGTCCTTGCCGGAGCCATCGCCGAGAAGAGCATGTGCTTTTGGCTCGTCGAGACGGATGAGAGCTTTTGCGACTGGTGTCGCTGAAGATAGCTCAATGCTTGCATGCGCCATGAACAGAGCCGTCTCCTCCTTCACCTGTGCGACGTGAGCCTAGCCTTGACGTGGTTGCCGACACTCATTGGCCCAATGACCAAACCGGCCACGGCTGTGGCAACTATTGTCTTGTGCCGGCTTGGGCCTGACAGCGGCGCCGTCCTTGACGCCTCCGCGGGCGTCACCTTCGGCACGTCCTTGTGCCCTGCCCGAGGGGCCTCTTCGCGTCTTACGCTGCTTGCCACGCTTGCGGCCGCCCGTCGTGGAAGAAGGCTCCCCCTTCTTCCTGTCGCCAAGGCTGGCATCCCACTGTTCCCGAGTTAGGAGCAGCTTCCCGTCGGTGGTGATGGACCCCGAGGAAGGCTGGAGCTCGTCGGTGTCGACGACCTTGAGGCGGCCTATCGCCTCCTCGGTTGTCATCGTGGAGAGGTCCAGCAAAGACTCGATCCACCGAGCCATCTGCTTGTACTTCTCGGGGATGCACCGGAAAAGCTTCTCGACAGCTCTCTCCACGGTGTAGGTGGCATCACCAAACTTCACCAACTTCTGCAGCAGAGTGTTGAGACGGAGAGCAAAGTCATCAACGTCCTCACCTGGCTTAAAAAACAGGCTCTCCCACTCCTTACTAAGTGCCTGCAGAGTGGACTTGCGAGCACGGTCGCTTCCGATGCGTGCCGCGGCGATGGCGTCCAAAGCTTCCTTGGCGGTCCGCTTGCTGGAAAGCGAGAACTGCATCTCGGGCAGGACTGCGACGATGAGGGCGTCCAGCGCCCGTCGGTCCTCTTGGTGGTCGACGTTGCTGTCCTGGACTGCCTCCCACATGTGCCGCACCTGGAGCCTGACAAGATGGCTTTAAAACAAAATGGGGTCAAGGAGGCTTTAAAACGGATGAAAGGAGGCAAGGCAATGGGCCCTGATTGTATCCCCATTGAGGTGTGGAAATGCCTCGGGGACATAACGATAGTATGGCCAACCAAGCTTTTCAACCTCATTTTTCGGGCAAACAAGATGCCAGAAGAATGGAGACGGAGTATATTAGTGCCAATCTTCAAGAACAAGGGGGGTGTTCAGAGTTGTACTAATTACCGTGGAATTAAGCTGATGAGCCATACAATAAAGCTATGGGAGAGAGTCATTGAGCACCGCTTAAGAAGAATGACAAGCGTGACCAAAAATCAGTTTGGTTTCATGCCTGGGAGGTCGACGATGGAAGCCATTTTCTTGGTTCGACAACTTATGAAGAGATATAGGGAACAAAAGAAGGACTTGCATGTGGTGTTCATTGACTTGGAGAAGGCCTATGATAAGATACCGCGGAATGTCATGTGGTGGGCCTTGGAGAAACACAAAGTCTCAGCAAAGTACATTACCCTCATTAAGGGCATGTACGATAATGTTGTGACAAGTGTTCGAACAAGTGATGTCGACACTGATGACTTCTCGATTAATATAGGACTGCATCAGGGGTCAGCTTTGAGCCCTTATCTTTTTGCCTTGGTGATGGATGATGGATGAGGTCACAAGGGATATACAAGGAGATATCCCATGGTGTATGCTCTTTGCGGATGATGTGGTGCTAGTTGACGATAGTCGGACGGGGGTAAATAGAAAGTGCTTATGGAGACAAACCTTGGAATCAAAAGGGTTTAAGCTTAGTAGAACTAAAACTAAGTACATGATGTGCGGTTTCAATATTACTAGGTGTGAGGAGGAGGTTAGCCTTGATGGGCAGGTCATGCCTCAAAAGAACACCTTTCGATATTTGGTGTCAATGTTGCAGGGGGATGGGGGTATTGATGAAGATGTGAACCATCGAATCAAAGCTAGATGGATGAAGTGGCGCCAAGCTTTTGGCATTCTCTGTGACAAGAGAGTGCCACAAAAGCTAAAAGGCAAGTTCTACAAGAGTTTGCAATCCCGAAATCACTTGGGCGTGTAATGATTAAATCATCATCACATACTCCCACAAGTAATCAAGCTCCACTAGGGTTTCTAGTATAGACACCATGCTCTAGAGGAGACCTTGCAAAACCCAAAGATATAAACTTGCATCAATCTTCGAGTTCCAGGCTCTCAGTGCCTGCTTCAGTCAATACAGAGTTTCTCTCAATTTCAGAACCTTGAATTCTTTGCCTTCTCGTTCATATCGCAAAGGTTGTTTGACATATACATTTTCGCGTAATTCATCGTTCAGAAAAGTTGACTTGATGTCCATATGATGAACACTCAAAACCTCTTGAGTTGTCAACACAACAAGTAGCCACATAGTTTCAATATGAGGTACGGGAGCAAAAACTTCCTCAAAGTCTACTCCCTTTTTCTACACATACCCTTTTGCAACTAGGCGAGCCTTGTGGTTTAAAATTTCACCACTTGGACTCTTTTTGACTTTGTACACTCATATGAGACCAATAGCCTTGCGTTCCGCCAGTAGATCAATTAGGAACCAAGTTTCGTTTCCAGTTATTGATGACATCTCTTCATCAATGGCTCTTCGCCAACATGCCTCTTTCTATGCAACTTCTAGAGACATCGGCTCTTCTGCCCCAAGCATGCACTCATTCTCATCACTAACGTCAAGGTCACAAGGATATTATCCAGCAAAACATGAATCTTACGATACCCTTAAAGACCAGCACTTGAAGTCTGTGTTGAGATCACCCCCCATCAAACCAGGTTGTGGTAGTGTTGGGGTTGATGGAGTGTTAGGAGTTGCCTCATCTGTAGCTCCATTCACACCCAATTCTGCATCAGTAGTAGCTTCTAATGCAGGATAGTACACTTAAAACTCAATTCACCTATTTTGCATCTCCAGATTAGACATCGCACTCCAATCCCATAGATTTGCTTCATTAAACACATGTAGGCTTTTGTCGGGGATCCGTATCCAATTGGAACAACACAGATGCTTATGTCCTCTAGCTTAGACTGGTTTGGCTTTGTGATCTTTACATAAGCAACACACCCAAAAGTGCGCATGTGATAATTTTTTGGCTTTCTCTTAAACCAAGCCTCATATGGTATCATGTCCTTCGCACTTTGTAGGAGCTCTATTCAAGATATACACAACCATGGTGACTGCCCTCTCCCAGAAATGGTCTAGGAACACACATGCTTTTCAAAAGACTTCTTACTATGGAGACGACTGTCTGATTTCTGCGTTCTACCACACCATTTTGTTGTGGCGAGTACGGTGTAGTGAGGTAATGTTTAATTCCATGCTAATCACAATATTCAACAAAATTCTTTGAATTAAACTCTCCATCTCTGTCTGTTCTAAGATATTTCAGTTCACAACTCACTTCCTTTTTAGCTCTCCTCTCTTTTTGACTTTGTGTATAGTTGCCAAAGCCTGATATTTACTTTCTAACAGAACTACCCACATGTATCTGTTGTAATCATCAACAACCAACAAGTATTTGTTTCCTGCCGGCGTTGGTGGTGATACAGGCCCACATAGATCATCGTGCACAAGTCTTAGTGATACATGCCCACATAGATCAACGTGCACAAGTCTTAGTGATACATGCCCACATAGATCAGCATGCACAAGTCTTAGTGATTGCTCTACCCTGCAACCATCTTCTAGCAAGATCACGCAATGCATTGAAATTTAAGTGTCCATACCTAGCATGTCAAGTCCATGAAGTATCCCCTGCATCTGCCGTCAAGCAAATTGGCCTTGTCAGACTAAGATCAAGGATATATAATTTATTTCGGGTTCTTTTCACCTTACAAGCAATTTTCTTTCAGGGTCATACAACAGCAGATCAGCATCCTCAGTGACCATCTTTTCTGCCACAATTGTGACATATCGCTTTTTTTCTTCACAAACTTCCATTCACCCTTTGGTTGTTCTATGCTCTGTCTACTAGCAGTAACACTTCCACCTCCTCCTACCTTTTCTTCACTCCAAGAACTCAACCCGGATCTCTTCTTCAGCGAAATTTTCCCGCTCACAACGAGATCCATAAGGTGCATACCATCCATGGGGTTGCCAAAGCGTTTGATGAACTCGCTCGTCATGCGCCTTGCATCGTCCGACGAGGTCCTCCACAGTGAGGGTTTAAGCGGCACACATTGCTCAATCGAAGTGACAATCTACATATGGTGCACCGGTGCCGCAGGAACTTCTGGACCACGGAACCACGCACAACTCTAACAATATGTCACCAAGTGCACGAATCCCTGCAAGGAGCATTGTAATCATGCCCGCGAAGTCATCAACGGACTCCGTGTCTTCCATCTGCAACTCCTCAAATTTCTTGCGCGGTGACCGAAGACTTGCTTCCCGCACACGATCATGCCGCATATGAGATATCTTGATGGCATCCCAGGCGGCTTTAGCATAATCGCAGCTGAAGAGGGATGACGTCACATTCTGATATAGCAGAATAGATCATGAACAAAGCTTCCCTGTACATGTCATAGTCCACGATTGTGCTCTGCATCACCTCCCACACATGGGCCGATTGCAGGGCCACACACATCTTCATGGCCCAAATCATATAGTTTGTGCGCGTGAGCTGCAGCCATGTGACATGGAGGCGCGGTAACTGAGGCACAATGACGGGCTGCGCATTCATCGACAGCAACCCCCTCCTCCGCTGACCTTGATGGCCCTCAGCTTCTGCTCCGCTTCCACCAACTCTGTGCGTTGCGCCTCGATCCGCTTCTTCGCTGCCTTGGCTATCTCCATCAGTGACGGTGAATCTGCCATGGCTTTCTCCTCCTACCTCGAGCTTCGATGCCAAATGATGGTCTACAAGCCTTCCTCGGCCTCGTTATGACCGTGGATACCATGAGACGCTCAATCTCACAGGAACCGAAACAGGCAAAAGCTCAGACAAGTTGAGTGCACACTAAAACTGCAACCAAGAAGCGGCAAGAGCCAAGGAGATATACACCCTCTACCGCAGCAGCGTACACTCAGGAGCGCGCCCGCCAACTGCGCCCTGCTCACCCACTCTGCCTTCTATAGTTCTACTGACTATTGTGCCTAGCAAGTCAAGGAGCCCATAGTGTTCAGGGCATGGCCAACACTTCGTGGCCTATGCACATGTTTATTATTAGAACAAATTCAAAGAAGAAAGCAAAGCTTGAATAGCAGCGGTTGTTAGTACCCATGTCTTGTTCTTAGACAGAGCCTCCATCTCATCCACCATGGCCTCCACCACTTTGAATCCTCCTTCACCTTCTTCCAGTCAATCGGTACATGGACTAAAGAGAAGCAACAAATGCTTTGTGGGCTAGAGATAATGCTTCATACAACAACAACAAAGCCTTTAGTCCAAAACAAGTTGGGTTAGGCTAGAGGTGAAACCCATAAGATCTCACAACCAACTCATGTTTCTGGCACATGGATAGCAAGCTTCCACTCACCCCTGTCCATGGCTAGTTCTTTAGTGATATTCCAATCGTTCAGATCTCTCTTTACGGACTCCTTCCATGTCAAGTTCAGTCTACCTCGACCTCTCTTGACATTATCATCACACTTCAGCCGTCTGCTCTACACTGAATATGCCCAAACCATCTCAGACGATGTTGGACAAGCTAATATCATTTTCATCGAACCCATATCATTTCTTTGGTATCCCTTTTGTTGCCCGGGGAGTTCTCTAAACCATTGCCCCTTTAGCTTGATCCTTGTTAGAGGACGATCGTACAACGCGCCCCTACTCCACCCAGCCGTGCATCCATAGACATTCCTCCATCAGAGTTAATCTTTATGCAATCAAACTCAACAGGTCTCCATCCATGACCTTGCAAGATTCGCACGTGCTCCCCAGGTAATTCCAACAGCGACAGTGCCTCCCTAGTCATTTTCATCGAATGCACCGGGTCCAAACTTGCCTTATCATGATTAATATTGCTCCTGCAGATGGCCGACGTAACCGTAATAATTTTTGCACGACCTCATCAAATCTCAGGTCACTGATATATCCCTTGACCAAGTTTCTATATGGAGCTCCGGAAGCTTTATATGAAGCCATTCCCTAGCTTCCCTCCAAAACATTTTTTCACACGTGCATTTTATCAATGCATGAATCATATCCTCGTCTAAATGAAGGCAGGCTACACCGTGCCAATTCTGCAATGTATCTATGCTTAAGAGTGCTCTTGGCCGGTAAAATACTGCGTAACACCCACCATAAGAACACACGCACTTTCGACACAACTTTCGTCCATACCTGTTTCTGCTTCTTAGAAGTTTTTGTACCCGTCCCTTCCTCTAAAGCTGAATGATCGTTGTGAGTCACTAGAGAACCGTACGCAAATTTTAGTTTAGATCTCAAGACTTTTCTGCTGTCCATGCCCAAGAATTATTCCATTTCCCTAGCTTCAGCAGAATATTCAGGATTGCATCTGCTTTTCGAGCTATAAAAATTTCCACGACCTTCATTCGGCATCGATCAATTAAGAGACCGAAGATAGGCTTGCAGCTCCAATGTGAATAGATGGTCGTAGAAAAGAATTCCTGGTATCCAATTGTCGTTCCAAATAGAGACCGAGGAACAATCTCTGATTTTTTACATCAAACCGGTCATCAAATATTGTCTTCCAGCCACGATTGCTCGCCAAGTGGCAGAAGCATACCTAGTAATAGTAGCATCCATGAACTCAATGGATGAAAATATTTGCCTTCCAAAATGCATGCACAGAGGTACTCCGTGAAGCAGCACAAGGTTGTGGAGGAGCAGCTCCACCTTGATGCTACAATGTGTACAACACAAGTGTTGAAGGAACAACTTCAACGTGTTGCGCTAGATATCGCTCTAGAGGCGAATGTAGGCCAATATGGCAGCAGGAGTTCAATCCAGACCTCCTAGAGCACAAGATCTACTCCAAGATCTTAGATAAGAACACCAAGTTCTATTATAGGTAGTGGGGGTACATAGCATGGTTCCAAAGTAGAGATGAGGACAACTATTTATAGGGCTTTGGGAAGCCTTCACATACTTCTACTTATAGCTGGAATACTCTAGAAAACATTATTTAAGTTTCACCATTCTACTCATAGCTACTCACAACTAGAAGACTCTAGAAAACAGTAGGTGGGGTAGAAACAAAAAGAAAAGAAAAGACATACTACACTAGAGTGGAAGCATCAATAGGTAGGGTAGAAACGAAAAGAAAAGAAAAGACATACTAGAGTGGGAGCATCTAGAAGTGGCCAAACAAATCTAGCATACGATTTTTTTCCTCATCTAGTGTTCCTCATCATTCTCCCTTGGTTGTTTGGAACACGCCCTCGAGTTATCTTCATAGGGCGCTTCTTCTCGATGGTAGAGAGTCCAGTCCGCAACATTAAAAGTGTTCGATGTACCCATGTCGCTTGGAAGATCTATCACATAAGCATTATCATTTATCTTCCTCGCGATAGAGAAGGCTCATACCTTCGCTACCGAAGTTTCCCTTTAACACCTAAAGGTAGCCTCTCTTTTCTGAAGTATACCATCATCTTATCGGCAGCTTGGAATGATTTTGGCCTCCTTTTGCAGTCAACAAGTTGTTTATATTTCTGATTTTGTGCTTCCAAAACACAACGAATCTCTTCAAATAACTCAGTGTAATTATCAACAAAGGACAATGTTGATTTTGAGTTTCCCCTTGATGGTACCTTCACCAGGTCCACTACATGAGATGGAACTTTAGTGTAGCCAATGGGAGAAGGGCTACTTCCTATGGATCTATGCTTGGGAGTTATTATAGGAAAACTATGCAAGAGATAAAGCCAGATCCCATTGTCCCTCTCTTTCTCCACAAATGCAACGGAACAGATTACCCAAAAACTTGATCACCACTTCCATTTGTCCATCTGTTTGTGGATGAGCAGTGCTGGAAAATTTTAATTCAGTGTTGAATTGCTTCCACAAAGTGAGCCAAAATGCGGCAAGAAACTTGCTATCATTGTCTAAGACGATGGACCTTGGTACTCCAAGAATTCTGACCACTTCTCGAAAGAATAGATTTGCCACATGACGATCATCCGTTGTCTTGTGTCATAGGATCAAATGAGCCATCTTAAAGAATTGTCCACGACGACAAACACAACATCACTCCCTCATCTTGTTCTTGGAAAGCCCATGACGAAGTCCATTGAGATGTCCTCCCATGGAGCGACAGGAACATGCAAAGGCATGTATAACCCTATGTTCTGGACTTGGCCTTTGCAGGTTTGACATATAGGGCATCGCTGGACAAACTTTCCAGTATCTCTCTTTAGTTGTGGCCAAAAGTAGCGAGTTTCCAAGTTAGCCATAGTCTTGTCTGGTCCAACATGGCCACTAAGATCACTTGAATGGAGTTCTCTAATTAGTTTGTCACGCAGAGCACTCCTTGGGATGCACCAACACTCCTTGGGATGCACCAACGATCATTTCCGAAGAGATAGCCATCCTGCACCAAATAATCGTCACCTAATGGCTGGCCCCTGATGTGCTTCACCCAAACATGGCCAAAGTATTCATCATCCTCGTACAACTCCTTCTGATCCATGCCTGGAAGTTCGGCCTCAAAAGAAGTCAAGAGGCATGCACGAAGACTCAAAGCATCGACTACTCGGTTAGTTGTCCCAGATTTATGCACGATGAGATAGTTAAACCTCTTTAGATATGCTGCTCATCTTGCTAGCATGCGGTCAACAAGCTTTTGATTTCTAAAATGCTTCAAGGATTGATGGTCACTATCAACAATGAACTCTTTAGGCAGCAAATAGACTTCCCAAGTTTTCAAAGCTCTGAAAACAGCATGCAATTCTTGTTGATAGGTACTCCATTTCTATCTAGCTTTGCTTAATTTCTCACTAAAGAAAGCAACAAACTTCCTTTCTGAAGATAGAACAAATCCAATGCCTACTCCACTTGCATCACACTCCAACTCAAAAGTCTGGTTGAAATCAGGTAGCACCAAGATAGGAGCTTGTGAGAGTTTTCGCTTGATCTCATTTTAACTAGCTTTAATCGCTTCTGTCCATTGGAACTTCCTTTCTTCAGGCACTCGGTAATTGGTGCGATGATAATGCTGAAATTCTTCACAAATCGTCTATAGAAAGTTGCAAGGCCATGAAAACTTCTTACCTCAGAAATGGTCTTTGGAGTTGGCCATTCTCGGATGGCTTCAACCTTGGAATCATCAACACGAATACCGTCACATGTTATGACGAATCCTAGGAAAAAGAAGTTGTGTTCGCAGGAAAGCACATTTCTTCAAGTTGATGTAGAGCTCATTTTCCCTTAGTACTTCTAGCACCTTCCGAATGTGATCAAAGTGTTAATCCTCATCCTTGCTTCAACGAAATAGACCACAACAAAGTGGGATAAGAAGGGTCGAAGGACTTGATTCATCAAATGCATAAAAGTACTGGGTGCATTTGAGAGTCCAAATGGCATGACTAACCATTCAAACAACCCTTCCTTTGACTTGAAGGCGGTTTTCCATTCATCCCCGGGTCTGATACGGATTTGATGATATCCACTTCTTAAATCTAACCTTGTTTACACTCTTACTCCATTAAGTTGATCCAACATATCACCCAAACAGGGAATAGAGAATATATATCTTACGATGATCTTGTTAATGGCTCTACTATCCGTAAGCATGCACCAAGGTCCATCTTTCTTGGGCGCGAGCAAGGCTGGTACAGCACATGGGCTAATACTTTCTCGAATGTGCCCCTTTCGTAGCAATTCCTCCACTTTCTCCTTCAATATACGATGCTCTTTTGGGCTCATTCGATAGTGTGGAAGATTAGGAAGACTTGCTCCCGAAATTAAGTCAATCCTATGTTGAATTCCTCTCATCAATGGCAGACCTTGTGTATGTTCTGAAACACTACCAATAGACCACGTACCTTGCTAGAATTTCAACCGTTAGGTGCTCTTCTCCTTTTACAACAAGTGCAGCACAAAAATCTGCCTCCATCAAGTGTTCCATAAACTCATAAGAGGTATGGGAGATAGTTAACATAGTTTTCCCCTCCTCCTTAGAGGTATTATCCTCAGTTTTGTTTGGTAGAACATTGATCTTTCTCTTGTTCCAAATGAAAGAGTAAGAACTTTCCTTCCCTTGTGTCTAGTATCCACATCAAATTGCCAAGGTCTCCCAAGAAGAACATGGTTGGCATCATATCAACTACGTCACACAACACGTTTGAGTGATAATGCTTCCCCGAAGAAAGTAGCAGGCCGCATTTTTTGGTGATCCTCATATTCACTCCTTCATTGATCCACCCAATAGTGTAGGAGTTTAGATGATCATGAGTGTTAAGCTTTAAATGGTTCACCAACGTCAGGGAGAGAAGATTCTCGCAGCTGATTTGCATACCTTGCCATTCACTGTGCATTTGCTCTCAAATATTTTATTCTGTTGTTTGTCGTCACGCTGTGTGTAGAACATAGGAGACACTGAATCACATGTACCACCTCTTCACCTTCTTCTTGACAAACCATTTGTCCCTCTACATCTTCAGATTCATATTCTTCCTCATCGTCTTCACCATCATGGATACTAGTGTTAACAAATTTTCTTAGTGGGTAACCGCTGGATGTGTCCCACTTTACCACATTTGTAACACTTTGGGCCTTCATTTGCCTTACCCTAACCTCTAGTTTGCTTCAGGATTGGTTGTTTTGCCTTTGGTGGAGCGGTGTTTTCTTCTACTCTATTAATGTGATCCCTAGACGAGCCTTCGGTATGAGGATATGGAGCCTTAGTTGTATTTCTTGTCCTCACAAACCTCGAATAGCTTGATCAATGGACCAAATTTGTTGTGTATCAATCGATCTCGAATAGCATCATTGAGACCATTGACGTACCTTGCAACTTGTTGATCTTCAGTTTCAGCAAGGTTGCACCTCACTTATAGCCTTAGAAAATCCTCGTAATCTGAAACAATCCTATTCCCTTGAGCACAATTTTGAATTGGATAAATAGGATCTGGTGATAATCAACGGGTAAAAATCTCCCTTTCAAAAGGCTTTTCATTTGCCTCCAAGTTCTTACACGAGGCTCTCCTCTCAGCATGCCCAAGTGGCCGGCCCTGACGGCGAGGTCCAAGAGCGGGGCGAGGCCCTGTA
Source organism: Secale cereale (assembly GCA_902687465.1). Taxonomy (NCBI): domain Eukaryota; kingdom Viridiplantae; phylum Streptophyta; class Magnoliopsida; order Poales; family Poaceae; genus Secale; species Secale cereale. The sequence continues at coordinate 766,678,015 of LR738714.1, read as the reverse complement.
CATCCGCTGAGCTGACCTAGCACGGCCGGACCCCCCATCATTGAACCCAGCGCGCCTGCCCGTTGTACGCCGCGACGTGGTCAGCCCCGACGGCGAGGTCCAGGAGCGGGGCGGGCCCTTGTACACCCGCCTAAGCTGACCCAACACGACCGGCGGCCAACAGATGGTGGAGCCCCCGTGATGACGAGCGTGGCGGTGGAGACGGCCGCGTGCGCGAGCAACAGCGCCTTCCCGCGGTCCGCGGAGCTTTGCGCGAGCGTGTGCAGGCGGCAGCGTGATCTTCCAGCGGCAGCTCTCCCGTGTCATTCAAGCCGACGCCGTGGCGAGCCCCTACGGCTCGCCGAACAGGCCACGGGTGCGTGGCATCTTCCGGCGGCAGCTCTCCAGCGCCATGACACGTCAGCGGAGCAGGGCATTGTCCTTCAACTTCAAGGAACGCCGTGCTGCTCTCGTCCGGCGGCTGCAACATGGCCGCCACCGCGCACACCTAGGACAGTCCAAGAAAAGTGGTTGTCGGAGAAGCTGCACCAATGCCTAATCGTGTCATGGATTCCTGATCTGCACCGGCTGCGGTGAGCTGGAGACGGGGACATGATGCCGTGACGGCGCCGGTGTTGGCTGTTGCCGAGGAAAAGGCACCTAGCCCTCTCCTCACCACGCCCTCCCGCCACAGAAGACGAGTCCCCTCCACGAGAAGATCCTGAAGACAGTGGACTAGCTAAAAGGCCACTTCTCCGAGCTTTTCATCCAATCTCCGAAGGCCAAGCCAAGGACACGAAGGGCGCACCGTTCATCGTCTGCTCCAGCTGCTTCACGCTCATCCAGCTGCCTGCCACGACTACGCCGTCGCGGGCGCCAAGGTGTGCGACCTGCTCGGTCGTGCTATTCTACTCCTACCATGACACGATGAATGAATGAAGTTTTATGGTAAAAAGAAATGCTCAAAAAGGAGAGCAAAGAAGCCTGATGAACTTTCTTACAGCTTGAGACTAGAAAAATAGACTGTCTACAGAACAAAAATCTGAAAATCTGAAGCTGAGCTAGGCCAGATCAGCATTTACAAGTCTGTCAACATGAATAGAGTTGCCTAGAAACAGAGAACGCCAAGCAAATAAATAGAGGTCCAAGACTAAAACACAGTGACATCACAATCAAAATTAACGAATTCAAACTGATGCAATACCATTTAGTTCTCACGTTTCACAAATCCATGATACAGTCTAGTGACTGGTTATAGATGATGGACGGGGAGGACAACGTATCACAAGGTCAACGTCGTCTTCCTTCGTGGCCTTTACATCCTGCTTGATCTACCCGTGCTGATTCCCGTGCTCCACCTGGGACTCCTTCCCGTGCTTGTCGTCCTCGCCGGCGTTGGCATGGTGCTTCTTCTCCTTCTCTTTCTCCTTTGCTATATTCGTCGGCATGGTGCTCCTTCTCCTTGCTCATGTGCTCATCCTTCTTCTCCTTGTCAGCATCCTTGTGGTGGTGGGTCCTGTCTCAGCAGCTGCAAGCGGGTGCACGATGGCTGCATGGACTTCACCGGCGACGAGGATTCGGACGATAAGGTGCCCGATGCCGCAGTGAGGCGATCGAACAGGAGAAGAGCTGGTGGAGGCCTGGCCAGGCGGTTCCTGCGGCGGGAGCCATCAGTAGCAGCAGAGAAGCCCGTCGAGGCCGTTGTGCCCCGCAAGAAGGACAAGGGCGACGGCGACGAGAAGAAGGACAAGGGCGCCGACGAAGGCGAGAAGAAGAAAGACAAAACGCGTCGAGGTGGCGGGCGCATCCGTGGTGTCCGCCACGGCATCCATGGCGCCCAGGCCAGTCCATGCGAGGACGAACGTAAGGTCCCCTACCCGCAGCGGCAGGGGCCCCCACGCGTGCGGGCTCCGGCGGCCTAACCAATGCGGTTTTTTTAGTTTTGGCGAATTGCAAAAAAAAAACTTGAATGCATGCATATTAATGTTGTGTTGCGACGACGTGGCCAGTCAACACCCAAGTGGATCCAGTGGATCGGCGCCAAATTAGCATATACGTAGATAAAATTGTATTTTGGACCGTATGTGACCCCTAGAGCAAGTTTAGTAATTGTATTTCAGGTATTTCTAACCATAGAGACTAAAGTGGCCACCGGCGCAAGTTATAGGCCCTATAGTGAATTTCTCTTAGAAAACATTAGGTAGGGTATAAAAAAAAGACATACTACACTAGAGTGAAAGCATCTAGAAGTAGCCAAACTAATCTAACATATGATTTTTTTTTCCTCATCTAGTGTTCCTGATCACTCCGGGCTTGTTATGAGCTTCCAACCGTGCTTCCCAAGCAAGGCTAAATTGAAAAACTCCAAGTTTCAAAACCCCATCCCACCAGCAATCTTTCGCTTCCAAAGTACTTGTGCTGCGGCAAATGTGGGAACCACATGCACTGCCTCAAAGGAGGAGAGAGCCATCACTCGATGCTTGACTGACTGCAGCTCACCAAACTGCTACCAAGGAAGAACATCATGCCACTTGTGCTCTTCCTGGTGTAAATGTCACCGGCAAGGTCATTGTCGCTATAGCCAACCAGTCGTGTCTCTCCAGTCTTCCGCTCGTTAGCCTAGATCATAGTGGTTGGTACCATCGATCTATCGAAGTATGCGCTTCACTGCCATCATATGCTTCTCTGTATGTTGCTCCACAAAGCGACTCACGAACCCAATTGCAATGTCACACCCTGATTTTCACACCGCGTCATTTAAGTTACTTAAGCATGAAAATTTGGACCAACAAAAACTTTTGTGTGATTTGGGTTTCTATTGCTATTTTCAAAGTGCTCTTAAATCAAATAAATTCCCCAAGTCTTATACTCCATCTCCTTGCTCCAAAACCTTTTCCAATGATCATACCATGTGTATAGGACATAAAAGTACTTTCTTACAAAAATAATTTGGCCAAAAAGTATTTTCTAAATTAGGTTTACCAAAAAAACCTGAGATAAGGCTTGAACTACAAGTACTTAATTTATGGTGTGAAAATTCTTTCAAAATGTATATTTGACTCATGTTAGATATAGGACTCCCAGAAACCACAAAAATATTAATTTAAAAGTTATTTTGCTATTTTATATAAAAGCTTTTTCTTAAGGCCAGAAATGGTCTTTTATAGGGGAAAATTATTTTCATGTTTCAAAAGTATTTAAGAAAATTTAGGGAAACTCAGTCGACATAATTTTCCATATACATGAGTTTCAACACATGGTCATAATCAAAATATTGGACAAAACCCTCCAAAACCATTTCTGCATATTTCAAGCATTTGATATATTTCTGTAAGAAATATTGCCAAAATACTGGAAAATTCTAGCAAGTCACATATGCCTAATGTGATGAGCTTGCAAAGTTTCATCCCAATAAAAATAGTTTTGGTTCACAAAAGTGCCCAAAAATCATTCCTGTCTAGATCCAAATTTGAGCAACTCTACATTGCCAACTGTCTCCTTTTCATCTCAAATTTTATGGACATTCCCTAGTCCCCAAATGATGACACTACACCAACTGGTGTATCAAGGAGAATACATTTGCATAGCTAGATCTAGGAATACCCAATTCTGTTGATTTCTAGGGTTTGCCAAAGTTACATTGGCAACTTTATTTAAATGGGCTCAAAACTTGTGATCAAGCTCATTTGGCCCTATTCATCACTCCTGCTAAATCTCTTGTAAAGGAGATAACTTTTGATAGCTCAAAACCTGCACAAACACCTTCTAGTGATTTAGTAAACTATTGTTTTGACCCCTTCCACTATTCTCCTTCACCCCCAAACTTTACCACAGCCCCACCTTGCACCTCCAGTAACTCACCCAAGCCCTCAACTCAATCATTGATGGGGTAAAACCCCACTTTTCCCCTCTGTTTTCACCATGGCAGCACCTTTTCTACTTCTTACCCCTCCCTTCTACCTTACTCCATAAGCATCGTCACCCCCTCCTATTTAAGCCTCCCCGGACCTCTCTATCACCACTCCTAATCATCGCCCTGCACCACCCGTTTCCACCGGAGCCGCCCGAGCTCGAGGCCTCGGTCGTCCGGTGCACGCACGGTGCAGACCTCCTCCGCCCCCGTTCTTTCCCGATCTGGGGCAGCCACACCTCACTAACCCTTCCCCCTCATGTTTCCCCTTCATTTGCAGCTTGAGGCAACCGGAGTAAAGCTCTTCCTAAGCGTCGCAGCCCTATCTCCTCGTCACCGGTGAAACAGACCACCCCGACAACCAACCCGGCACCCCCGAACGAAGACTCCACGTTGAGCTCAACGGTGCCAGCCTTTCCTCCTGCTGTGCCCTGCATCATCGCCAATGAGCACGTCGACCCCTCTATCGTGAGGTTGGTGATGACAGGTGGGGCCCGCCTGTCAGGTTTAAATCCAGGCAGGCGCGCGCGCCTCAGCTCACCCAGGCTGGCTCGGCTGCAGGCCGGCCCAACTAGACCTGTTTAGGCTCAGTAGCCCTTAGGCTTTTCCTTTTTCTTTTAACAATTATTTTCCAAAAATTCCGGAGATTAAAATATTTGTCCAAATCAAATAATTCCATCTCCTAAATTATTCAAAAAATCCCACCTATTTAATGGTGTAACTTTCATACATATCCATCACACTTTTCTGTACTGCTCAAATTCAAATTTGAGCATTTAAATCCCTCTTTCAAAATCCATTTCTCTGTTTCTATAGCTCCAATTCCAAAACTAAGAATTTTTGCATTCTTAGTTATCATCCTAATATTTAACAAAAATGAGTGATCATTTTTATGAACACTTTCATTTTTCTGTTTTTGCTATTTGCCTTATTTTCCGTTATTCTTTTGCGACGATTAGATTCCGTGTCTGACGAAGTTATTGATGAGGAGTTGGAGAAGGACTTGAAGACTTTGACGATCAAGCCAACCAAGGCAAGCAGCCCTTTGACCATGATACCCCTCTCTTGTTCATCAGTAACTTTCTGTATGCATGATGATGATGTCGATGACGAGCTTGTTATGATCGTTGCATTGTTGCATATCCGTTGATACTTGCATGTTCGTAGCTCTACCTAGTGCTCAGAGATACAATGACAAATACTTCATAATTGACGCATGATGTTGCATCTATGCCATGATCATCTCTTGGTTCAAATCTTTCGAAAACCCCATTGGGTGCCCCTAATGCCCTTGGGAGATGTTGAAACTAGGTCACCACTTGATAAAGTGGTGTACTGAGGCAAGTGAGTACCTGTTGTTCACAGAGATGGATTTGATTTAAGATTTGTTGACCATCACGACCAAACATGCTCAACCACTCTACACGTATATATTTCTTTTTTGCGGGGGCACTCTACCCTTATATGGGAAAGAGCATTATTGATTACCTAGTACGCTAGCTTGGAGCCCGCATTACTAGTGACGGTAGTGGCGTGGTCACTCTCGGGGGGTCGTGCTTGGATAGGTGGCCATGACTATTTTTACAGGGCACCAGACACACCGTTGGTACCCCTGTGCATGTGTTATGTGTTGAGTACGGGAGCGTGACTCCACAAAATAAACATGTGAGCACGATTGTGTCACAGGGGATGGTATCAATCGAGTGGACTCCATGTTGGCCGCGTCTAGGGAAAGGTAGTCATCGGGTGCTTACCCCGGGTACTTGAGATACTACGGGTTGTGAATGACACGAAAGCTTCCCAGACCTTATGGGTAAAGTGTGCAACCTCTGCAGAGTGTCAGCCTATTCGAATAGCCGTGTCCACGGTCAAGGACAGTTGGGTGTTGCTACTTAGACTATGTCCATATGTTTCTGAAAAACAACACAGTATGGTAATGTTGAAATGAATCGTGAGGAAGTCACGAGAAATTGGCGATCGAGTTGTGTAAAACTCATTGTCGATGTTGACATATGTAACCACTTGATACAAGTTACAGATGCTTTCATGATACCATTAAGTATTGATCATACTTGCGTAAGAAAAACTATCTTACCACAGATATGTGAACACAGTGATATTGCCATGCATACTTTACTCTGTTTCCATTCATGGGTTGCTTGCGAGTACATTCAAACATACTCACTGGCTTGTCCCTGGCTATTTACTAGGCCAGGCCTGGAAGAGCGGGAATACCAAGAAGAGTTCTTTGTTGAAGAACATGCGAGCAATGATGCTTTCCCAGTCAAAATGCCTGTAGGGTTAAGGCAGATGGCATTGGTCCAAGTTATCGATGAAGATTTCCGTTGCGATGTTATACTCAAGACTAGACCATAATGGTCCTATTTGTGTAAGCCCGTATGTAATGGATGTAAACTCTTGATATTCACTCTGTGGTGTAAAGTGAGCATTGATCCTTGGGATCACTATGCACATGTAACCGGTGGCTTTGACTGTGTAGGTCGAGGTCCCCACAGAGCTGGTATCAGAGTTATCCTGACTGTAGGAAGCCTTTGTTAGCATGGTCGTTAGATAGGGTAAAACAATTTTTCAAAAACTATCTCTTCTCTTCTGAGTTTTCCCAAACCTAAGAAATATTCCCCTTATTGACCTCTCCTATTCAACTTTTCTAGATGGCTGTCGCCCCCTTAGGACTTCTTAGGACTGGGTCCTCATCACTCGTAAGAGACTGCCCCCAACAATGCCACTATCCTTTGTTGCCCATGTACACCCTGCATGAACTGGAAAATGATGCGTTCAAGAAAGAGTTCTACGCCAAGATTTTTGTGCCTGCCAAAACCTCACCCAGGGATGGTTCTTCATTGGACCGCCCATGCCAACAAGAGACCTGGCCATTCATCAAGTGGCCTACGAAGCGCTCCTCCGTCTTCGAGACCTCCTTCCATAAATGAAGGAAGAACACGTCACCCGTTACCTACCTAGCAAGAGCGGATTTTGAGCCCCGGGTCAAGTGATGATTTCCCCAGAAGACAAAGATCCAACCCTCAGGTACCAGATCCATTTCATCAATGCAGGAGACTACCTTCTATGTCACCTTACCGAAGCATTCCTTAAGGCTCGCCAAGACCTCCCTTCGCTTCTGCACCTTCACTGCCTTGAGAAGGTGGTTGAACGAGAACAAGAAATCACTACCCTAAAAGTCTACATCGCCAATCAAAAACAACAAATTGAGCAACTTCAGGAAACCCGGAACCGAACCCCACACAGGAGGCATAGGAATGGGTTTCCATATCCACCTCGTAGAGGACCATCGTCAACCAACCGATGTCAATAACCTAGGGCTGAATAACAACCTTTTTGCTCCCGTCACATGTCACGGGTGTGGAGAATTTGGGCATATTGTCAAAAGGTGTCCCAACAAGCAGCTGACTGTCGCATACCCACTAGCATCACAGGAGAACCTAGAAGCCGAAGACTGAACGCCATTCTCTCCGACTGATGAAGCAAGCACGACTACCGAATCCGAGAACCCCTAGGGTAGGATGAGTCGTGTACCCTCTATGCGAAGTCAAGTCCATATGATGGTTCAAATGGAACCATGTTGTGTGTTGCCTGTTCTTATCTGTTTGTGTTTCTATATAAGTCGCACTTTTGCCCTAGGCAACATGTACGTTACTATATCACCTATCTTATCTTAATGAATGTGTGTGGCCTTTATGGCACTTGTTTGACTACACCTGCACTATACCACACCCTATAGGCACTCCCCTTATGATGCTTTTCCCCTCTCAGCTATCTCGTCAACTGAAGACCAGCAAGACAGATGCACCAAGGATTCCACCTTGACCAACAACTGGCACTAAAGACTTTCGCGACAACCTATCAAACTAAGTGCAACCCCGTAGAATTATGCATCCCCTCAAGATTGAAACACCCTTCCCTAGCCTACTCTAGACCACACAAGTTACCCAGCTCAAACCACTAACCATGTTCTCAGAGCATCTCCACTAGCGCCCCCAACATTCCCCCCAAGGGCAACTTTTTAGCGCCAGCGCCGAAAAAATCACCCAGTCGCACCCCAGCACGTCGAAATCTGCCAGCTCGTCCCGTTTTTTAGCCCGGCGATCCCAAGCCGAGCCCAGCGCACTGGGGGCGCCTGGGGGCTCCGGCAGAAGAAAAAACGCGTCTGGGCCACTTCTGTCAGGCAAAACGCATCTTCTACGTCCAGATTCGCTCCCCGCGCGCACACCCTCCCGCCGCCTTGCCAATCCCGGCGCCGCCCACTCCCCACCCCGCCACCGCCGCTAGATAGGACATTCGCCCGCCGATTAAAAAGAGAAGCACGCGCGACATCCTCCACCATGTACCTGAGCTAGGTTTCTGGCGCTCCGGCCGCGTAGGGCGGGATACCAGCAGTTGCGCGCCTACCTCGCCCGCCAGTTCGGCGATTTGTCTGCTCGACGATGGACTCGGACGACGAGGAGGCGCTACTGCAGGAGGAAGCTGAAGCCGACGCCCAGGACGAAGAGCATCTCATGGTCCTCGCCACCCTAGCCAGCCTGCTCGCAAGCAATGCAAAGCCTCGACAAGGTGGCTCGGCGCCGAGCCGGATGAAGGCAAAGAACCGACATCGACTGGAAAGCTATTGCACGCTCTACTCCGACTACTTCGCCGACGCTCCACTACACGGCGACAAAGTATTTCGGCGACGTTACCGGATGAGCCGAAAGCTCTTCCTTAGGATTGTAAATTCCATTAGGGAGTTCGACAGCTACTTCAAGTGCAAGAAGGATTGCACCGGCACACATGGATTCACCTAATTCCAGAAGTGCATGACATCTATGAGGATGCTTGCATACGGAGCTCCCGATGATTCATTGGACGACTATGGGCGCATGGCCGAGTCCACGACCATTGAGTGTTTTTACTAGTTTTGTGGGGCAGTGGTGCAGTGTTCGGACCACAATACTTGCGATTACCCAATGCCGAAGACACTGCTCGGATCCTAGCACAGAATGCAACAAGAGGATTTCCAGGGATGCTTGGAAACATCTACTTCATGCATTGGAAATGGAAAAACTATCCATTTGCTTTGCAGGGAATGTACAAAGGCGCCAAAGGCGGTTGGAGTGTTGTACTGTTCAAGAAATCTTCCAATTTAGCGATTTATCGCTACTCTTGGGGTGACCGATAAGATTATGTCTTATCTTCACCATTTATCATTTGGGCCAATTTATCGCAATGATAAGCGATTTATCAGGAATCTACCAATAAATCGGGCCTATTGATAGCACTATGTTTGCAAAAACTATGTTTATTTGCGTTTTGTGGACCTTGCTATGCAATATGTACTGTTGTCCTATTTTGTTCGTCATTATTCAAGGATTCAAAGGCTAGGAATCAAGGTAACACTTCCGTCCATATTGTTTGTGTTGAATATAGCATATTTTAGTGTTGGGGACCTGAGATTTGCAAAAAAATGACCGATTAATAGTTGACCAATAAAATCGATTAATCGGCCGATTTCTGATTAATCTCTAATCCAAAGATGAACGAGCCGATAACGATAAGCGATATCCTCAACATTGCTTGAGGAAGTGGCCACACACGACCTCTGGATCTGGCACTCCTTTGGTATGCCAGGAACTCACAATGACATCAACGTATTGCAGTGCTCCCTTGTCTTTGCCAAGCTTGTTGAAGATCATGCTCCTCCGGTGAACTTTGAGGTCAACGGGCGGCACTACAATAAGGGATACTCTACCAGATGGCATCTATCCGAGATGGTCCACATTTGTCAAGACTATCTCAAACCCTGTGCAAGGAGGCAAGAACTCCCACTTTGCGAAGGTTTAAGAGGCATGCAGGAAGGATGTCGAGCAGTCATTTGGTGTGCTCCAATCTCGATTTGTTGTTGTCCGATACCCCGCTCAGACCTGGTCGAAAGATCAAATTTGGGACATCACGACTTGTTGTGTCATCTTGCCTAACATGATTACTGAGCGAGCAGGACGAGCCAGTTTTTGACACTGAACCATATTACAGGCAGGGTCCTCTAGCCCAAGTTGATCACCAGCTACCGTCAACCTGGACTGCCTTCCTCAATATGCGTCAGGAAATCTGAGACCCACTGGTGCATCAAAAACTTTTGTGGCACCACAGGAGAACCTAGAAGCTGAAGACTGAACGCCCTTCTCTCCGACTGATGAAGCAAGCACGACTACCGAGTCCAAGAACCCCAAGGGTAGGATGAGTCGTGTACCCCCTATGCGAAGTCGAGTCCATATGATGGTTCAAATGCAACCATGTTGTGTGTTGCTTGTTCTTATCTGTTTGTGTTTCGATATAAGTCGCACTTTTGCCCTAGGCAACATGTACGTGACTATATCACCTATCGTATCTTAATGAATGTGTGTGGCCTTTACGGCACTTGTTAGATTACACCTGCACTATACCACACCCTATAGGCACTCCCCTTACGATGCTTTTCCCCTCAGCTATCTCTTCAACTGAAGACCAGCAAGACAGATGCACCAAGGATTCCACCTCGACCAACAACTGGCACTTAGACTTTTGCGACAACATATCAAACTAAGTGCAACCCCGTAGAATTATGCATCCCCTCAAGATTGAAAAACCCTTCCCTAGCCTACTCTAGACCACACAAGTTACCCCAGCTCAAACCCCTAACCATATTGATGGTAGATTGGTGATGTTACGGTGATGACTTGGAAGGACAAGTAGGGGATTCTCGTTGGACATGAGATTTGGATTTAAGTAGGTGATCCTAATAGGGTGTTGATGATAAACGAGACTACATGGTTCGGAGTAATTTGGATTTAGTCCGGTGATCTCAATCAAGATACCATGTTTCTCGGTGAATGATAAGCTAGAAATACTGGATTATTGTTAGAGTTGATTTGGGGATTTGTATAAACTTAGCCTTGGAGTTTACCTGACGATGATAATGGAAGTTGTGGATATATACTGATAAGATAGTCCTTTCAAGGATTTCGGGATTTTAGGAACTCTAGAAGATTAGGTGGAACACCATCAATATTGGATTTGTAGGAGTAGTAAATCATGCAATATTGGATTTCGTCGCCGGTGATGCACTGGTAGATCGCGTGCTCGTGCTCACTCTGTTTGAGACAAATATCCTTGAGCGTGCAGTCAAGCTTCGTGTTCCATGCTCGTGGCGCCTGCCAAAGGCCATAAAAGGGCCTTACGTAGTTGCAAGACTTTTCCTTCTCCGGTGAAGATGAAACCAGGCGGCTGCTTCACGTAGACTTCCTTCGGTTCTCCATTAAGGAAGGGTGACTTTACATCCATGTGGTGGACAGGCCACTCCTCCAAGGCAATCAAAGCAAGCAACAACCGATGGATTCCATGTGAGCCACGGGCGCAAAGACTTCATCAAAGTCAATGTCAGCCTGCTAGATGAAAGCTTGTGCGACCACTTGTGCGACCAGTCGTGCTTTGTGCTTATCACCATGCCCATGCGGTAGATCGACAAGCTGTCATGTCATGTTTTGCTTGCCATGCCTCGTCTCTCTCAGCTTTTGCAAACGAGCACGGCTCCCCCGTGCTACATAGCTGTAGCTCGACATCAAGGTTGCACGATGCAAGTATTGGCACTGGTTCTTCTACACCAATCAAATTCTCAATGGTGCGATGCAAACTGGTGTGTCTTTGTGAGCAACATCGGGTCGATCATCATCATATGTAGGTGGTGTGACAAATTCTGGAATTGCTGGAGCTGATGCAGGTTATGGTGGTGCGGCAAGTGAAGTACATCGAGTACCATGTCCTACTGACACAGGCTCAGCTCACCTTGAGATATACGCATAGCTGGGTGATGACAGATGTACTAGACATCGATGTCGCCGCCCGAGTGTGCGTCGTTGTCCGCTGCCCAATCCCAGGGTGATGACAGATGTACTAGACATCGATATCGCCACCCGAGTGTGCGTCGTTGTCCGCTACCCAATCCCACCCATGTTCTCATCGAAGATGGCGTCCCGGTTGATGCGTATGCGCCTCACCATAGTTCAAGCAACCGATACGTCTTCACACCTTCCTCGTAGCCGATGAACACAGCGAGGAAGCTACGGTCATCAAGCTTACGAAGGTTCTTGTGTTCTTTGACATACGCGAGGCACCCAAAGGTCCGAATGTACTGGACAGCCGACTTGTGGCCGTGCAACGCCTCATAAGGCGTCTTTCCTGCAAAGGATTTGGTGGGAGCAAGGTTGAGCAAGAAGACAACCAACAGTGCTCACAACCTCCCCCCGAAATTCAGCCGGCGTGCTCCTCTGTTTTAGTAGAGCACGCACCATTGCCACCACCATCAGGTTCCACCTCTCAATAACACCATTCTACTGAAGAACATAAGGTGTAGAGAAGTGGCATTGGATGACTTCATCTGCACAATAGGACACGCGCAGTTTGCATCCGCTATAAGCTTCTCCTGCTATCTGAATCCTTTTGATGGCATCAGATGCACTATTCTTGGCAGCCAGGAGCATCACCCACATGTAGCGAGTGGGACACCAGCAGCAAGAAGTAGCGCCACCCTCCAGGTGTGGCAGGCGAAACAGGACCGCATAGGTCGCCATGGACAAGCTCAAGTAGCTCTTGCGCGCGGTACCTTGCTTGTCGCGGAAATGCACCACGACGGTGCTTGGTGATGACACAAGTGTTGCAGAGCTGCTCCACATGATCTAGCTGTGGCAGCACGCGTGTCATGGCGAGGCGTCCCATCTCCAACGTGTCGAAATTGAGATGTCCATACCTCTCATGCCACCGCCAAATGATGTCATCACGCGTGACATATTGGTCGCGCCACCTGAAGATGTAGGAGTTGAAGGCATTTCCGGCCACACCTGACCAGAACAAGGAGCCAACCTCGCTGATCCCAGATTCGAAGCACACCTCTTCGGATCACTCTCATCAAGCTGATCAATGCTAATGATGTTCTTCAGCCCTGGGATGTAGTAGACAACGCCAAGGGCCTTGTGTTCGTCGTTCTTGCCAGCAAAGATGATGGCGTCGATGCCCTTGATTTCAACAACGGAGCCATCGCCAATTTTGACAGTACCAGTGATAGTTCAGTCAATTTCAGCAAGGACTGGCCCATCATATGGTTTGTGGCGCCGGTGTCGAGATGCCAACCCGCGATATGCTCATCTTCACTTCTTGTACCTAGGTAGGCTTTCACCTTCGGCTCATAGATGAGTCCAATGGATATGGCATAGTCAGCTAGGATTTGTTTCGGTCGAGCAGCTTGAACTGGGCAGGCCGGCAGGACAACGATTGTGTCGTCCGCATATTGTATGACTGGGTAGCTAGCATCTCCATGTGGCGGGATAGGATGGTGCAGAAGATTACTTGCGAGGGTGTCATTGACCGCAGTTTGTACTAGGTCCGCCACAAGTACAAAGATCAAGGGCGACAGAGGGTCACCCTGACGGACACCGCATTTACATTGAAACTGTCGTCCAGGGACTCCATTGAGGAAAACCAAGGATTTGCCCGAAGCAAAGATGCATTCAATCCAATTGGTCCACCGTTCATTAAACCCCATATTATGCATGATTTGAATCATGGCTGATTGTTCAATGGTGTCGAATGCATTGGCAAAATCCAGTTTCAGCAAGACAAATTCTCTCTTAGAAGCTTGGCATTGATGAATATATTCAAAAGCCCAGGCAAGGCAATCATGGATAGATCTCCCACGTAAAAAACCATACTGGTTGCGATGTACAATCCTCAAGATGATTCTCTGAAGCCTATTGGCTAAAAGCTTAGTGATCAATTTGAGGCAGCAGTTGAGGAGCGTTATTGGACGAAAGTCGTTTACGGATTCAGGCGAGTTGATTTTGGGAATCAGGGTGATGAAAGTTGATAAAAAGTCTTCCTCTGCTTTTTGCCAGGAGAGCCCTCTATTTCCCCTAGGCTGCCTGCACTCCTTTGCCCAATGGCCATGATGCCCACAACTGCGGCATGTGTCATCATGTTGGCCATCCCTGGATGTCAGGTGGTCGTCGCCACCTTCTCCACCCTTCTTCTTCCGCTAAGGTCATCGTCGTTGCTGTGCACAGCCGCGAGCAGGCCTAGAGGAGTTGCTCCCTTGGCACACCTTCATCTTCTCCAACCACTGCTGCTCGATGAGGAGAAGTCTACCATGCTCACGCGAAGGCTCCTGCAACACGAGACGGTCCTCTGCCACCTTCAGCCAACTCGTGACCTCCTCCATCGATAACTTAGAGATGCCAAGGGTCTCGATGGAAAGGGCGAGCTGGGAGAACTTAGGTGGCACAGCTCCCAAGTACTACTCGACAACTTGACTTGACCCACAGAATTGTAATCTAAGACACAGACATGACTCACTAGCTTACTACCTAACGAAAAGACTCGACTTATTGATTGACTGTTGCAAGGATTACTAACACTTAAAGAGCTTAGAGTAATTGGTATCCATGATCTAAATTCCTTTGGATGGGCACTGTGATGGTTATGGCTGGCCAAGACACAACCGGATAAGTCATGGGTTGCTTTCCCTATACATGTTCATGACTTACTTAAGACCTTAATCACCATGATGATGATTGTGTGTGATGGTAATCTACTTTATTATGGGCCGATAACTAGGCTATAAGGGAGATCAATAGCTGGCTTGGCCCCTAGTCTTTTTGCACTAGTCCGTAAGCGAAGAGCAAACAAGCGGGTCATGAAAGAGGCTCTTTTGGGCAGTTGGTGGATTCGGGACATTGTTGGCGACCTCATAGTCGTGTCCCTGACTGAGTTCTTAGAGATTTGGGAGTTGATCTCAGTTGTGCAGCTGCGATCGGGTGTGCAAGATGAACACCACTGGAAGAGGCCCTTTTTGGACAATGTGGATTCAAGACAATGTTGGCGACCTCGCGATCACAGGCCTGGCTTTCTTAGACATTTTGGAGTTGATCTCGGTTTTGCACCTGCAACCAAATGTGCAAGATGAACATCGCTGCAAGTTCATAGCGTCCGGCCAATTCTCAACCAGTTCGGCCTATAAGGCCTTATTCCATGTGGCTGTTTATTTTGAGCCATGGAAGCTGCTTATTGGGATGTCTTGGGCTCCAAAGAAGTGTCCGCTTTTCCTCTGGTTGGCAGCGCAGAATAGATGTGTCCGCTTTTCCTCTGGTTGGCAGCGCAGAATAGATGCTGGGTTGTCCATAGAATGGCATGAAGGGGTTTGCCCCGCCTGAGCCAATGCCCTCTTTGTGATCAAGAGCCAGAGACGATCCAACACATTCTAACAAACTGTGTCTTCTCTAGACAAGTTTGGTGCGTCCTCTTCTGTTGCTCTAGTCTACCAGACTTCTCACCACGCGCCGAGGATAATGTGTTCTGTGCTTGGTGGCTGATAATCAATTCTTTGACTCCGGGAAATAAACAGGGGCTTAACTCGCTGACCACTTTGGGGGCCTGGATGTTGTGGAAGCATCAAAATGTGTGTTTAATGGCGCTACACCAAGTCTCCATCTGGTGCTCAGACAAATTTGGGAGGAAGGACACCTCTGGTGCATGGCCGGACTAAAGGGCTTGGCGCAGCTGTTAGCTGCTGCCACCTAATGGTTGTTTTTGAGGTAGCTTAGGTCGTTTCATTTTTGTAACAGAAGCGTTTTTCCCTGGTCTAGTAGTGGGGTGATTTGGTGTGTGCCAAGTCTTCCTTGTAAATATTTTCTGCTGTTTGGTCTCTTAAAATCCCTCCCAGGATTCAGTTCTTCCTATGGCTGTTTTCACAAAACAAAATTTTGACTAGGGGTAACTTGAGAAGGGGGATTCCAAAGCCACTAGAATGCAGTCATTGTAAGGAAACTGAACATCTTTCTTTGACTGTGCCTATTTGTTATAAGAATCTCTGATTTTGAATCTTTGGCATCAAAATGGTTGGGCCAAAAGAAGCATGAGTTTTTAACGTAATCTCTGCTGCACTCCTGTGGGGTTTATGGCTATTTATAAATGAGATTGTTTTTAATCGTAGCACCTGGTTGAATCTGAAGCAGGTCTGGCATCTGGTTCTGAGGAACATCCAAAGCTAGAAAGTTCTGTTCAAATACCAGGAATGTTCAATGCTGGAGGCATATGCATCACACCTGATGGATCTGCTCAGGTCTCCATTGCTGCTGGATATAGGTTGACTAACTACAAGAACATGCTTAATGGACTTTCCTGGAGGGCTTCTTTGCTGGGAGCTGATCATGGTGGGTATGCGACGAAGGAATTCCTGCGAGTGCATCCGTCAGATGAAGATGCAATCCACGCGATCCAAGGTTGATGCAGTGCCGTTTGTAAGACCATGTTCTCCTTTCCGCCCTCTCTGTTCCTCCCCCTCCCACTCCTTTTGTTGTTCAGATATGTAATAAATCTGTATCGCAAACTTCCCAGGTCTTTTATATTTACTGTTATTTGTACTGGCTGAATGATGTGAGACATGGTTTATTTTCATATATATGAAATGGAACCGGGGATGTTTGATCCATGATGATCTAATGCAATGATACGGAGGTCTCATGCATATTCAAGCAAAAAACTTGGTTATATTTCATCTTTCAAACTTACTTTGTCACGCACATTGTTTCTCTAATTTTTTTTTTTGCTTGTGCTACATACCCATGGATCAGTGTTGCGACATCATTCCACAGCTCAG
>LR738714.1:766608770-766661342 GCA_902687465.1 Secale cereale | reverse complement strand
GGGGGGGGAGGATTCCAGGTTTTCGGTGGTGACAGAGTCGCCATGGTGGCTGTTGGTGGTGGGCGGCTGAGGAAGGTCCCCTCTGATACCAAGACATTGCATGTGTGGAGTTGCAGGTGGGAATGGTCGGAGCCTCGGAGGGGATAGCAAGGTTCGCCCTCAGGGGCACATGGGGACTCGTTCCCAGCCATGACGTTGGAGGCTCTGAACTCCCAGTTTGGGACAATTCTCTCTATTTCTAGAATGATAACCCAAATACTCCCTCCGTTCCTAAATATAAGTCTTTGGAGAGTTTTTACTATTGACCACATACGGAGCAAAATGAGTGAATCTACACTCTAAAATGCATCTACATACATCCGTATGTGGTTCATAGTGGAATCTCTACAAAGACTTATATTAAGGAACGGAGGGAGTACAACCTATCCTCCCTTTATTATACTCCCTCCGTCCGGAAATACTTGTCATCAAAATGAATAAAAGGGGATGTATCTAGATGTATTTTAGTTCTAAATACATCCCTTTTTGTTCATTTCGATGACAAGTATTTTCGGACGGAGGGAGTAGATCAGAGTGATCACATAACTTGGAGAGCAAACCAAATCTTGGAAAGAGTAAAGACAACTTCCTAATAGAGATATTTTCTAGGGATAAACTAGGACTTCTTGGCCACCAAGGATTGGCCATGTGCCTGCCTACGGCACAGCTGTTGGTGTGGTTACGGACTGTGCTGCAGATTTGGGCCTACAGCTATAGTGCTGCCCCTGATACCTGTCTGGAACAGGACGAGTCCTCTTATTACCGATTAATGTTGCATATTTGCAGAAAAAATAAGGCAGCTCTACCAAAATGGTTTATCCAACTAATAATCTAATTATAAATCGTGGAAATTTTATGATAAAAAAGCAGGCAATGATACTGAATAAAGTAATACATTCACTGAAGAAAACTGCATAATGTTCTCTTTGATTCATTGAAGGATGCTAAGTGGTTTCCAGTCCACATGAACTCTAGTTCCTAAAAGCATTTACTAGGTTCCATTGCAAACAATCAGTTCATGTTATCATAATCACTAGATCATTACACAAAATAAAAATGTTACCAGCTCATGCAGGAGATCAGGCTGTTCTTCAAACAGCATCTTCTAGCTTCACTGCATTTTCACCATATCATACTTTCTTTCACCAAAATGCATGTAATTCAGAGAACAAATTTAATGATCTTCCACATGCTACAGCAACATAAAGAACAAGGATATATGAGAACGTGAACCCTAAACAACGTGTCAAATTTATGTATATTTAAAATTATTATGGTCTCAAGATAACCCAACAAAAGGGTTGCATGACACAGAAGATTTGTAAAGTACTCAGCTACTAGCATCTTTCAACCACCTGTAGAAAACATGCAACTATTTCTTGCTTGGAGAGGGGATTAAGTTAAGAACAAGTTAGGACGGAAGAGGATTTGAATTCTAGGCGATAACCAAATCTGGTACTCATTCAGTTAGCTGCTTTTGTCCAATTCTCCATGGGGTGACATACGCAGCTGAAGAAAGAAAGATAGGAAGGAGACAGGAAAACACTACTAATCTCTGCATGTGAATTAAGGCATCAGAGGACAGAGGAAAACGACCCTGAGCCACCTGGACCATATTTAATTAGCACCCAACACGCTGGGGTGCAAGTTAGTGGCGTGCCGGGGACCAGGTGACACTACTTTTAGTATGAGTGTGCCATCACAGGCAGCAAGTTTCCCTTTTTAGCTGTGGCTCGGACAATCCATCCAGCACAAGGCCACTTGCGAGACAGGTCTTAAACCCAAAATTAAATTGCCCTTGGAGAATGATGGTGTAAATTCAAGAGATAAGTTCTATTGAGTTCCAAATCCCAAACAAGACTGTTACTTTGCACATAAAGGAGTAATGAAAATTGTTTTATGTGTGTAATATGACTGTCTAAGGGGAATTGCAATGTCACGTTAAATTGTGGGTTCAGTTAGTTCGACAACTTCTTTGACAAATCATGCCATAACAGTGAAAACTCATACAAAGCCTATAGAACAATGCAAACCTCAGCAGAAATCACACATTTCACCACACAATGGTTGAGTCCTGGCACTGACAATGGTCTCAAGAAAGGAACAATTGGATACAGTACATTATTCAGACTAACCTTTCTCCGAAGGTGGAGCACCATTCACATTGATATCAGAGATTGTTGAGTTCCGGGCATCATCTTTATTGCTTGTACCCTTCAACGATTCTTCATTTGGTGCCCGTCTTAGGAACATCAGTCTTAGGAACATCACCCAGAGGGTAGCAAGGCACATCCATGTGTTTAGCGTGCTAGAACCATCCAGAGCACCTTCTCTATAAAACGGAACCCTAGGTGAAAACAAAGGCATAAATTTTCAGTCTATAATTTTAGGGTTATAAATAACACTAGATGACCCGTTGCGCCCATGGCGCAAGAAGTCAACTAGAACTGAGAATGATGTGGGTATTTGTAACCATTATATATGTGAGTACTTGCAGACTTGCACATAGATTATTTCATCATTGGCCCGAAAGGAAACAAATGCTTAGATAAGTACACAGGAGATCGATGAACATACCATGACAGGGACATTAGATTCTCGAAATGCCAAACAATGAACATAGGAAAACAATTAGTGCCTAATCCTAACCTTCTTGCCAACAACCAGGACAACATCAGCCACTCCCAATAATTTACAACGGGCAACTGATATTGTTCGTATAGATATACTACAATAATTGCATGTTGGTTGATCAGTTTTGAAGAAGCAACCCTATTCTTGTGAAATTCGTATAATCCACCATAATGAATAGCAGCATGGTGAACTAACACCACACTTATTTTAACTACAAAAATCAGAATCAACACAAAACTGAAGAAAAAAAATCATCGCAGACCTTGTAGAGCTAAACTGAGGTTTAAAAGACCACGCAGGAGATGTTGACTAATGTGCGCCTAAAAATGTTTAAAACTAACCAACAGAGCAAACTACAATAGGAGTATGTGGTGGAAAAAGCTGAACATAGCGTTATCATTAACACATTTTGATACACCATCTATAGCACCATACCTATACAATGGCTAGCTTAAGCAGTAAAAATACTTCAAACAGTAACTGTTAATATATTCTTCTTTAGCAAAGTATTATATATGGAATAAGAGGTTCAACTATATGTCTATCAAATGATGCAAGGCACAATATACACTGAAAGAAACATCACATGCACTGTATCGACCATTAAATAGAGGAGAGGGCCATAAAGAAACACAATAAAGGCCACTCACCTGCTTCTTCTTCTCCCGCCTTGCATTGGTATATAGAGATGAAAGACTCCAATAATGACGTGTTCCTAGTTGAACTGAAAGGCATCACTGTTAGGAGAGAGCAAAACAGTATGCTCTGGAGTAGTTTGAAATGATCAAAACCAGTCGGAGCAAACCAAACAAATCTGCAGGTACTTATGTAGAAATATGAGAGTATCTCATTTGTGCATGGATAGTGAAAACAGTTTGCAACACATGACATGCTGCAAATTTCCTAATTAATCTACTTTTGCTGTAACATGAGAACGGTCTGCTAAAGAGACAGAAATATAAATGCCTGATTGAAGGAACAGAAGCTATAAGCACCCGATATGAACAAGTGCAGCCCCTCAAATCTTCTTCAGAAGGTTGTATCATCTGATCAACAAAAGCTTCAACAGCACAGATTACTGGTAGATGTGGAGGACTGTCATAAGTATCATAAAACTGAATCCTTACACGTATATATTATCCAAAATTTCCATTTCGGTTCACACTGCATTTAGACTTTTAGAGGCTACTTTCCAGTTAGAAAGCGTTTAAGGCACAACATTGCAGCCATGGCTTTGACAAGAGCATACAAAGAAGACTTGACTAAACGCACATACATAGCTAACACTTGGGCCAAAGGCATATTTTATCTGTTTAGCTCGAGCCGAAATGGAAGCAAGCAAGCAGACAAAGATAGATGAGGCAGGAACAATCAAACAACGATATAAATTTAAAGTAATTCTTATCCAAGCACATGAAAAATAAATGTTATAAGCACTCCTGAAGCAGAAATCAAGTAGAGAAGGAATTGACCTAGGGCTTGCAACATCAATTTGAGTGCACTGTGCCGATGCCAAAAGGGTGATCTAAGGTTAGCAGCAAAGTTGAGGCACAATCTACGATATCTATGATATCCACAATCAAAGCCATTAGTTTTCCAAATGAAGTATCTATGGGGAGGCTGGAGGATGGGAACAAACCTACCACATGCCACAGACAACCACTGAATCCTCGTCAAAAAAATATTTGTCGTCAGCATGAGAACTATACTGCCACGCAATGTCACAAACCCAATCATTCCAGGTTGCACCTGAGCATCTGCAGGGCAGTCAAGTAGAAAATATTTGGTTCTCTAGAACATATATTTTAGAGCCATCCATAGGATCATTTTAAATTCGAAGAAAACATCAATAGAATCTAGCGAAGTTAAGAGATAAATTAGTACAATCATCAAAACGACTAATCAGAAAATGTGACTTCTTCCTTCACGTTTTATGCATCTTTCGATAGTAAAGTGCATCGAGCAAGCTTGTAACATTTTGTGAATCTTCCAAATATAAAGTATATTCAAACATAAGCAGCAGCAGTGCATACTTACGAATTGGAGGACTTAGCAGGCATCACCCCCTCCACCATGAACAGGTTGGCCGTTTGGATGTTCCACTTGAGCAAATAGTCATGGATGTCTACATCACGCCTGCAAGACCAACCACCAGAAATTAACCGAAGTAGAACAGCAAGAAAAAGTAGCAAAAGCATCCCAAAAACACATCAAGATAGCTCACATCATGTCCATAGTCGGCTTCCCAGTTGCTCTGCGCCATTCTGCAACCACAACAAACCAGGGAAAACAAAGAGAAATCAGCGCAGGAGCCAAGCGAATCGAGCAGGAAGTGGCGGGATCAGAGACTTAGCGATCTCATTGTTCTGCTTGTTGTTGTCTCCTCCCTTGTCGCCACGGTCACCCTTGTTGTTGCTGTTGCCGAGGAGGTCGAGTTGGACACCTTCCATGCTCCTCACCGCTGTCCCTGAGCACTTCACAAGGAGAGTTCCAAGCCTCACACCTCCTTCCTCCCGCTCTGCACATCACCCTCAGCTACCGACCTCATCCCCCCAGCTGTGATTATTTCAAGATATAGACATGCTATTTCTCTCACATGGTAAAGATGGTACATGTTCAGAATCATTCAGTCTCACTAATCTTTCAGCTACAAAAGCAGAAAAAACAATGGCATGATCAATACATAAAAAAACTGGAACAATAATGCTGTAGTTCTAAAAAACTGTGAAAATAACAATCGAGAACAAAAGAACAGTTATTTGTAACAACTTCAAGCTTGACAGATGCAAAACGACTACATTCTGAAACTATATCTTTAAAACCAAATTACAAAGGAATAAAATTATCTAATAGAACATAAACATCATGTATCTTTAGGAACCAATTTTTAGAATCCTGGTCTATTAGCATGCCTAGCTGCAAATTAAGAATATAAGCAAAAGATATGTAGAACTGTTTATAGCCTGTACGCATTTTTTATAGTGATATGAACCGCTTCTGGTCTATCAGCATGATGCTTATGTTCTGATGCTCTATTTATAGCTTGTACAAAAAGGGGTTCAGTATCACTAATTCACTATCAAAAATGCAAAACCGACCGAAGAACATGTAGCTTAGCTGAATGGGAAGATGATTCCTGACCGGCCGATTGAGAATCCTATATATTCGACCAACAAACTATCAGGAAGAGATAAAAGAACATGGCAAGGACGGATGCTGTTTCTGAAACAATATTTTTACCTGATCCAAGGAAGGACTCTCCGGTGAATTCCAGCCACACTGATTTGCTTCCAATTGTCTCTCTTGTATTACAGTGCTTCTTTGAGCTAAATAGAAAAACTCACCAGCCTGAAAGTTAAAAAGAAATTTAGGAGAAGCGTTACCATATATGGCGAGCATGGGAAAGTTGGGTTCTATTTTGCATGTTCTTATTTACTAGTATAAGGATGGCTTGATAGTATTGCCAGCCCCCACCCCACTCCAACATCCACACACATATATGGTTCAGCTAACAGTTTATCTCTCAAGCCTCCCATGTGATACATGTCGAACATTGTTTCTCAGCATGGCAAAAAAGATACTACTGCCCATTCAATAACTCGTCTTGAGATCTTACTACTTCAACACACAAATCAAAAGTGATTAGCATACAACACTTATGACACGTTTAACCCCACAAGAAATAATTTGCACATGATACTAAACAGCAAATGTACGCCACACGATAGCCTTAGTTCTCTAAATTCACAATGCCATTTGTGCGCTCCCTACCAGATCCTTCACCTTAACCAGCCAAACAGCACGCAGCAGGCAGATCCTCCACCTAAACAGCACGCAGGAGGCTGTGCAAACGTGAACGAGAACGGATGGCCAAGGAGATGCCGGGCAGTCAAAATGTACAACAATAAAAGATCTATTCAACTCTCTGGATAGTGATAAAAAGGACGTAAAAGGGTCCACCAGTCATCCACCCCTGGGGGCTGTGCAAACGTGAACGAGAGCGGATGGCCAAGGAGACGGCCGACAGTCATAATGTCAAGAGCGGATGGCCAAGGAGACGGCCGACAGTCAAAATGTACAACAGTAAAAAGATCTAACGGTCCACGATGGTGAAACGAGCGCGAATGCCTCCTATGGCCGGGTAGAGCAGCAACCTTTCCTAGTTAGATAAGGCCATGAAAGTTCTGTGGCGCAGCTACAGTTATTCCATCATCCGTTTTAATGACCCAAGCTGCTAACTATGTTCTGTTGAGTTCTGTTCTAATAACTAGCTAGTGTTTGCACAAATTATTTAGTACAATTACAAGGTACCATACAAATAAATGGCACGTTTTACAACTAGCAGAACCAGAGGCATATAACTCCTCTCAAATAGGATAACATCTATTTACTCCGAAAATTGCACTTTGATTGAATGCTTATCACAATACACATATCATGCCAAAACATAACAGGTTCTAACTCTCAAGTATTGCTATAGGAACAACACTAACACTAATTTGACTCATTGAACCCTTCAAACGCCAACACACACAATCAGGCACGCCCCCGAACAAAAGAAAGAGAAACACTGCTTGCCAACCGCCTTGTCGTAGAACATCTGATACTGTTCTAAACTCATCTCCCAAACTACAAAACTCAAAAGCCCAAAGCAACTGGGGACACATAGAAACCAAGGCTGATCCTAAAGAGTACCGAACTAAAGAGCAGTTTCTTTCGATAATGCCATCCATCTTGAGGTCGTGGCTGACGCATTCAAAGGTGTTGACAAAGTTCCCTTCCTTGATAGCATTGGTTACCAACTTCTTGGTTTCTACTTTCTAGGCATATTAACAAAAAACACGTCCCATTATAATATTTTGTACCAGTACATACATGTTGTCTAGCAATACTATTAATTTGCCTAACCGTAGTTCAGTACACTCGCCTCTGGGTTTAGATAGCTAATATTTTGTAAATCTAAGTACTATTTCATACTAAGTTGCCTATAAATTTATCTGTCTAGTTAATTATCATAGAGGAGGTTTAAGAGACGGTGTTATGTTTGGATTATGTTCATTAATACATATGAATTTAACCAATGGCTTGATTAGTTGTCTGAGGCATCACAAACTTCAAGCAAGATTTCGTTTCCCTAGCATATACTGCTGTTCTCTCCATCCTTAGGTCCATGCCACTTGCAACAGAAAATGGGCAACAGTCATGGTTAAAAAGTGCATCTGGAGCTTTGTTTGACGATAATGTGATCTTTTAGGTTTTTATAGACTACATATGCAACATGTGTGGAAGTTTACTACTGAATGCTTGCATGTTGTCCAAAATCGACAAATCATACATGTTTAATCTGCTATGTGGTGAACAACTTGGTTATATTTACGCTAGTGCAGCAAACAGGGAGATACCTTCATCAAAGGAAACTCCCTCGCAT
Organism: Secale cereale; assembly: GCA_902687465.1. Classification (NCBI taxonomy): domain Eukaryota; kingdom Viridiplantae; phylum Streptophyta; class Magnoliopsida; order Poales; family Poaceae; genus Secale; species Secale cereale. Next base: position 766,653,241 of record LR738714.1, on the reverse strand, counting down.
TCTTCTTAAGTTGGAAAATGCCAAGGCGTTTGATTTGGTTTCTTGGTCGTTTCTTTTGGAGGTAATGCGGTTCTGGCTTATCTGGTGTCACCTGATCAGTGCCTTACTCTATACTTCATTTACTAGAGTTTTGCTCAATGGGATGCCCAGAGAAGAAATTCAGTACCAAACGGGCCTTCGACAGGGTGACCCTCTCTCCCCTACGTTGTCTGTTATTGTGTCCTAAATGCTATCATTCGAAGAGCAAGTGATGCTGGTCTCCTGCAACCACTTGCCCTCACCCACTCTGGCATCGAGTTTCTCTCTATGCAGATGATGTGATCTTGTTCTTGAGACCAGTTGCCTCAGACATTGATCTTATTTTGGAGATTCTCCGTGTTTTTGGTGTTGCTTCAGGTCTGAAAACTAACATTCAGATGAGTAGTGTCACTCCCATCAAGTCCTCCGAGGAAAACATTAATTTGGTGCAGCAGCTCATGCCTTGTGAAATCAAGGAGTTCCCCTTCAAATATCTCGGTGTTCCCCTCTCCTGAAGGAAATTACTCAAGGCACAAGTGGAGCCCTTCATTGACCGTATTGCCAATCTTATGCCGGGATGGAAGGCTGACCTCATGAATCGGGGATTTTAGGTTGGTCCAAGTGGAATATGCCATGACGTCCACGTGGTCTGTCTTACTATTTTCCTTGACCTACCCCCTTGCACCATCAAAGAGATTTACAAAATTAGGCGGGGCTTCCTTGGAGAGGTAGAAAAGAGGCAAATGGTGGACATTGCTTGGCTTCCTAGCCTAAAGTTTGTCGCCTTAAAGAGCTCGGGGTGCTTGGTATCCATGATCTAAATGGCGCAAAGAATGTGATGGTTATGGCTGGCCAAGAGACAACCGGATAAGTCATGGGCTGCTTTCCCTATACATGTTCATGACTCAGTTAGCCGGTAATCCCTAAGCGAAGAGTGGACAAGCGGACCATGAAAGAGGCTCTTTTGAACAGTAGGTGGATGCAGGACATTGTTGGCGACCTCATGGTCGCAGCAGAGGTCGCAGCCCTGGCTGAGTTCTTGCACATTTGGCAGTTGATCTCGGTTGTGCAGCTGCCACCGGATGTGCAAGATGAACGCCAATGGAAATTCACAGAGTCCAGACAGTTCTTAACCAGTTCGGCCTATAAGGCCTTATTCCATGGGGCTGTTTATTTTGAGCCATGGAAGCTTATCTGGAAGTCTTGGGCGACAAAGAAGTGTCAGTTTTTCCTCTGACAGCAGCGCACAATAGATACTAGACTGCCGACAGATTAGCACAAAAGGGTCTGCCCCACCTGAGCCAATGCCGTCTTTGTAATCAAGAGACAGAGACAGTCTAGCACATTTTGACAAACTGTGTCTTCACTAAACAAGTTTGGTGCATCATCTTCTGTTGCTCTGGTTTACCAGACTCCTCACCACACGCCAAGAATGATGTGTTCTGTGCTTGGTGGCTGAGAATCAATTGTTTGACACCGGGAAACTTCAAACAGGGGCTTAACTCACTGATCACATGCGGGCATGGATGTTGTGGAAGCATCAAATGACTGTGTGTTTAATGGTGCTACATTGAGTGCCTAGCTGGTGCTTAGACGAATTTGGGGGGAAGGACACCTCTAATGCATGGCCGGAGCAAGGGGCTTCGTGCAGCTGTTAGCTGCTGCCACCTAATGGTCGTTTTTTAGATAGCTCAGGTCATTTTGCTTTTGTAACAGGCACGTGTTTTCCCTGTTCTAGCAGTGGGGTGAGTGGAGTGTGTCAGGTTTTCCTTGTAAATATTTTCTTTCTCCTTAATGCAATGATACAGAGGTCTCATGTGTATTAGAGAAAAAAAAACTTGGTTATATTTCATCTTTCAAACTTGCTTTCCGTTTCTCATTTTCTCAACATATGTCATGCATGTTGTTCCTCTAATTGAAGGGGAGCCCTGGCGCAGTGGCAAAGCTGCTGCCTTGTGACCATGAGGTCACGGGTTCAAGTCCTGGAAACAGCCTCTTACATAAATGTAGCGAAAGGCTGCGTACTATAGACCCAAAATGTTCGGACCCTGCGCAAGCGGGAGCTACATGCACCAGGCTGCCCCTTTACATACCCATGAAAAACATGCAACTATTTATTGCATGGGGAGGGCCTAGGTTAAGAAACCAGTTACCTACTCCCTCCATCCGAAATTATTTGTCGCATAAATGCATAAAAATGGATGGGAAAGTTGTGGCTACTCTCGGGTGTAGGTACACCCGAGTTTGCAAAATTTTGAAAAACGTGATCAAACAATGTCGAAAAAATCTGCAGTTTTGGGACATGAAACTTCATCAAATGTTCAAGCTTTTTGCAAAAAATCAGCTAAAAATAACATCAGAGGAGCTCTCGACAAAAAAAAAAACAAAATCAATGTTCTAAGTTTGAGCACTGTTTGAGCTTTGATTTTGTTTTTTTTGCCGAGAGCTCCTCTGATGTTATTTTTAGCTGAATTTTTGCAAAAAGCTTGAACATTTGATGAAGTTTCATGTCCCAAAACTGCAGATTTTTTCGACATTGTTTGATCATGTTTTTCTTTTTTTTCCAAACTCGGGTGTACCTACACCCGAGAGTAGAAAAGCTGGTCTCAAAATGGATGTATCTAGAACTAAAATATGTCTAGATACGTCCATTTCTCCGACAAGTATTATCAGACGGAGGGAGTACTCATTTTTTTTGTTTGGAGATGGAACAGGATTTGAATTCTAATACCAAAATAACCTTTTTTTACTGCAATTCTTTAGGGGGGAGGAATTAAAATTCTCCATAGGGTGAAATATGCAGTTGACGAAAGAAAGATTGGAAGGACAGGAAAACATGGTTTTTAAGGCGTCCCCAAGGTGTCGCCCCCTGGTCACAAGACGGCGGCCTTGCCTTAGTCATGTGTCTAAGGCGTCCACTTTAGCTCTTGGGGCGTCCAAGTCATCAGCCTAGGCGCCATTCTGCCCGCCTTAGATAAATCAAGATGCCTCGGGCAGGGGCTAGGGCTTCAGGCGGGAAACAGAGTCCACAGCGGGAAGAAAAGGGCGGGAACTGTTGGCGGGGGAGAGAGATCGAACCCCTCTCTCGTTTCAGTCCACACGAGGGATCTCCTCTCTGGACCTTTGGCTGCAGCTGGAGCTGCAGATTAGATCCACCCCACCCTCCTCTCCTGCAGTTTCTCCCCCTCCTCTCAGGCAGATCCTCCCCCTCCTCCTCCTCTCCAGCAGATCCTCCTTCCCCTCCTCTCCTGCAGGTTCTCCCCCTCCTCTCCAGCAGATTCTCCTCCTCTCTAAGGCGTCACCTCGCCTTATGCCTTAGCACTTATAGGCAGTGAGGCGTCCGGCGTCCCACACAAGACTGTTACTTCGCACATACAGAAGCACATGAACATTGTTCTATGTGGGTAATATGACTGTCTAGGGGATATTGCAATGCCACTCTAAATTATAGGCTCAGTTAATTCAACAACTTCTTTGAGAAATCACCCCATACCAGTGAAAAATCATACAGAACCTAATGAACAATGCAAAGCTCAGTGGAATTCACACATTTCACCACACAATGGTGCAGTCCTGGCACCGACAATGATCTCAAGAAACGAAAAATTATATACAGTACATTATTCGGACTCACCTTCTCCGAAGGTGAAGCACCATCAACTTTGCTATCAGAGGTCATCAGGTTCCCGGCATCATCTTTGCTGGATGTACCCTTAGCCGATTCTTCATTTGGTGCCCTCTTAGGAACATCACTAGGAGAATCTTTGGGTAGCAAGGCACATCCATGTTTGTCGAGTGTGCTAGCACCCTCGAGAGCACCTTCTCCATAACAAGGAGCCCTAGGTGAAAACAAAGGTGTAAATTTTCAGTCTATAATTTTAAGGTTAGAAATAACATAAGGCCATGAAAGTTTTGTGGCACAGCTACAATTGTTCCATCGTCCGTTTTAATGACCCAAGGTGCTATGTTCCGTTCTAACAACGGGCTAGTGTTTGCACAAATTATTTAGTACAATTACAAGGTACCATATAAATAAACGGCACATTTTATAACTGGCAACAGCAGAGGCATATAACTCTTCTCAAATAGGATAACATCTATTTAATCCAATAATTGCACTTTGACTGAATGTTCATCAGAATACACATATCATGCCAAAAGATGACAGGTCCTAACTCGGAACTCTGAAGTATTTCTATCAAATAACAATAACATAATTCGACCCACTGAACCCCTCAAACGCCAAAACACACAGAATCAGGCTTGCCCCCGAACAAAAGAAAGACAAACACCGCTTGGCAACCACCTAGCCGTAGAACATCTAATATTGCTCTACACTCATCTCCTAAACTACAAAACTCAAAAGCCCAAAGCAATTAAGGACAGATAGAAACCAAGGCCGATCCTAAAGAGCAACGAACTAAAGAGAAGTTTCTTTCAACAATGCCATCCATACAAAGTGTGTGGCTCCGAATAGGTGAGGCGTGCAAGAGTAGAGCCCTAACCTGATCTTAAGGTTGTGGCTGACGCATTCAAAGGCGTCGACAAAATCCCCATCCTTGACAGCATATGTGCTTATAGTACTTGTCTGGTTGGCCGAGCAGAGTCAGGTCGCGGCTTGCCAGGTCATGCTCCACGATCGACGCAGTGTCCCCGTGGACATGGAGAAGAGCAAAGACCTGCCAATGAGAACGCTGGAATGTTGTGTGAATTCCATGGAGAACTCGCCTTCGCAGCGCATCGTGGTCAGCTCTCCCCAGCCGCCAGCCTGAGCATCTGCAGAACTGTCAAGTAGAAAATATTTGGTTCTCTAGAACATATATTTTAGAGCCATCCATAGGATCATTTTAAATTCAAAGAAAACATCAATAGAATCTAGCGAAGTTAAAGAGATAAATTAGTACAATCATCAAAACGACTAATCACAAAATGTGACTTCTTCCTTCACGTTTTATGCATCTTTCGATAGTAAAGTGCATCGAGCAAGCTTGTAACATTTTGTGAATCTTCCAAATATAAAGTATATTCAAACATAAGCAGCAGCAGTGGATACTTACGAATTGGAGGACTTAGCAGGCATGGCCCCCTCCACCATGAACAGGTCGGCCGTTTGGATGTTCCAATTGAGCAAATAGTCATGGATGTCTACATCACACCTGCAAGACCCACCACCAGAAATTAACCGAAGTAGAACAGCAAGAAAAAGTAGCAAAAGCATCCCAAAAACACATCAAGATAGCTCACATCATGTCCGTAGTCCGCTTCCCAATTGCTCTGCGCCATTCTGCAAGCACAAAAAACCTGGGAAAACAAAGAGAAATCAGCGCAGGAGCCAAGCGAATCGAGCAAGTGACAAGATAAGAGACTTAGCGATCTCTTTGCTCTGCTGGTTGTCGTCTCCTCCCTTGTCGCCACGGCCACCCTTGTTGCTGTTGCTGAGGAGGTCAGGTTGGACACCTTCCATGCTCCTCGCCGCTGTCCCTGAGCACTTCACAAGGAGCATTCCAAGCCTCACAACTCCTTCCTCCCGCTCTGCACATCACCCTCAGCTACCAACCTTGTCCCCCCAGCTGTGATTATTTCAAGATGATATCGACATGCTAATTCTCTCACATGGAACAGATGGTACATGTTCAGAATCAGTCAGTCTCACTAATCTTTCAGCTACAAAAGAAGAAAAAACAATGGCATGACCAATATATAAAAAAAACTGGAACAATAATGCTTGTCGTTCTAAAAAACTGTGAAAGTAACAATCAAGGACAAAAGAACAGTTATTTGTAACAACTTCAAGCTTGACAGATGCAAAACGACTACATTCTGAAACTATATCTTTAAAACCAAATTACAAAGGAATAAAATTATCTAATAGAACATAAACATCATGTATCTTTAGGAACCAATTTTTAGAATCCTGGTCTATTAGCATGCCTAGCTGCCAATAAAGAATATAAGCAAAAGATATGTAGAACTGTTTATAGCCTGTAAGCATTTTTTATAGTGATACTGAACCGCTTCTGGTCTATCAGCATGATGCTTATGTTCTGATGCTCTATTTATAGCTGGTACAAAAAGGGGTTGGGTATCATTAATTCACTATGAAAAATGCAAAAATGCAAAACCGACCGAAGAACATGTAGCTTAGCTGAATGGGAAGTTGATTCCTGACCTGCCGATTGAGAATCCTATATATTCGACCAACAAACTATCAGGAAGAGATAAAAGAACAGGGCAAGGACGGATGCTGTTTCTGAAACAATATTTTTACCTGATCCAAGGAAGGACTCTCCGGTGAATTCTGACCAGACTGATTTGCTTCCAATTGCCTCTCTTGTGCTACAGCGCTTCTTTCAGCCAAATAGAAAAACTCACCAGCCTGAAAGTTAAAAAGAAATTTAGGAGAAGTGTTACCATATATGGCGAGCATGGGAAAGTTGGGTTGTATTTAGCATGTTCTTATTTACTAGTAAGGATGGCATGATAGTATTGCCAGCCCCCACCCCACTCCAACATCCACACACATATATGGTTCAGCTAACAGTTTATCTCTCAAGCCTCCCATGTGATACATGTCGAACATTGTCTCTCAGCATGGCAAAAAAGATACTACTGCCCATTCAATAACTGGTCTTGAGATCTTACTACTTGAACACACAAACCAAAAGTGATTAGCATAAAACATTTATGACACGTTTAACCCCACAAGATATGATTTGCACATGATACTAAACAGCTAATATACGCCACACGATAGCCTTAGTTCTCCAAATTCACAATGCCATCAGTGCGCGCCCTACCAGATCCTTCACGTTAACCAGCCAAACAGCACGCAGCAGGCAGATCCTCCACCTAAACCAAGCAAGTAGCTAAAATCGATTGCAGGAGAATATGGAGGACTCGCGTCTTTGAACTGGATGAGGCCCAGATCACCGAGGTGGGAGACGGCGAGGTGTGCGGACCTGGTGGGGATGACCTGCAGAAGCTGCAACGCCTAAGACCACATCAGATCCATTGAGGAGCAGCCCCCTCCGCTGTGCGCCATGGTGCGCAGGCCAGTGACCAGCGAAGGCTCCTCCTCTCCAGCGGGCGGCAGGCAAGTACGTCCCTTGTCAGTTTCGCGTCGTGCCGATCATGGAAGGGGCGAGAGGAGGACAAGGCAGGCCGGACGGCGCATTGCAGGGAAGGCGAACGTGGGGAGGGGAGCGCCGGGTTTCTAGAGCAGGGGAGGCAGAGGACAACGGGGAGGGGACGCGGAGCTCGACGAAGGAAAGGGATTGGTCGCCACCGCGCCTTCTCGCTGTGAAAATATCAAAGTCACCAAGGAAACTACTCAACTCTCTGTATAGTGAATAAAAGGGTCCGCCAGTCATCTACCCTGGAGGCTGTGCAAACGTGAACGAGAACGGATGGCCAAGGAGATGCCAGGCAGTCAAAATGTACAATAGTAAAGGATCTATTCAACTCTCCGGATTGTGATAAAAAGGACGTAAAAGGATCCACCAGTCATCTACCCCTGGAGGCTGTGCAAACGTGAACGAGATGACCAAGGAGACGCCAGACAATCAAAGTGTGCAACAGTAAAAAAGATCCAACGGCCCACGATGGTGAAACGAGCGCAAGTGCCTCCTATGGCCGGGTAGAGCAGCAACCTTTCCTAGTTAGATAAGGCCATGAGAGTTTTGTGGCTCAGGTACAGTTATTCCATCATCCGTTTTAATGACCCAAGCTGCCAACTATGTTCTGTTGAGTTCTGTTCTAGTAATAACTAGCCAGTGTTTGCACAAATTATTTAGTACAATTGAAAGACAACACCGCTTGGCAACCACCTCGTCGTAGAACATCTAAATACTGCTCTACACACTCATCTCCTAAACTGCAAAACTCTAAGTCCCAAAGCAACTAAGGACAAATAGAAACCAAGGCTGATCCTAAAGAGAAGTTTCTGTCGACAATGCCATCCATACAAATGTTTGTGTGTGGTTCCGAATAGGTGAGGCGTGCAAGAGTAGAGAGTCATTACCTGATGTTGAGGTTGTGGCTGACGCATTCAAAGGCGTTGACAAAATCCCCATCCTTGACAGCATCCGTGCTTGTGGTACTTGTCTGGTGGGCCGAACAGAGTCAGGTCGCGGCTTGCCAGGTCATGCTCCACGATCGACGCGCTGTCCCCGTGGACATGGAGTAGAGCAGAGACCTGGCAACGATAACGCAGGAATGTTCTGCGAATTCCATGGAGAACTCGCCTTGGCAGCGCATCGAGGTCAGTCCGCCCCAGCCGCCAGTCTCCGACGAGCATACGCCTCGTTGTCAGCGTCTTCCTCGACGGCGAAGAGGAAGACCACGCGGAAAGGACCCGCGAGGCAGTCGAGGAGGTCGCACCGGTCCTTGAAGAGGAAGAGGTGCGCAGCCGTGGTGGCAGTCGAGGGCCCGCCAGGAGCGGCAGTCCGGGGCGACGAGGGAGAAGGACGAGGCGGCGGCGGAGATGAAGCAGTGGCTGCGCTCGTCGGCCCCGCTGTGGAGGAGGAACCCGAGCACGGGGGGTGCCGGGTGGAGCTGGTGGAGGCGGTGTCGGAATCCCGGTGCGAGACGCTTGTGGCTCCAGGTCTTGCCGACCATGGAGGCGCAGAAGAGGCATACTGGGCCGTCGGGCGGGAGGCGGAGGGGGATCTCTTCGACGACCTCGTCCGGCGGCGCGGCGGCGGCGCCGCTGACATGGTGGTGGCTAGGTCTGGGTGCGGGTGCGGGAGAGAGGGTGGGGGAGAGGGGAGGGGGGTGGGGGGTGGTTCGGCCCAACCAGTTGGAGGAGATCTTTTTTACCGTGGTGTGCAGCCAGGCTCTGCTGCACAAACGCCTCGATCCATCTGTCCGTCAGTGGAAATTTTTACAAGGCTGTGTTCACTAAAATATACGGTACTATCAGATTGAAAGTGTAGTTACCAACCGGCTGCCTTGGCAAGCCACCAACAAACGAAAAAGATTCGTAGTTGAGAAAAGTTTTGAATGGTATATTTTCTAGACACGTGACATGCATTTTTTTTTAAAAAAAAACTTTCAATCTATTCATCTTCAATCATGGCAGTACAACGAACACAAGAAATAAAAATTACATCCAGATTCATAGACCACCTAGCGACGACTACAAGCACTGAAGCGAGCCGAAGGCGCGCCGTCGTCATCACCCCTCCATCGCCGGAGTCGGGCACACCTTATTGTAGTAGACAGTCGGGAAGTCGTCGTGCTAAGGCCCCATAGGACCAGCACCCCAGAACAGCAACCGTCGCCGATGAAAAATAACGTAGATTGGAAGGATCCAAACCGAAGACACACGAACGTAGACGAACAACGAGGAGATCTGAACAAATCCACCAAAGATAGATCTGCCGGAGACACACCTCCGCGCGCCCACCAACGATGCTAGACGCATCACCGGAACGGGGGCTAGGCGGGGAGACCTTTATTCCATCTTCAGGGAGCCGCCGCCGTCTCGTCTTTCTGAGCAGGACACAAACCCTATCAAGATTGAAAAAATCGACTAAAAGCGGAGCCCTCCCGCCGGCCCTTGCCAGGATCCACCGCGCCTCCATGGCCCTAGGGCCACCGAAAGACGAGGCGGACCTGTGCCGGCGCCGGCGAGAGGCAGGAACCCTAAACTTTCTTTGAGGAGGAGGCGGCCGGAAGTTCACGTGACATGCATTTCGTTGGTCAAAACGATGGTTAAATATGGACCCATATTATGAGGTGGCCTTGTACGGATGGACAGAGGGAGTGTGATTTTCTTTTATAAATGGTGTTTTGAGAGGACCGGAGTCCTCTGAAACAAAAGGGGCATGCGGACTAAATGGTGATCTGAAGGCGCTAAAACTATCAAAATTCAGAATCGAAACGTATGAAGTCATACGTTTGCAAATGACAAGTATGACGCCTCTATGTATTTTTCAAAAATAAAGATTATACCTCCTAGCCTTTGCATCCGCAGACGCGCACGATATAATACGGTTGATGAAGTCAGCAACGAGACCAAATCATCAGCAAAGGGTACCCTGGATGGACAAGAACTACAAGGAACATGACAAGATATGAAAAATTACATTCTATTAAGTCGCCTTTTTCTACATCAACGGTTTCAACGAGGGAGAATGTCCCTCTTTATATAAGCATATAAGCATGTTGATGTTTACTTTGATGAGGTGCCGTCACTTTATGCGTCGGTGATACAGATGAAGAGAGCTTGTTGGAATTATTGATGCGGTAACTCATACATAATTCTGGAGGCCCATGTGAACCATTCAATCATGATAATGGTGTGGAAAATTTAGTGCCATCCCGCTAATGGAATATGTGTGAGGTCAACTTATAAGGAGAGTTGTTCCACATACCACTAAGAGGTTGAGAAAATAATACATACAAATGTGCTCCTCCTCCACCGCCCGCTTAGCCTTGCACTTATATTCCTTCTGTAGAAGTGCATGCTCTAGTCAATACAACCAAAAGACCGATCTGATGGAAGAGACTAGGCAGCACATTATACGTCAACACTCCCCCTCATGTGTGGCTCCCTCAAGCCTAAACGTGGACCGAAAGTGGGCTGCAAATTTAGTTGCGCCAGTCGGGTCTTGAACTTGAGACCTCTTGGCTCCGATAACATGTAGAAGTGCATGCTCTAGCCAATACAATCAAAAGACCGATCTGATGGAAGAAACTAGGCAGCACATTATACGTCAACACCTTCGTTGCAGTATGGGAGAGGGGCAATCGGCTTTATGGGGAGCGCCCCTACGCGACTGTTGGATCCTTGTTCATCGTGGTAGCAAATGGCGACATTCCCAACGACGAGTTTCCCAATAGTGACCACTTCCTCGGCCACATGACGAACAACATACATGCATCCTCTTTCGTTGTTTCATATGTCATCTTATCCACTTTGTTAGGGTTAGCATTTGGTTCACTTCTAGTAGCAATCTATATGAATATGAGGCTTGTTTCTTATGATCTCAATTGCATGGCTAGTTTCAACAATTTGTTGTTTGTTTTGGTTATCATGGCAATTATGTTATTAAAGTTATATCCACTATTTTTCTGGATTAAAACTAATGGGAATTCCTTAAATATTTAACAATCAAAAAATCTGGTTTGTGCAGGTAACTTTCTCCATTTGCATTTGCTGCGAGTTTCAAGCATTATATCTTTGAGGGTGTGAATTTATAAGAGGTGGTGTGCGAGGGCAGTTCTTTGTCTTACCACCATGAACTGTTTTCATGCTTCTAAGGTCAAGCCAGAGGGAGAGCTTACTCCTGATCAGGAGCAAGCTTCCTAGGCTACCGACAATCTCTTCATAGGTGCTATTCTGAGTGTTCTTGGCGAGAAGATTGTCGATCTCTTCATGACCATCATGATCAATAAAGATATGGGATGTGCTTGAGGCCAGGTTTGGGATCTCTGACGCGGGGAGTGAGTTGTATGTCATGGAGAAATATCATGACTACAAGATGACTGATGACCGCGCCATGGTTGAGAAAACTCATGAGATTCAATCACTCACTAAGAAACTTGAGCATTTAAATTGTGTACTGCTGGATAAGTTCATTGTCAAAGACATCATTACCGAGCTTTGTCCTTCATGGAGGAATTTTGCTAATTCACTGAAGCACAAGAGTTAAGAATTTACCATTGTCAATCTTATTGGCACTCTTGATGTGGAAAAGAAGGCAAGGGCGAAAGACACATGTGCTCGTTTTCATAAGGTAAATTCTAATGCCAACTTGGTATAGAAAAAGAATCTCCAACCCACAAATTCAAAAACATGAACAACTACGCAGGCAAAGGAGAGTTTGCAAGAACATAGCCACACAACACTAGTGCTGAACCGGGCTATAGCATCGGTTCGGAACCGGCACTAAAGGGTGGGGACTAAAGGCCCCCCCCCCCTTTAGTACCGGTTCAACACGAACCGCCACTAAAGGGCCACCACGTGTCACGAGCCAGCGCGGGGGGCGGGGATCCCTTTAGTACCGGTTGGTAACATCAACCGGTACTAAATGGTTTTGGTGGTTTTGGGTTCATGATTTCTTTTTCCTTTAATTTTGTGTTTTCCATTTAATTCTTTTTCGTTTGCTGGTATTTTACGATGCTACATATTGTAAATGTTATGCATATATATAAATAAAATTTCTCGTAGAACCGATATCATTTCGAGTGTCTCACAACCACACCATTATTCACACATACACATGTATATATATATACAATTAGGTACATATACAATTTCTCCTACATGTTTCCTTCGGAGCCAGTGGCATTTGCCTTGGTGCCTTCGGAGTACGATGACAATTGGGAGTGGTTCATGGGGCGGTAGCGGGTAATGGTATTCTCCGTTAGGATTTATGACCTGGTCGAGCAAAAATCCCGCTATTTCCTCTTGAATTGCTCGTATCTGATCCTCTGGCAGGAGCTTATCCCGCATCTCATTGAACTTCAAAAGAAGGAGATGAATATGCATGTGTTAGTTGTGTGATAGATATCGATAATGATGTAAAAATCACGCTGATTCTAGGCCTTGAAGGCGTTCTATTTCCTTCTTCCTCTGCTCCTCCTCCACGTTCTTCCTTCTCACACGGCTTCTGTAGTCGGCCCTCCCGTCCGAAAAACCCTCAAACCACGGAACAACGCCCTTGCCTCGTGTTCTTCCCGGGTGTTCAGGATTTCACAGGATGTGCGTAATGATGAGGACATCACTAACAAGGTTACACCCACAACCCCAACTGACACATATACAGAACCAATTACTAGAGCTCGCGCATGCCAATTAAATTACTAGGCACTTTCGTTTCTTGGTAATGATTCTAATGTTCATGAGAATATGATGCTGCCTAAATTGGATACATTTGTCTTGCTTACAAATGAAGGGCCTAGCTTGGACAAGAAGGATAAACATTGGAGCAAGATCAAGCATGGAGATGATGGCATGCACAAGGGGAACAAGAATGGAGTTACAAGTGATGATTTCAGGACTTTGAAGCCACCATAATGAGTGCGTGAAGCCTTGGACGAAATATACAAGATGCCACTTCATAAATTTCGTCCAGAGGCTATTATAGGTGCTGCATCACCTGATTATTGGGCCAGGCCCATGTAATTTTGAAATACTTGAGTATAGGCTGTTTTTAGAGTCCGTATGTGTGGGGAAACAAGAGTTGGGGTTGGTTTCGGACCCCTCCTCCAAGGGCCACGAAATTCCCCCCTCTTCCCCCATATATATAGCCCTTAGGGCGTCGTTTAGACTTTGGGTTTTGTTTAGATTAAAGTTTGCCATAGCTGCAACTTCGCGTACTTCGTTTGTGTTCAACGACCAGACAAAGGCGTCACAGAACCCCACCTTGATCAATAAAGTTTTCCTCTTGAATCCACAATATTCAGATTGCAATCTCAGTTTCTTACTTGTTCTTCGTTTGCCTGCAGGAAACAGACCTTCGTGGTCAGGTTGATCGTGCTCCGGCGTGGTCAATAACCTCTCGGAGTTGGTTTAGCGATTGCTAAGGCGCGACGTCCTCGGACGTTCGTAGTCGGATCGTCAAAGTCGACTTCCTCCAAAACGATAGCCACCATCTCATCGAAAGACGAGACCCCTTTGCCTCTATCAAGTGGTATCAGATTTCCAGGTTGCTCCGTGAGATTTTACAGTTTTTCATAGATTAGATCGAGTCTGTTCTTCATACCTACAGTCCAGGTTGCTCCGTGAGATTTTACAGTTTTCCGTAAGTTTTGGATTCGTGTTTTCTTGCCTGCGTAGGTCTCGAAAATAATATCGGTCAATTTTTAGGCCAAAATTTTGGCAGGTGAAAATATTTTTTCCGTATCCCGTTTTTAGGCTTTTCTGAGTCTTTTGAGACACGTGGCATCATACTGTTTTTTTACCGCACTTTTTCGTCGTCGCTGCCCTGATTCCGAAAAAAAATCATCAATTTTTTTTGTTCATATCATCTTAGTTTGACTTGGGAAGAGTTTTGAGACACCCGCCATTATAGTGATTTTTTGCAAAAAAAAGGAGCGAAAAAAAGAGGCGAAAAAAAATCAGAGTGTGCTTTCCCCTTGATTACGTGCAGCGTCGTGATTTTGTTAGTGTTCTAGGCTCGCGCCTCTAGTACGGTCTAGCCTAGGACCAGCACAGTAGCTTCGTTGAGCGTTTATTCAACTTTGCATCTCTGAATTGATTATTGCTGACCCTATTTGCTACCATCTTATAAGCCTTCCCAGCTCCACATACATCTACATCATGCGTTTTGACTCTCCCTAGTAATCGCTTTATCCAAGTTTTGAGAGTTTTGACTACCACGGTTGCCGATCACCACCTGCTGTTGGGTAAGAACTGGTAAGAATTTGAGATTTGCTTGACGGATTTGTGACGCCCCACCACCACCAATTTTTAGTAGTCTGTAGGATCATATTTTTTATGTGTTTCTATTGCTGCTAACCATGCCAGGATCACAAGTCGACGAGACTGACTGGGAGAACATGACGAACAAGGAGTTGCATGATAAATTTCAGCAAATGATGGGTCAACAGGTAGAAGATGTGATGACTAGTTTTGACAACGCAATAGCGAGGATGGATGGCATTGAGAAGTCAATTGACACCAAGTTGGATGCCAAATTCGCTGAAGTGCTTGCGCGTCTACCTCCACCTGCTGCACCATTGCAACAACAACAACAACCTTCACGTCGCAAAACCGCCCTCCGCAAAGCGAGCCGTGTCGCTCTTCAGCCTGGCCAAACTGTTGGTGCTGCTGTTGATACTTCTGTGGCTCCTGCTGCTGCTGAGGAGGAGGACGATTACGCGGGGGATTACGAGGATGAGGTTGATCAAAATCAGAACTACGTGCAACAACCAACACCACAACCACCAGGTTGTCCACATGCAAATAATCGCAATGGTAGGGCTGCACCACACCCTCAGGTACGCGATCATGACCATCTCACTAAACTAAAATTGAATATTCCACCATTTGAGGATAGATATGTTCCTGATATATATCTTACTTGGGAGTTAGAAACCGGACAACGTTTTACATGTTTAAAATATCCCGAGGAGAGACATGTTGCTTACTTGGGAGTTAGAAACCGGACAACGTTTTACATGTTTAAAATATCCCGAGGAGAGACATGTTGCTGCTGCTCTTTGTTCTTTCACTAGTTTTGCTTGTGTGTGGTGGTCTGAATATTGTAGATTATATCCGGATAATATTCCAACTACTTGGGCTGCTTTGAAAACTGCTATGCGTACTCGTTGGGTTCCACCATATTATCAACGCGAATTACTTCAGAAATTGTAGCGTTTAAGACAAGGAAAAAATTATGTAGAGGAATATTATCAGGAATTACAAACTGGCATGATTAGATGTGGTATTGTTGAGGATAATGAGGCTATGCTTGCACGTTTTATGGGTGGTTTAAACAGAGAGATTCAGACAATTCTAGAGTATAAGGAGTATAATAATATCACTCATTTATTCCATCTTGCTTCCAAAGCTGAACATGAAGTGCAGGATCGACAGGCATTGGCACGAACTAATTTTTATGCAGGTCGACCTTCATCATGGACACCGCGTGCATCATCTACTTCGACACGTCCGGCTGCACCACCGCCTACTTCATCCGTCACTTCTAGCCGTGATAATAGCAAACAGGTACCACCACCATCAACCAGGAGTACACCTTCCGGTCCTGCGTAGAGCTCTTCTTCATCCATGGCATCCAATGGGCCAACACATGATGTTATATGTCGTCCTTGCACTGGTCGTGGTCACTATGCGAGCAAATGCCCATCGCAGCGTGTCATGATTGCTACTGAGGATGGTGGTTATGAGTCCGCTAGTGACTATGATGAGGAGATTTTGGCTCTTATTACACGTGAAGAACATGGTGGAGATGATTCTGAAAATGAGACGGAATACATGGCTCCTGAAGACGCTGACAGGTATGAATGTTTAGTTGCTCAACGTGTTTCGAGTGTGCAGGTCACACAAGCGGAGCAAAATCAGAGGCATAATTTGTTCCATACAAAGGGAGTTGTGAAGGAACGTTCTGTTTGCGTCATCATAGATGGAGGGAGCTGCAACAACTTGTCTAGCATGGAGATGGTGGAGAAGTTATCTCTCACCATAATACCACATCCACATCCTTACTACATCCAATGGTTCAACAACAGCGGCAAGGTTAAGGTAACACGTACTATTCGTATGCATTTTAGTATCTCCACATATGCTGATTATGTTGATTGTGATGTGGTACCCATGCAAGCATGTTCCTCATTACTTGGTAGACCATGGCAATTTGATAAAAATTCTGTACACCATGGTAGAAACAATCAGTATACTCTTGTTCATAAGGATAAACATATTACTTTGCTTCCTATGTCTCCTGATTCCATTTTGAAAGATGGTATTAATAGAGCTAATAAAGCAAAACATGAGTAAAATAAGAGTGAAAATCAGATTGTGGCAAAAGAATTTGAGCAACAAATGAAGCCTAATAACACACCATCATCTCATGTTGCATCTAAAATTAAATTAAAAAGTGGATGTTTTCTTGCCACCAAATCTGATATTGATGATCTAGATTTAAGCAAATCTGTTTGCTATGCTTTTGTGTGCAAAGAGGCATTATTTTCATTCGAGGACGTGCCTTTATCTTTGCCTCCTGCTGTCACTAACATTTTGCAGGAGTTCGCAGACGTCTTTCCACAAGACATGCCACCGGGATTACCACCTATTCGAGGGATTGAGCATCAGATTGACTTAATTCCCGGTGCATTTCTACCCAACCGCGTACCATACCGTACCAATCCAGAGGAGATGAAAGAGATTATGCGTCAAGTACAGGAGCTACTCGACAAAGGTTATATACGCGAATCCCTTAGTCCTTGTGTTGTTCCTGTTATTCTAGTGCCGAAAAAGGATGGTACATCACGTATGTGTGTTGATTGTAGAGGCATTAATAATATTACTATTCGTTATCGCCATCCTATTGCTAGGCTAGATGATATGCTTGATGAATTGAGTGGCTCTACAATATTCTCCAAAGTTGATTTGCGTAGTGGATACCATCAAATTCGTATGAAATTGGGAGATGAATGGAAACCATAATTTAAAACTAAGTTTGGATTGGTTAGTCATGCCTTTTGGGTTAACTAATGCACCTAGTACTTTCATGAGATTAATGAATGAAGTTTTATGTGCTTTCATTGGACGATTTGTGGTAGTATACTTTGCTGATATATTGGTTTATAGCAGATCTTTGGAGGAACATTTGGAACATTTACGTGTTGTTTTTATTGCTCTACGTGATGCATGTTTGTTTGGTAACCTTGGAAAGTGCACCTTTTGCACCGACCGAGTATCTTTTCTTGGCTATGTTGTTACTCCACAGGGAATTGAGGTTGATAAAGCCAAGATTGAAGCTATTGAGAGTTGGCCGCAGCCCAAAACGGTCACACACACGTGAGGAGTTTCCTTGGCCTCGCTGGATTCTATAGGCGTTTTGTGAGAGATTTCATCACCATTGCTGCACCTCTCGATGAGCTTACAAAGAAGAATGTGCCTTTTGTTTGGGGTACTGCACAGGAAGAAGCATTCATGGTATTGAAAGATAAGTTGACACATGCTCATTTACTCCAACTTCCTGATTTTAATAAGACTTTTGAGCTTGAATGTGATGCTAGTGGAATTGGGTTAGGAGGTGTGTTATTACAAGATGGTAAACCTGTTGCATACTTTTCTGAAAAATTGAGTGGGCCTAGTCTGAATTATTGTACTTATGATAAGGAATTATATGCTCTTGTTCGGACTTTGGAAACATGGCAACATTATTTATGGCTCAAAGAATTTGTTATACATTATGATCATGAATCTTTGAAGCACATTAAAAGTCAAGCAAAACTGAACCATAGACATGCTAAATGGGTTGAATTCATAGAGACTTTCCCTTATGTTATTAAACACAAGAAGGGAAAAGAAAATGTTATTGCTGATGCATTGTCTTGTCGTTATACTATGCTTTCACAACTTGACTTTAAAATATTTGGTTTGGAGACCATCAAAGATCAATATGTGCATGATGCTGAATTTAAAGATGTATTGCAGAATTGTAAAGAAGGGAGAACATGGAACAAGTTCGTCATTAATGATGGATTTGTGTTTCGTGCTAACAAGCTATGCATTCCAGCTAGCTCTGTTCATCTTCTGTTGTTGCAGGAGGCGCATGGAGGAGGATTAATGGGACACTTTGGCGTGAAGAAGACGGAGGACGTACTTGCTACACATTTCTTTTGGCCAAAGATGAGACGGGATGTTGAGCATTTTGTTGCTTGCTGCACTACATGTCAAAAAGCTAAGTCACAACTCAATCCTCATGGTTTATATATGCCTTTGCCTGTCCCTAGTGTTCCTTGGGAAGATATATCTATGGACTTTGTTTTGGGTTTACCTCGAACAAAGAAGGGGAGGGATAGCATATTCGTTGTCGTGGATAGGTTCTCGAAGATGGCACACTTTATACCATGTCATAAAAGCGATGCTGCTGCTAATGTTGCTGATTTGTTCTTTCGTGAAATTATTCACTTGCATGGTGTGCCAAATACTATTGTTTCATATCGTGATACTAAATTTCTTAGCCACTTTTGGAGATGTTTATGGGCTAAGTTGGGGACTAAACTCCTTTTTAGTACTACTTGTCACCCCCAAACTGATGGACAAACTGAAGTAGTCAATAGAAATTTGTCTACTATGCTTAGGGCTGTTTTGAAGAATAATAAGAAAATGTGGGAAGAATGCTTGCCTCATATTGAATTTGCTTATAATCGTTTGTTGCATTCTACTACTAAGATGTGCCCTTTTGAAATTGTCTATGGTTTCCTACCTCGTGCACCTATTGATTTGTTGCCTCTTCCATCTTCGGAGAAGGTTAATTTTGATGCTAAACAACGTGCTGAATTGATCTTAAAAATGCATGAGTTAACTAAGGAAAATATTGAGCGCATGAATGCTAAATATAAACTTGTTGGAGATAAGGGTAGAAAATGTGTTGTCTTTGCACCTGGAGATCTTGTTTGGTTACATTTGCATAAGGATAGGTTTCCTAATTTGCGCAAGTCAAAGCTAATGCCATGTGCTGATGGCCCTTTCAAGGTGTTAGAGAAAATAAATGATAATGCATATAAACTTGAGTTGCCTGCAGATTTTGGGGTTAGTCCCACATTTAACATTGCATATTTGAAGCCTTACTTGGGTGAGGAAGATGAGATTCCGTCGAGGACGACTTCAATTCAAGAAGGGGAGGATGATGAGGACATCACTAACAAGGTTACACCCACAGCCCCAACTAACACATATACATGACCAATTACTAGAGCTCGCGCACGCCAATTAAATTACCAGGTACTTTCGTTTCTTGGTAATGATTCTAATGTTCATGAGAATATGATGCTGCCTAAATTGGATACATTTGTCTTGCTTACAAATGAAGGGCCTAGCTTGCACAAGAAGGATGAACATTGGAGCAAGATCAAGCATGGAGATGATGTCATGCGCAAGGGGAACAAGAACGGAGTTACAAGTGATGATTTCAGGACTTTGAAGCCGCCATAATGAGTGCGTGAATCCTTGGACGAAATATACAAGATGCCACTTCATAAATTTCGTCCAAAGGCTATTATAGGTGCCGCGTCACCTTATTATTGGGCCAGGCCCATGTAATTTCGAAATACTTGAGTATAGGCTATTTTTAGAGTCCGTATGTGTGGGGAAACAAGAGTTAGGGCTGGTTTCGGATGCCTCCTCCAAGGGCCAAAAAATTCCCCCTCTTCCCCATATATACTGCCCTTAGGGCATCGTTTAGACTTTATGTTTTGTTTAGATTAAAGTTCGCCATAGCCGCAACTTCGCGTACTTCGTTTGTGTTCAACGACCAGACAAAGGCGTCACAGAACCCCACCTTGATCAATAAAGTTTTCCTCTTGAATTCGCAATATCCAGATTGCAATCTCAGTTTCTTGCTTGTTCTTCGTTTGCCTGCAGGAAACAGACCTTCATGTTCAGGTTGATCGTGCTCCGGCGTGGTCAATAACCTCTCGGAGTTGGTTTAGCGATTGCTAAGGCACGATGTCCTCACACGTTCGTAGTCGGATCGTCAAAGTCGACTTCCTCCAAAATGATAGCCACCATCTCATAGAAAGACGGGACACCTTTGCCTCTATCACGTAAGCTCATTGTTCTCTCTGTTGGGCGTGAACACCCCATTTCGAGCTTCTTCTATTGCATCAAGCATCTTATTTTCGGCTCCTTTAAGACATGCCTTCTTTGACGCCAGGCCTGTCTTCGGGTCCAACGCCCCCCCATGCGCATAGAACCAAGTCCCGCACCTGGGGGGCCAGCTCAATGTAACTGGAGTGGCCCCTGCATTTATCATCTCTTGCTTAGAGAGATCCCACTTAGGCATTGCCGCCGCGTAGCCACCTGGCCCAACCTATGGAACTGCTCCTTTCTTGCGGCATTGGTCTTGTTTTTTACCGTTCCTTAGATAATTCCGATTCCTTGAATTTCACGAAAGCGGGCCAGTGTTCTCTTTGCTTCTCCAGTGTTCCCTTGTATTCTGGAGTCTTCTTTCCTCCTTTGACGTAGTTGGCCCATACAGTTTTCTTGTGGTTGTCGAATGCAATTGCCATCTTCCTAAGAGCAGCGTCCTTGACTTTCTTCTTATCATCCTCTGTGAAATGATCTGGTAGGGTGAAATGTTCCATGAGTTTTTCCCAAAGCAGAGATTTTGCTCTGTCATCGACAAAAGTAAGATCCGAACGTTTCTTTGCTGTCTCTTTTCATTCTTGAATGGAGATCGGGAGTTAGTCCTTCACAATAACTCCACACTGACGAATGAACTTGTTCGCAACTGTCCTAGGCGCTACTGGTTCGCCATCAGCTCTGATGGCATCGATGTTGTACTTTACGCCCTCCTTCAACTTTTTGGCCGGGCCTCGCACTGTCCGGCTGCTTGTAGATTTGCTCGATCCGGAGGGCTGAAAGAAGAAAGATATCAATCTGTTAATATATCTTCAAATCATTAAAAACATGTGATGATCACCAGATGCATGCTTATATAAATATACCTCGTCGGTCTCTGTTATTTCAACATCAACATTTTCGGCGTCATCATCGATATCATAGTTCATGACTTCATCAATTTGGTCGTCGCGATCGAATATCATATCACCCTCCCTGGTATTGTTCAGATATTGGGAGCCGTCATTTTCTTCATTATGATCATCTGGAACGCAAGGGGAGCGTATGATCTCGAACATGGCAGCTTCTCCCTCTTTGTCGGTATTGTCCACCATAGCTTTTATTTAACTAATCCAGAAAATATAAAAAAAATTATTATTCACATTACAAAGCATGCATGCAACCATTAAGGAAAAACTGAATCATAGTACATAATATGCATCGTATCGAATAATATATAATCTCGAATACATCGTCTCGAATAATATATAATCTCGAATACATCATCTCGAATAATATATATAATCTTGGATACATCGATCGTCTCGAATATTATATATCGAATACATCACTAGCTAGCTAGCTAATAAAGATCGAATACTACAGAATAATGTAGTTCACTCGCGGTTCTTGAGGCGCAGGCGGTGGACACCCAAAGAGAAGGAACCATCACAGGATCATAGCTCCGGTCATCTCCCCAAAGAACCTGCCAGGTATTGGAGAACCTGACGTCCATAGCATCCATGTAGCGACGGACGTGCTCGTCCTCCTCCCTGACACGACGCACCACCTTCGACGGTGCCGGCTCCCTCCGCACCGAAAGTGGCCCACGCGAACGGCACCAAAGGAGGTCAGGGTCGACGACGGGACCTGGGGCCGCGTTCCTCACCAAGCGGCGAGCCCCTAAAGGTAGCACCCCCCAGTGCCAGCCTGGCGGAGCCCAGTCCCGGACATGGGTCCTCTGAAGCAGGATGTCGTCGCGAACGGGTCGACGGCGAGGATTCGGGCTGGGCATCGTCGAGAACAAATACTATATGAAAACGTAACATTCTAAATTTATATAACTAAAATTATAAGAAACTAAAAAAACATCGATCATCGTCTAACAATTCGAAATTAATCTAATTCATCTAGCTAAAACTAACATTTCTAAAAAAATTAACATTTCTATATACTATTTGACATTACATTATAACTAACATTTCTATATACTATTTGACATTAATCTAATCTAATTAATTCATTAATCTAAAACTTTGTATAAAAAACAGAAAAAAATAAAAAAATAAAAACAGAAATGTGTGTGTGTGTGTGTGTGTAAGTGTGTGTGTGTGTGTGCGAGGGGCTGGGGGAGAGGGGCTCACCGCGCGGCGAGGTCGAGGCGACGGCGACGGCAAGGTCCAGGCGACGGGGGCAGCGCGACGGGCCGGTGCGGCGACGGGGGCGGCGTCGACGGGGGCGGCGCGCGACGGTGACGGGGGCGGCGACGGCGATGGGGACGGCGACAGCGACGGGGGCGGCGACAACGTCGACGGAAAGGAAGAAACAGAACTAGAACAGAGGGAAACTGGAAAATTTCGAGTGTCGTATATATAGGATGGACCTTTAGTACCGGTGGGAGCCACCAACCGGTACTAAAGTCCTGTTTTGGCCAGGTCAAGCGGCGGGAAGAGCAGACCTTTAGTACCGGGTCGTGGCTCCAACCGGTACTAAAGACCCCCCCCTTAGTACCAGTTCCAGCCACGACCCGGTATTAAAGGGTGTGCCCTGCCAGGCGAGGGGCGCAGAAGTTTAGTCCTGCCTCGCTAGCCGAGGAGCCCCAGGACTATTTATAAGCCCCGGCGCGGGCACTGCATTGAGCTCCTCTCTAATGCAGACCTTCTGGGCCTAATACACCTACTCTACCCTATGGGGCCTACTGGCCTAGCGAGCCTGCATCCTGGCCCAACTACATGTTGGGTTTCTAGTCGTATGCAGGCCGTTGTGGCCTAGTAGGTGGACCTTTTTTTAGTTTTTTCTATTTTCTGCTTTATTTAAATTATTTAATTTATTTCTGAGTTGTGTTTTGCCGTATTTAGAGTTTCTTTGTGAATATTTTTGCTTTAGGTACAAAAAATTACAGACTTTCTGTTTGTGCCAGTAGTTTTCATATTTGAATGGTTTAAATTTGAATTTTTTGAAATTCGTGTGAATCACTAGTTTGTGAATAACTTAACTTTAAAAATAGATTTTTCAGTGATTCTTTTTTCTTATGTTTAATATTAGTGTGTTTTATCATTATATTCAATTTGATAATACTTAGGTTATTTAAAAAATAAAATGCCTTTGTAACATATGAGTTTTCGTCTGAAACTCTGATACTTCGAAATATATTGTCCATGGTGTACACGAAGTGCATCTAGTTTTTGTCGTGACCCTCTCTACTTTTTTGCACATGTTATGGGGGTGAAATGATGATACCGTGCCAACTTTCAACTTTTTCAGAGTTCATTTGAAGTGTTTTTCAATTTCAGGGTCATTTAGCTAAAAAAATCAGTAAATGCATGAAAAATAGCAAATGATGTCAGAAATGGTTGAAAAATCATGACGTGGCTTTGAATGGTGCACACCGAACGCACAAAAATCCTGGAGTTGAAATAAGTTAAAAAATGAAATGTCTTTGTAACAGATGACTTTTCGTCCGAAACCCTGATATTTCGAAAGAGATTGTTCATTTTGTACACGAAGTGCATCCAGTATTCGCGTTTGTAAAATGCCAAAACACATAAGTACCCTAAATATTACAAAGATTCCTGATGGCTTCTCGCCCCTCGTTGGTTACCCCAAGTGGAAGGTTTGAGATGTAGCGTAGCAGCAAGTTTCCCTTGGCAAGATACCAAGGATCGAATCCCGTGAGACTCCGAGGGTCGACAAGAAGGTGTCAACTGCTAACGGCGCCAACTTAGCGGTTGACAGGACCTGCACACAGATACAAATAACTTTGCTCCCAACGAGTACAGAGAGGTTGTCAATCCCTCCGGCCTTGTCGTTTACAAAGGATCAAACGCAAGAGATAATAGTGATAGGTATGACTGCAACTAGGAAATAGAACAGGAAGTAAATAGCGGGTGTGATCAGTGATGGTAATATGGACCGGGGTCCCATGATGTTCACTAGTGATGTCTCTCTCCCAAAAGACGATAAAACAGCTAAGCGAGGTAAACAAATTACAGCTGGGCAATTGACAGGATTATGTGCGCAAACCAATGCTAACTATGCTGTAAAGAAAGGTAGAGGCTCAAAAGCATGAGCGGTACGCCAAGGCAAGTAGACCGAAATCCATCTGCATCTACTACTAATCATCCACCTTGAGATATCTATCCAGAACATCTCGCTGGTATTAAGTTGCGAGTCCCACCCAAAGTGTAAACTCAAAGCAACAGACAACTGCATTAAAAGAACTTTGCGTAAAGTAAACAATCCTTGCACCCGCAAGTACAAGCACCGTTGTTTTCCCCCTTGTGGCAATAGCACATCCCCTAGACTCATGTTTCTGTCACTCAAGCTAGTCATCGAGGGGCATGAACCCACAATCAAGCATAACGTTCCCTCTTGGAGTTACTACCTACTACTCGGCCAAAGCAATAAACAGCAACGGAGAACATGCAAGAATTACTCAAGAACATAAATATAAAAGAGGTGAATCAAATATATTACTCACACACAATCTGAACATAATCTCATAATCCATCGGATCCCAGCAAACTCAGCAGAGCAACGGCATAAAGATTACATATGTGCCTCGATCATGTAGGGCAGCTCACGAGGTCTAATCCATGAAGAACAAAGAGGGGAGGAGAACATCACATAGCTACTGGTCATGGACCCATGGTCCAAGGGGGACTACTCACAACTCATCCGGGAAGCGTCCATGGTGGTGGAGAAGCTCCTGGTGGTGGTTCTCCCCTCCGGCAGGGTGCCGGGAAGAGTTCTCCTGGTGCTCCCGAACTTGGAAGCGCGGCGGCGGCGGAACAGAGACGAGATCGCGAAAAAGGTTCCGTCCTCGAGGGTTTCGGGACGCGAGTAATATATATGCAAAAGGGGGTCACCAGAGGTGGAGGTGGGGCCCCAGGCGCCCCCCTGGCGCGGCCAGGGGTGGGGCCGCGCTGGGTGGCCGCCTGGGCCACCCCAGGCTCCCCTCTGGCCCTGCTTTGGTTTTTCTTGAAGCTCCCGATACGCTGATTTTTCCTGTATTTTTCCCGGAATTTTTAGGGTACTTTTAATATGGGGGAAACCTGAAATAGAAAAACAGCAGAAAACAAGAATTGGCACTGTGGTGCACTGAGTTAATAGGTTAGTCCAAATATGATCAAAAGTGTATGGAAGTGCATAAATATCATAGCAATATCACACAAAAGAGGCATGGAGCAAGCAGAAATTATAGGTACGTTTTGGACGTATCAATTCCCTCTGGTTTGTTCGAAGCGGTACTTTCCAGATATATAAGTCCGGAAACTCACTAGAGAAGAAAGTGATGACAGTGAAGCCGATCACATCCCAGAGTGGGATCTTTGGGTGTGAAACTTTATCTTCGCGTGTCTCCCTTTGCGGCATAACCATGGACAATCTTCGTCATTTAACTGGATGCTCGGGTCAATATTCACTGTGAATGGAGCAATTTCATCAAACTTTTCATAATCTTATGACATGTCTGTCTTGTCATCCACTCCCACGATGTTTCTTTTCCAAGAAAGAACTATGTGGCGCTTTGGCTCATCGTATGATGCATTCGCTTCCTTGTCTTTTCTTTTTCTCGGCTTGGTAGACATGTCCTTCACATAGAAAACCTATGCCACATCATTGGCTAGGACAAATGGTTCATCTGCATACGCAGGATTGTTGAGATCCACTGTTGTCATTCCGTACTGCAGGTCTTCAGTTACCCCGCCTCGTTTCATATTGACCCATTTGCACCAAAACAAAGGGACCTTCAAACCACGTCCATAGTCAAGTTCCCATATGTCCTCTATGTAACCATAATATGTTTCCTTTCCCGGCTTGGTTGCTGCATCAAAGCGGACACCACTGTTTTGGTTGGTGCTCTTCTTATCTTGGGCGATCGTGTAAAATGTATTCCCATTTATCTCGTACCCTTTGAAAGTCATTATATTCGAACATGGTAACTGGGACAGCAAGTACATGTCATCTTCAATAGTGGTGTCATGCATGGCACGTGTCTGCAACCAGCCGGCGAAAGTCGTCGTTTGTTCACGTGTAATCCAGTCGTCAGACTGCTCCAGGTGTCGGTGTACTAAGGTAGGGGTACCTCAGTACCCCAACTTGTGCACGGGCAGTAGCAGCTCCCCGCGGCAGGGTCTACCACGTGCTTGTCGGAAACCTTTCCGGTCCTTATTAAGCCATTCAAAAACAAAGTATACAGGATAGAAGATCAAGACCCCGGCAAGTGGAGCTTGCCGGAAAGGCCGTCCCAGGCTCAAGATTATCACTTTAACACAAGACCCTGGCAAGAGGAGCTTGCCAGGAAGACCAGAAGACTGCATCTCAGAAGACATGCCTCGGCGCGACATGCGCCCCGGCAGGGCCCGGGGAGCGACAAGCTTCAGGGCCCGGCAAGTTCAAGGCCCCGGCAAGGTGCTTGCCGGGGAGAACTCACGCTGTGTGCCCACGCTCCAGCTCACCTGCCCACGCGTCTCCCTGGGGCCCTTCCAGGGACGCGTGGCAGATGGCTGTGCAGCCTGGGGGACACGGTGGCGAGCCACGGTGACGAGGCTACTGCCGTGGCGAACGGAGACGCACGGGCGGGCGCTTTTGGGGTCGACGGCGACGGGCATTTAATGCTCTTGTCCCCCACTGTCAAGTTAGGTGATGACCACTGTTCATCCAGTGTTCACGCACTGTTCCCGCACTGTTACAACTACCACCACAATTACATTTTTACCCTCCTCTACGTTGACACCTGTCGGTGACCCCTTGAGCTATAAAAGGAGGCCCATGCACAACGTAGAAAGGGTTCGGAACCTAGACAGCTCTCTAGCTCGGTGTAGCTAGTTCTTCAAGCTCCCGAGCCCTCAAACTCAATACAAATCAAGCAGGAGTAGGGTTTTACGCGTCCGTCGCGGCCCGAACCTGGGTAAAACTGCCCGCGTGCTCTCCTCGATCTGCTCTTCGTGCTCCCTCCGCTCCCTTACCGCAACGAACAAGGGGCTCCGGTCCCATAGGTGCTCGTGGTGGACAGTTTCCCCCGACATCTTTGGCGCGCCAGGTAGGGGGCGTCGAGGTTGTGCGAACCTGATCCGGCGTTCACGCGGGCGCATTCTTCATCAACCTCTCCAGCTTCATCAACTCCAGCAACAATAGCATGGCCCCGAAGAAGAAAGCCTCGGAGGTCGCAGGCCCGTCTGCGTCTGTTCCACCGCCACCAGAACCAACGGTGGGTGGAGGAGACGCCGGCGGAAGGGTGGTCGCCGGCGAGGAAACTCGCGGCACCACCAAATCTAAGGACAAGACGGACGACCGAGCCTCGGTGTCCGTAGATGCGCCACGTCCATCTCAGCAGACGACAACCCATCAGCGCCGTGGTACAGGAGGTACCATCCGCTTGCTGGGGCAAGGGCAAACCGGAGGTTCACGGGATGCTCAAGGCCACCGCCCTGGCACGAGCAAGGCGCGGTCGCCGGGGCGGGAAACTGCTCCTTCTAACCCTGTTAGGAGTCCGAGCATATCCCGCTCCTCGCACCGCTCGCCCCCGCTCCCCTCCTCTCCAGCAGAAGCACTCGCAAGAGCGCAACTGCTCCTTGACTTCCCTCCAGCGGCAGACAAGGCCGAAGACTGGAGGGCGACGATTCAAAGCCTCATCGCCTTCGCCAACAACGACACGCCGCAGCAGCCGAAGACATCGCGGCCGCGACAAGTCGAGAAGACGAAGGCCGATGGCGACAAGACCGCCGGGGGTGCAACCACCGTGCACTCCCCGCCGCGGAAGCAGAAGACGCCTCCCCGCCGGATCAACGTCGACGACGATTCCACGGCGTCGTCGGATCCGCGGGCTCGTCGGGACCAGCGCCAAGTCCTTGACGACCGGCGACAAGAAGACGCTCGGACAACAATCGAGCGCCGCCGAGAAGCTCGGCGACAATCAGATCAGCGCGCTGGGACCGCTGTCGACACACACGCGCCCGGTGAACCAGGCGACTTGCCGTACGCGGCAGGCTGCCCTGCGTTCACCCGTGAGCTGCGGCGTGTCCAGTGGCCCAGCGTGAAAAACTTCAGGCCCGACGTACCCGAGAAGTACGACGGCAAGACGCACCCCTCGGAGTTCCTCAGCATCTACACCATCGCGGTGCAAGCTGCCGGGGGGCGCGACGAGAAGATACTGGCGAACTACTTCCCGCTGGTGCTTAAGCCAAACGTTCGTTCTTGGCTTATGCACTTGCCGGAAGGCTCTATTTCTTCGTGGGCAGATCTGTGCCATCAATTTGTTGGCGCCTTCACGGGCGGCCACAAACCCCACGGCCAGGAGAGTGATCTCCACATCTTGGCCCAGAAGGAAGGAGAGCCCCTGCGCAAGTATATCCAACGATTCAGCCGCGTGCAGCACAATATCCCCGACGTCCACCCCGCCGCGGTTATCAGCGCGTTCCACCAGAACGTGCGTAACCGTCGCATGCGGGAAGAGATGGCCATGACCAAGATACGGGATGTCAGCGAGCTCTATGCTCTGGCTGACAAGTGCGCGCGCGCCGAAGAGGGGAGGAGACTCCCCGGAGAGGATGCTGGCGCGGGGGGAAGTGACAGTGAGGATGCCGCCCCGGCAAAGAAGAGCCGGCGGCGAAACAACAGGAGAAAGAAAAGCAAGGAAGTGCTGGTCGCCGAGAAGTCCGGCAAGGAGGCTCCCGCCAAGACAGCACAGGCCGGCAGCTCCGGCAAGGAGCCTGCCCCTGTAGCGCCAGCCGACAAGCAGGACGGCTCCGACAAGCAATATTGCAAGATCCACCGCACCAAGGGTCACGACCTTTCGAACTACAAGCGCGTCGAGTACCTCGTAGAGCAGCAGAAAGCTGAATACGAGCGGCGCGACAAGGAGAAGGCCCAAGGTGGCGGGGGAGAGCCAAGCAAGAAGCAGCTGTTCAATGGCCGGGGAGGACGCCGCGGCAAGGCCAAGCAGCGGCAAGGAGATCGACCTCCCCGGGGCCGCGACAAGGACGAGGAGGAAGAGGACGACGACGACATGGAGGAAGGTGATAACAGCGAGCAGGAGTTCCAGAAGGCCACAGAAGTGCTGTGCGTTGACGGAGGCGCCTCTCTGCACACTTCCCACCGCCAACTCAAGCAGTGGGTGTGTGAAGTAAACGCAGCAGAGCCGCCCGTTGAGTCGCGCAGGCTGCTGAAGTGGTCCAGCACGCCCATCATTTTTGATCTTGAGGATCACCCTGACCGCACCACTGCGGTCGGGTGCTTGCCGATGTTGGTCTCACCAACTATCCGCAACCTCAAGGTCACCAAAATGTTGGTTGACGGCGGGGCCGGCCTAAACTTGATCTCCTCAGCTGTGATCAAGAAACTCCAGATCCCAGATGGCGAGCTCGAAGAGACCGGTTCGTTCCAAGGAATAAACCCGGGAAGGAGCAAGCCCAAGGGGAAGATAACTCTGCCAGTGACCTTTGGCGGGGAGCTTAACTTCAGGACGGAGAGGATAACCTTCGATGTTGCCGACATCCCATTGCCATACAATGGGATACTTGGACGTCCTGCCCTCGCCAAGTTCATGGCAGCTTCCCACTACGCCTACAATGTACTCAAGATGCCGGGGCCGATAAGCGTCATCTCTGTCCATGGCGACAAGAAGGACGCGCTTATCTGCGCCGACAAGATATACCGGGACGCAGCAGCCGCAGCGGAGAGCAACACACTTGCCGCTGAAACTCCCGGGGGGAAGAAGACCAAGACCAAGTCCGGCAAGTGCTCTGGGGCCCACTCCGGCAAACGCACCTCTTCGGAGTGCTGCGCTGCCATCAAGGACATCCCATCGAGCTCCACCGGCAAGTGCAAGAAGGGGATGGCCGCTCCACCGGCAACCAAGAAGGTGTCCGCCAAGGAGGACGGCACTGGTGGTACCTTCACCATCAGTGCTACGCTTGACCACAAATAGGAAAGCGCGCTCGTTGCCTTCCTGCGGGCGAATGTCGACGTGTTTGCGTGGCAACCGTCTGACATCCCCGGCGTTCCCAGGGAGGTAATGGAGCACAAGCTTGCTGTTTGTCCTCACGCGCGGCCCGTCAAGCAGAAGGTCAGGAAGCAAGCCGTGGAGCGCCAAGAATTCATTGCTGAAGAGATCAAGAAACTAGAAGCAGCGGGCCTGGTTAGAAGCGTGATCCATCCGACGTGGTTAGCGAATCCAGTTGTCGTGCGTAAGGCCAACGGGAAGTGGAGACTGTGTATAGACTTCACTGATGTGAATAAAGCATGTCCCAAGGATCCATTTCCCTTGCCGCGTATTGACCAGATTGTTGACTCGACCGCCGGATGTGAGCTGCTCTCTTTCCTTGATGCATATTCAGGCTACCACCAGATTTTCATGGCCAAGGAAGACGAAGAGAAGACTGCATTTATCACTCCATGCGGCACATATTGTTTCATACGCATGCCCTTTGGATTGAAAAATGCAGGCTCGACATTTGCAAGGGTGGTGCACACTGCTTTTGAGCCACAGATCCACAGAAATGTAGAAGCTTACATGGATGACATAGTGGTCAAGAGCAAGAGCAAAGATACACTGATCCAAGATTTGGAAGAAACATTTGCGAATCTGTGCAAGATCCAGCTCAAGATGAATCCCGAGAAGTGCGTCTTTGGAGTCCCCTCCGGCAAGCTTCTCGGGTTCTTTGTGTCCCAGAGGGGGATTGAAGCCAATCCCGACAAGATAAAAGCCATCGAGCAGATCGAAGCCCCGAAGCGCGTCAAGGACGTAAGGAGACTTGCAGGTTGTGTAGCTGCCCTCAGTAGGTTCATTTCGAAGTCTGCAGAACGCGCCCTGCCTTTCTTCAAAATCTTGAAGAAGGCAGGTCCTATGAAATGGACTCCGGAAGCGGAGGCAGCGCTGCAAGACTTGAAACGATACCTATCCTCCACTCCAATACTTGTCGCACCTAGGCCACAAGAGAAGTTGCTGCTGTACTTAGCGGCAACCAATCAAGTGGTTAGTGCTGCGTTGGTAGCGGAGAGGGAGGCAGAGGAAGAGCCTACACCACCGGCAAGCGAATCCAGCGACAAGCAGGGGGCTGCTCCGACAAGCTCTGGCCCCGACAAGGACAACTCTGCGCAGGAACAAGGAGAAGTGCGAAGGAAGATGGTGCAGCGCCCGGTGTATTTTGTGAGTTCCCTCTTGCAAGGGGCTAGATCAAGATACTCCGGGGTGCAGAAGTTGCTTTTCGGCCTCCTCATGGCCTCGAGAAAGCTGCGTCATTACTTCCAAGCACATGAGATAACAGTGGTCACTCGCTTTCCGTTGAAGAGGATATTGCAGAATCCAGAAGCAACAGGCAGGATCGTCGAGTGGGCACTGGAGCTGTCAAGCTTTGGTCTCAAGTTTGAGAGTACTTCAACTATCCAGAGCCGAGCTTTGGCAGAATTCATAGCTGAATGGACCCCAACGCCCGATGAAGAAGTTCCAGAGACAAGTGTTCCCGTACAAGAAGCGACGAGTGAATGGGTAATGTACTTTGATGGTGCTTTCTCGCTGCAAGGCGCCGGTGCCGGCGTGGTACTCATAGCGCCCACCGGAGAGCACCTCAAGTATGTTATCCAGATGCACTTTCCCAGGGAGCAAGCGACAAACAATACTGCTGAGTATGAAGGCTTGCTTGCCGGCCTCAGGATTGCGGCCGAACTTGGGATCAAGAAGCTGATTGTGCGGGGAGATTCTCAGTTGGTGGTCCGACAAATTAACAAGAGTTACCAGAGCCCTTTGATGGAAGCTTACGTAGATGAAGTGAGGAAGCTTGAAGAACACTTTGAAGGTCTGCAAATGGAGCACGTTCCAAGAGCTCAGAATGATATTGCGGACGGCCTTTCAAAGTGTGCTGCAATGAAGTTACCTGTGGAACCAGGGACCTTCCTACTCAAGCTAATTCAGCCATCCGTTACACCATCAGTTGGGCAAAGTAAGAAGAGAAAGTTGGTCTCCGGTGACTACTTGCCGGCGGATCTTCCCGAAACCGCCGCCAAGGTCCCCAAGATCAACGACCAGAACGCTGAGGAACAGTTTGCTCCTGCAGATCCAAGGGTCTGTACAGTTGAAGCAATCGTTCCCGACAAGCCTCGCCCCGGCGAGCTTGCCGGGGAGCCATCAGCTCCGGCGGAAACGCAAGTTCTTGCCGTAGAGGCTGGGGTTCCCACAGCAGCCCTTATGCCTTTAGTCCTTGCCGTTGAGCCTCGAGCTCCGGCGTGGGCGCAACAGATTGTTCGTTTTCTGCAAACTGGAGAACTTCCCGACGACCCAGAAGAGATAGAGAAGATAACAAGGCAGTCAAGTATGTACCAGTTCGTTGACAACGAACTGTACAGAAGAAGACTCAATGGTGTCAGGTTGAAGTGCATTTCCAGAGAAGATGGACAGAAACTGTTGGCAGAAATACATGGAGGCATATGTGGCCACCACATTGGCGCAAGGGCACTTGCCGGGAAGGCGTTCCGGCAAGGGTTCTTCTGGCCAGAAGCCCTCCAAGATGCAACTGCACAAGTAACCAAGTGTGAAGCGTGCCAGTTCCATGCCAAACAAATTCATCAGCCAGCTCAAGCTCTCCAGACGATCCCTTTGTCCTGGCCCTTCTCGGTCTGGGGGCTCGATATCCTCGGCCCCTTCCCCCGTGCTGTCGGGGGCTTTGAGTACTTGTACGTTGCAATCGACAAGTTCACAAAGTGGCCAGAAGTGGAACCGGTGAGAAAGGTGACAGCACAGTCAGCGGTCAGGTTCTTCAGGTCGATTGTTTGCCGTTTCGGGATCCCTAACAGGATCATCACCGACAACGGCACGCAATTCACTAGTCGCACCTTCATGCAATACGTCCAAGACCTTGGCGCCAAGGTCTGCTTCGCTTCTGTTGCTCACCCGAGGAGCAACGGTCAAGCGGAGAGGGCAAATGCTGAAGTGCTGCGTGGACTCAAGACAAGGACCTTTGACAGGCTGCACAAGTGCGGAAGAAACTGGATAGAGGAGTTGCCGGCGGCTCTTTGGTCAATCAGAACGACACCAAATCGAGCCACCGGACAGACACCCTTTGCTCTCGTCTATGGAGCAGAGGCAGTTCTCCCCACGGAACTCGTATACGGATCTCCTCGAGTGCTCGCTTATGATGAGCTCGAGCAAGAGCAACTGCGACAAGATGATGCATTGCTCCTCGAGGAGGAACGTCTCCAGGCTGCTGTACGAGCTGCTCAATACCAGCAAGCCTTGCGCCGCTATCATAGCCGCAAGGTTAAGGCCAGGAGTCTCGAGGAAGGCGACCTTGTTCTTCGGCGTGTTCAGTCCGCCAAGAATTCCAACAAGTTGACGCCGAAGTGGGAAGGCCCTTATCGGGTGAGACAAGTCACAAGGCCCGGCACTGTCCGCCTTGAGACCGAAGAAGGCTTACCGGTGAGCAACTCCTGGAATATAGAGCATCTTTTCAAGTTCCACCCATAAGGCGCGGTTGCCGTGATCCGCTCCGGCAACCACCTTTTGTACAAGTCTTGCCGCTGTTGCATGTAATCCTTTGTACAAAGCCGGGCGCAGATCCCGTGCATCAGTAAAGCTTTTGTGTTTTGCACTATTTGCCTTTTTCATGCTTTTCTTCGCTATTTGCATGCATTGTTTGGCATCTTGTGCAACACACATACCCGGTAAGCATTAACACGCCGAAAGACCCAATACTTGTTTTCCCTCCTCTTTTTCTTTCCCTCTTAAGCAGAAGGAATGTTCCTCGCGCACAAGTTTGCCGGGGGGGAAGGAGATGGAGGATGAACCAAGTGCTGTTCAAGAAAGAGAAGCCTTGTCGGGGAATTAGCAGTATATGAAAGCTAAGTTACCAGAATTTGAGTAGTTCAAATTTTTAAATTTTAGTTATTTTCCTTGAACAACCACACTTTGTATGGAAAACCTGTGCGCGGAGGAACCTACCCATGGCTAGCCGCACCCTTACTTTGTTTTCGAGTACGCTCAACGACTTAAGTGAGCTGCGACAAGTGTCGCGCCCTTGCTTCGTTTTCGAGTTCGCTCAGCAAGCTAAGCGCGTTGCGACTAGCTACGGTAAGGTTGCTTGCCGGTAAGGCCTTGGCCAGCAGGCTGCTCAGAGTCCAGCACTCAGCGCTCGCGGCAAGGGCCCCTTGCCGGCAAGTCCCCTAGAAGCGTAGGGTTAAAAGCATACAAAGTAAAGGACCAAAGCAAGGGGGATAACACAGCATCGATTGATCAAAATAAGATAATATATTACAAGGGATAACTTGTCGCAATGACTAATAGATTCATGTTCATGGCACGCTATGCAGCAACAAAGGAAATGAAAAGAAGGAGGTCTAATCTACGCGATCGCCTTCACGCCTGGAGATCTTGTTCACCTTGGCGATGATGTGGGCGACCTGTGCCTTCAGTGCTTCCTGATCTGCATCGGCCGGCAAGCTGCGGAGGACGTTGACGAGATTAATACCAGGATTGCGGTAGACAATCTTGGACAAGACGCGCTCCAAGGTTCCAGCGCAGAGCTGGCGCGACTCCTCGGCCAGCTGCGCGGGGAGCTTCTCCTGCAGCCGTGCGAGCGCCGGCGCGACCCCCCTGAAGAAAAGGCTTAACCTGGCGCTGTGGGGGAGGGTCTCGTCTGGAGAATACACAAGATGCTCTGCCCTCATCGCCATCAGCTCCTTGTCGATCTTGGCAGCAGAATCGACCAGCTCCTCCGTCCATTGCTCCACCGCCTGGTTGAAGAGGTTCGCGGAGGTGGCGGTGCTCTCCACCAGCTCCCGCTCCTTGCGAACCTCCTCCTTCAACTTGGTCTCGCGGTCCCGGGCGGCGTCAAGTGAATCTTTCAGCGTGGAGACCTTCAACTCAAGATCAGCAATTGAGTCCTTGGCGGCTTTGAGCTCGTCGCCCTGCTTGGAGAGGCGTACCTGAAGCTCGGAGTTGGTATGGGCGTCTTTCTCGCGCTCTATGTTGAGCGCGGTGACCCTCTCCGTGCTCGCCTTCAGGTACTCCTCCAGCTGCGCCACCTTAGCTTCAAGGTCCTTCTTGGCGGTTTCCACGGCGATTGCGGCTTCCTTCGCCTCCTTCATAGTCTGCTCCCGGGCGGTGAGCTCGTCGTCGTGCGCGTCGAGCTCAACCTTCCGCTGGTTGAGCGCTCCTTCACGCCGGGACAGCTCTTCGCCAACTAGGCGCTGCTGCTCCTCGGCCTCAGCTTTTTCCAGAAGAAACTCTTGCTGCTCTCCGGCAAACCTCTCGCGCTCCTCCGCCAAGTCGCGGAGGGCCGCTTGGTTGGCGGCGCGGAGCTCCGTGGCGCGCTTCTCCAAGTCTGTTGCGGCCTTGGCGGTGAGGGCTTCTCGGGAGTCAAGCTTCGTCTGCCTGGCCCGGTAAAGGGCCAGGAGCCAGCGAAGCAGCTTCTCCTCCTCGGGCTCATCGCTCCCGCCAG
This sequence comes from Secale cereale, assembly GCA_902687465.1. Classification (NCBI taxonomy): domain Eukaryota; kingdom Viridiplantae; phylum Streptophyta; class Magnoliopsida; order Poales; family Poaceae; genus Secale; species Secale cereale. Next base: position 766,617,529 of record LR738714.1, on the reverse strand, counting down.
GCGCCTCGACGATCTTCAATCCCGCGGAGGCGAGGACCTCTCCATCAAAGGTCTCTCCCTCCACGGGGGCTCGCGACGAGGATCCCCACGGCACTTGTATGAAGATGCCGTTGGGAGCCTCAAGATAGAAGCCGGACTGCTCCTTATCGGTGGAGGGGTCGGCGGCCGGCGCAGCGCTTGACGCTCCTGCCGCCTCCGGGCCGGCAGTATGGCCGCCGTCCCCCTCCCCGGCCGCGGCGTCTGCGGTTGGAGCAGTCTCCTCCGCGGCAGGCTCGTCGGCTCCTGCCATGCCCTCAGCGGCAGTGGCGTTGCCGCCGTTGCCTTGCGCGCCTTCCTCGCCGGTGGCCTCGGTCTCCATCCGGTCCGGTGCGGGAGGATCTAGAAGAAAAAGCAGAAAAGAGAAGATCAAGCAAATATCCAAAAAGACAAGTCCAAGAAGAAAAAGCTGTCAGACTTACCTTCGCGGACTTCGTCGACAACAGGCTCCCTCGCCGGGGAGTCCTCCCTTGGCGGTGGAGCGGTGGCTCCTGCTGGCGGAGGGCCGCCCGTGCCCTCCCTTGGCGGGGTGGCCACCCTTATCGGGCTGCCCGCCCTTGGCGGGGAGCCCGTCCTTGGCGGAACGTCCTCCCTTGCCGGGGAGTTCGCCCTTGGCGGGGAGGGTGGAATCTGCAGCTCCTCGGGAGTAACCTCCGGTTGCTCCTGCGGCTGCGGCTCCATTTCTGCACAAGACAACAAAACGTTAGTACCAAGCTAAAACCTCTAGCGCGCCCGACAAGTAGGAAGTTCAAGGCCAGACTTACGCTGGGAGCTGCGCTGGGGGCTGCTCCTCGGAGCGGCGCTTGGGTCCGGCAAGTTCGTCGCCGGCGCATCCCCTGTCGCCGCGACGGGCGAGTCGTCGTCGACCTCGACCACAGGGATCTTGGCCCGCTTCGCCGCTCGCTGGGCCAGGGACCTGAAAACAAGAACAAGATCAGAATCATGAAAGAAGAATCAAAACAGAATTGAAGAAGCTACAAAATACAAGTGCTTACTCCTCTTCCTCGTCGTCGTCGTCGCTCAGGGCGGAGAAGTCGAACTCCACCTGTGGCGCGCCCGCGCGAGGAGCAGGAGGAGAAGGCTCCCTCGGGCGCTTGGCGGTCTCCGGGGCTAGGGGCTGCGAAGACCCAGCCTCCGTTGACGCCGAGGCCCGGGGAGCAGGCGGAGCAGCTGCTCCACTCTGAGAGGATCCCCCTCCGCTAGGTGCTGACGCGCGGGGCGCCTCCGCCGCGGCTGGTGCGTTGGAGGCCTCCGTCGCGCCTTGGCTCGCTCTGGCGGCCCGCGCCGCCCGGCGAGCAGGCTGTTGTCGGGGCGCCTGCGTCCTCGTCGCTGTGGGCGCCTTGCGGAGGCGCTTCCCCGACGCTTGCTTTGGACTTGCCGGAGGTGAGGAGCTCTCCGACGATGAGGAGGTGTCGTCGCCGAGTCCTAGAGACCCGTCGGTGTCTTCCTCGGTCTCGACGTCTTCCTCCTCCTCCCTGGCAGGCCCGCTGGATCCAGCATCCTGCCCTGCGGCCCTGCTCCCTCCGGTGGCTCCGCTCCCTCCGGCACCTCTGCTACTTCCAAAAACCTCGCCTCTTGCGGCGGCCTCGCTCACGATCCCGGGAATCCCGGCATGCCTCAGAGAAGGAACCCCGGCGAGCTCGTCGGGCGGAAGCTTGAGAAGTCTGCGGATCTCTGCCTCCTCGGCTTGGCACGACGCGCCCTCAGCCTCTGCCTCGTCAACGGTGAACCCGAAGTCTCCTGCCGCTGCGGCTGCGGCGGCCTCTTCCACCCGGGTAGCAATATAGGCTATCTCCCGCTCCGTGGTGGCCCGGGTGAGACCCTTGATCTCCTCGGTGTTCTTCGGCACCTCGACCAAGTTATCGAAGAAACTCATGATTGCATCCGGCGTGGGCACTATCCATGTGGGGTCGACGCCGTGAGAGTCACACGCGGGCATCATTGCGCGCAAGGCGTCCCGGGCAGTGCTGTTACACAGCGGCACCACTCCCCGGGGAGATCTAAACCACTCTGGATGGGCCGGGTCGTGCTTGAAAAGATCCCGGACCATCCCCTTCAGCTCCAACGACGTGAAGTTGAAGTTCAAACCCGGGCGCAGCCTCATAATATCCGCCGCATTGCCAAACTCCCATGCTGGCCTTTTCCTCTCCTGTAAAGGGGCAATGCGGCGGCGGAGGAAATCTGCCCCTACCTCTCCGATGGTCAACTTGGCTACCCGGAGACGGAGTATCCTGACGAGGGCGGCGTTGAGCTTGACATCATCCGGGGCCAAATCGCTCCAGTCCCTGCCGCGCACTATGGCTGTTGTGCGCGGTGCAGTGAAAGGCTCTGGCCGGTCCTCCACTATCCAACACCAATCTGCGCGCCACTCCTCCCACTTGCCGCGGAGCTCCCCTTTCAGATATGACTCCTTCTTGTTTAAGCGGAAGATCCAGGAGATACCCCCGGAGAGGGGAGCGCCGGCCTCTACTCTAGGCATGAAGAAATGCCGAAAGAGCGCTACGTTTGGATAGATCCCTATGTAGTTTTCGCACAGATGTGCGAAAACCGCCATCGTAAGGATGGCGTTGGGGGTGAAGTCTAAGAGATGGAGGTTGTACGTGTTCATGATGTCACAGAAAAACTCCGAGAATGGAGGGCACAAGCCGCAGTAGAAGAAGACAGCGAAGAAGAAGTACCCGCCGGGGAGCAGATCCTTGGCAGCGGCGGGGTAGACTCTGGTCCGGGGATGAGCCTTGGTCTCCTTGGTCCAGAAGAGGTAGTACCTGTTCCAGAGCTCCCTCGCGCTGAGCCTCGGCGCGAAGACCACATTCCTCTTCCGCAAGAGAGCAAGCTTCGCCGCCTGCTCGGATTTCTCCCTCTTGGCCTTCTCCGCCTTCGCCTTCTCGGTCTTCGGGGCCATGGCGGAGGCGGCGAGGGAAGGGGCGAGGAGTTCGGCGGCGCCGCAGATGCGGAAGACGGCGAAGGAGGTGTGGAGGCGGAGCGCAGCGGGGGATTTCTGGAGGTTGAAGAAGCAATGAAAGCGCAGGAGAGAAACTGCCCCTGCTCCCTCTGCTTTTAAGGGGGGAGTGGGGGACGCTCCGCATTTCCCATTAAAGAACGTGGCCACGATCTCTCCCACGACGCCGCAATCGACGCGTGCCGTTAGGGAGGGGCGCGGCGGATGCGGAAGGGAATCTACGGCTCGCCGTGGGCCGCGTGTGCCCGTGCACTGTTCTGGGCCTGGCCCAACAGCGCTCGGCACCGTGTGTGGCCCAGGCCCGGGGGCTCCTGTCGGTGTACTAAGGTAGGGGTACCTCAGTACCCCAACTTGTGCACGGGCAGTAGCAGCTCCCCGCGGCAGGGTCTACCACGTGCTTGCCGGAAACCTTTCCGGTCCTTATTAAGCCATTCAAAAACAAAGTATACAGGACAGAAGATCAAGACCCCGGCAAGTGGAGCTTGCCGGAAAGGCCGTCCCAGGCTCAAGATTATCACTTTAACACAAGACCCTGGCAAGAGGAGCTTGCCAGGAAGACCAGAAGACTGCATCTCAGAAGACATGCCTCGGCGCGACATGCGCCCCGGCAGGGCCCGGGGAGCGACAAGCTTCAGGGCCCGGCAAGTTCAAGGCCCCGGCAAGGTGCTTGCCGGAGAGAACTCACGCTGTGTGCCCACGCTCCAGCTCACCTGCCCACGCGTCGCCCTGGGGCCCTTCCAGGGACGCGTGGCGGATGGCTGTGCAGCCTGGGGGACACGGTGGCGAGCCACGGTGACGAGGCTACTGCCGTGGCGAACGGAGACGCACGGGCGGGCGCTTTTGGGGTCGACGGCGACGGGCATTTAATGCTCTTGTCCCCCACTGTCAAGTTAGGTGATGACCACTGTTCATCCACTGTTCACGCACTGTTCCCGCACTGTTACAACTACCACCACAATTACATTTTTACCCTCCTCTACGTTGACACCTGTCGGTGACCCCTTGAGCTATAAAGGAGGCCCATGCACAACGTAGAAAGGGTTCGGAACCTAGACAGCTCTCTGGCTCGGTGTAGCTAGTTCTTCAAGCTCCCGAGCCCTCAAACTCAATACAAATCAAGCAGGAGTAGGGTTTTACGTGTCCGTCGCGGCCCGAACCTGGGTAAAACTGCCCGCGTGCTCTCCTCGATCTGCTCTTCGTGCTCCCTCCGCTCCCTTACCGCAACGAACAAGGGGCTCCGGTCCCATAGGTGCTCGTGGTGGACAGTTTCCCCCGACACCAGGTGTTTGGAGCGTAGAAAATTCTTGTGTTCGTCCATATACGGAGCCACCAAGGCGGAGCTCTGTAGAACTGTGTAGTGTGCTTGAGTGAGAGAATGCCCGTCCATACATATTATTTGATCCCCTCCTAGCGTGCCTTTTCCATCCAGTCTGCCCTTATGCCGTGATTCAGGAACACCAATCGGCTTAAGGTCAGGAATAACGTCAATACAAAACTCAATGACCTCCTCATTTTCATGGCCCTTGGAGATGCTTCCTTATGGCCTAGCACGGTTATGAACATATTTCTTTAAGACTCCCATGAACCTCTCAAAGGGGAACATATTGTGTAGAAATACAGGACCCAAAATGTTAATCTCGTCGCATAGGTGAACTAGGACGTGCTTCATGATGTTGAAGAAGGATGGTGGGAACACCAACTCGAAACTGACAAGACATTGCACCAAATCATTTTGTAACGTTGGTATGATTTCTGGATCGATTACCTTCTGAGAGATTGCATTGAGGAATGCACATAGCTTCACAATGGCTAATCGAACGTTTTCCGGTAGAAGCCCCCTCAATGCAATCGAAAGCAGTTGCATCATAATCACGTGGCAGTCATGAGATATTAGGTTCTGGAACTTTTTCTCTGCCATATTTATTATTCCCTTTATATTCGTCGAGAAGCCAGACGGTACCTTAATACTGAGAAGGCATTCAAAGAAGATTTCCTTCTCTTCTTTGGTAAGAGCGTAGATGGCATGGCCCTGATGTATGTCGTCTTTTCTGTGCATACGTTGCTGGTCCTCTCGTGCCTCTGGTGTATCTTTTGTCTTCCCATACACGCCCAAGAAGCCAAGCATGGTCACGCAAAGATTCTTCGTCATGTGCATCACGTCGATTGCGGACTGGACCTCTAGGTCTTTTCAATAGGGCAGGTCCCAAAATATAGATTTCTTCTTCCACATGGGTGCGCGTCCGTCAGCGTCATTCGGAACAGGTCGTCCGCGAGGACCCTTTCCGAAGACTACCTTCAAATCCTTGACCATATCATGTACATCAGCACCAGTTCGGTGGCGAGGCTTCGTCTGGTGATCTGCTTCACCTTTGAAATGCTTGCCTTTCTTTCTTACGGGATGCCTGCTCGAAAGAAATCGACGATGTCCCAGGTACACATTCTTCCTACAATTATCCAAATATACACTGTCGGTATCATGCAAACAATGCGTGCATGCACGGTATCCCTTGTTTGTCTGTCCTGAAAGGTTACTGAGAGCAGGCCAATCATTGATGGTAACGAACAACAACGCCTTTAGATCAAATTCTTCCTGTCTGTGCTCATCCCATGCACGTACACCTTTTCCATTCCATAGCTGTAAGAGTTCTTCAACTAATGACCTTAGGTACACATCAATGTCGTTGTCGGGTTGCTTAGGGCCTTGGATGAGCACTGGCATCATAATGAACTACCGTTTCATGCACAACCAAGGAGGAAGGTTATACATACATGGAGTCACAGGCCAGGTGCTATGGTTGCTGCTCTTCTCCCCAAAAGGATTAATGCCATATGCGCTTAGACCAAACCATACGTCCCTTGCGTCACCTCCAAACTCCTTCCTGCTGTACTTTCTCTCGATTTTTCTCCATTGCGACCCGTCAGCGGGTACTCTCAACTTTCCGTCTTTCTTATGATCTCCTCTGTGCCATCGCATCGCCTTGGCATGCTCTTTGTTTTGGAAGAAACGTTTCAACCGTGGTATTATAGGAGCATACCACATCACCTTGACAGGAATCTTTTTCCTGGGGCGCTTGCCCTCGACATCACGAGGGTCATCCCGGCTGATCTTATAGCGAATGCACCGCATACCGGGCACGCGTTCAAATCCTTGTACTCACCCCGGTAGAGGATGCAGTCATTAGGGCATGCATGTATCTTCTGCACCTCTAACCCTAGAGGGCAGACAACCTTCTTTGCTTCGTACATACTCTCGGGCAATTCGTTGTCTTTTGGAAGCATATTCTTTATAATTACCAGCAACTTTCCAAATCCCTTGTCAGATACACCATTCTCTGCCTTCCATTGCAGCAATTCAAGTGTGGTGTCCAACTTTTTCTTGTCAGCTTCGCAATTCGGGTACAACAATTTCTTGTGATCCTCTAACATGTGCTGCAACTTCTTCTTCTCCTTTTCACTTGCATAGTTTCTCTTTGCATCGGCAATGGCCCGACCTAGATCATCAGCGGGCTCATCATCTGATGCCTCTTCTTCAGCTTCTTGCCGCATTGCCGGCTTAGCTTCTTCCCCCATTGTTGTACCATCGTATTCAGGGAACCCATGGCCAGGATAGCTGTCGTCGTCCTCCTCTTCTTCATTGTCTTCCATCATAACCCCTCTTTCTCCGTGCTTGGTCCAAACATTATAGTGGGGCATGAAACCGGACTCAAACAGGTGGACGTGAATGGTTCTTGACTTAGAGTAATTTTGACCATTCTTACAGCCAGCACATGGACAAGGCATAAAACCATCCGCCCGCTTGTTTGCCTCAGCTGCATTCAGAAAAGTATGCACACCATTAGTGAACTGGGGAGAGCATCGGCCATCGTACATCCATTGCCGGCTCATCTTCATTCCACAACACCAAATACCAAATTAATACAAGTTCATACATAAAGTTCGTACAACACTTAAACGCAACATACAAATAACTCTCTAGCTAAATCATTTAAATGCAACAACAAATACGATCAAGATCGCAACAAAGGTAACAATTGATCCAACAACATAATGATACCAAGCCTCATTATCAATAGCATATTTACTTATCTTTCTAATCTTCAAGCGCATTTGCTCCATCTTGATCTTGTGATCATTGACGACATCGGCAACATGCAACCCCAATTCCATCTTCTCCCCCTCAATTCTTTTCAATTTTTATTTCAAATACTCGTTTTCTCTTTCAACTAAATTTAACCTCTCGACGAATATCAAAACCATGGCACTATGTATTACAAACAACGTACGGGTAAGATAATTATACCAGTAACTATATATCTAAATCACACGAACATGATTTTTTTTATATAAAAAAGATAAGAACAAGAGGCTCACCACAAGGTGGTGCCGGCGACAGGACGGTGCAGACGATCAACGGTGGTTAGGACGGAGACGGGAAGACACTAAATAAACCACACCTACATATGCAAACTAAGAGTTATTTTGAGCTCAAATTGCATATAAATCAAATAAACTACCACATATAATTCCTTCCAAATTACTAAAACCCACAAATTAATGACTATATAAAGCATTGCAAGAGCTAATCTAGCAATGAGAGATGAAAGGACAAAGTTTCTTACCTTTGTGATCACTTGGATGGATGGGGTGCCTTCAAATCTTCACAAATTTTGGCAAAAATGGAGTGTGAGCTCGAGGGTAGAGGGGAAGAACAGAGAGGAGAGGGGAAAAGGAAAAAACAGAGCGAGCTCGGGTGGACGAAGGGTTTATATATGACGACCTTTAGTACTGGTTCGTGGCAAGAACCGATACTAAAGGTGCTGGAAGGGCCCCGGTCTGACAACATCCTACCACCACTCTCTTTAGTACCGGTCCGTGGCACGAACCGGTGCTAAAAGTTTGGCACGAACCGGTACTAATGAGAGCGGCCCGCCTAGCCGTTGGAACCGGCACTAATATGGTCACATTAGTGCCGGCTCATATCCAAACCGGGACTAATGAGCTGAACATTTGACCCTTTTTCTACTAGTGCAACTACCAACTTCAAGAAGAAGAAGGATACCTTTAAGAAGAGAGGAAGTAGTCATGTATGTGGTGGAGATGATCATTGGGCTTCATCCTACAAGGACCGCTGGGACTTGCGTGTTAGAATGAGAACAAAGAAAAGACCGTTAATGTTGTTATTGACAATGTCAAGATAAAAGATGTCGGGTATGGTAAATTTCCTACCATTATTTCAGTTTTTCATTATCCTAATTGGTGGATTGACACATGTACCAACATACATGTGATATCAACATTTTTTCTTCTTATCAGGTGGCAAGATCTACATCTATGCTGATGGGAAACGGGTCACATGCTTCTATTCATGGTGTTGGTACGGTCGATCTGAAGTTTACTTCGGGAAAAACGTGTAGTTGAAGAACATACAACATGTCTGTTCTATAAATAAAAATCTTGTCAGCGGGTCTTGTTTGTGTCGAGATGGCTATAAGTTGGTATCTCAGTCCAATAAGGTTGCTATGTGAAAGTGTGGACAATATGTTTCCAAGGGTTATGAGTGTGGAGGCTTGTTCCGCCCATCTTTGTTGGAATTTTGCACTAAAGTTATTAATCATGTTTACGGTGTAACTGAATCAAATGTTTGGACTTCATGACTTTGTCATATTAACTTTGATTGCATGACGTGGCTAGCAATTTTGAGTTCAATCTCGAAATTCACAATTGTCAAAGGTTCTAGGTGTCGTGTGTGTGTGTGTGTGTGTGT
>LR738714.1:766519452-766600863 GCA_902687465.1 Secale cereale | reverse complement strand
GGCCCCCCGAGCCTCGTCTGATGCCCGCCTTTGGCATATATTTATACCGTCTCCCGAAACCCTCGAGATGGGAACTTTTTTTCGCGATCTCATCTCTGTTCCACCGCCGCCGCCGCTTCCAAGATCGGGAGCACCAGGAGAACTCTTCCCGGCACCCTGCCGGAGGGGAGGATCACCACCGGGAGCCTCTCCACCACCATGGACGCCTCCCGGATGAGTTGTGAGTAGTCTTCCTTGGACCATGGGTCCATGACCAGTAGCTATGTGATGTTCTCCTCCCGTTCTTGTGCTTCACTAATTAGTCCTCGTGAGCTGCCCTACATGATCGAGGCACATATGTAATCCTTATGCTGTTGCTATGATGAGTTTGCTGGGATCCGATGGATTATGAGATTATGTTCAGATTGTGTTTGAGTAATATATTTGATTCACCTCTTTTATATTTATGTTCGTAAGTAATTCTTGCATGTTCTCCGTTGTTATTTATTGCTTTGGCCAAGTAGTAGGTAGTGACTCCAAGAGGGAACGTTATGCTTGATTGTGGGTTCATGCCCCTCGATGACTAGCTTGAGTGACAGAAACATGAGTCTAGGGGATGTGCTATTGCCACAAGGGGGAAAACAACGGTGCTTGTGCCCGCGGGTGCAAGGATTGTTTACTTTACGCAAAGTTCTTTTAATGCAGTTGTCTGTTGCTTTGAGTTTACACTATGGGTGGGACTCGCAACTTAATACCAGCGAGATGTTCTGGATAGATATCTCAAGGTGGATGATTAGTAGTAGATGCAGATGGATTTCGGTCTACTTACCTCGGCGTACCGCCCATGCTTTGAACCTCTACCTTTCTTGCAACTTAGTCAGCATTGGTTTGCGCACATGATCCTGTCAATTGCCCAGCTGTAATTCGTTTACCTCACATAGCTGTTTTATCGTCTTTTGGGAGAGAGACATCACTAGTGAACATCATGAGACTCCGGTCCATATTACCATCATTGATCACATCCACAATTTACTTTACGCTTTTTATTTACTATTGCAATTATATCTATCACTACTATCACTTGCTTTTGATCCTTTGTAAACTACAAGACCGGAGGGATTGACAACCTCTCTGTACTCGTTGGGAGCAAAGTTATTTGTATCTGTGTGCAGGTCCACGTTGATTGCTAATATCTGGCGCTGTTAGCAGTTGACACCTTCTTGTTGAAACTGGGAGTCTCAGGGAAATCGATCCTTGGTATTGCCAAGGGAAAACTTCCGCTACACTGCATCTCAAACCTTCCACTTGGGGTAACCAACGAGGGGCGAGAAGCCATCACTTCTACATCATCATCATTGCATCACCATGAGTTGTGAGTAGTTTACCACAGACCTTCGGGTCCATAGCTAGTATCTAGATGGCTTCTTCTCTCTCTTTGGATCTCAATACAAAGTTCTCCTCGGTCTTCGAGGAGATCTATTCGATGTAATCTCTTTTTGCGGTGTGTTTGTCGAGATCCGATGAATTGTGGGTTTATGATCAAGATTATCTATGAGAAATATTTGGTTCTTCTCTGAACTCTTTATGTATGATTATAATATCCTTGCAAGTCTCTTCGAATTATTGGTTTGGTTTGGCCTACTAGATCTATAGTTCTTGCAATGGGAGAAGTGCTTGGCTTTGGGTTCAATCTTGCGGTGTCCTTTCCCAGTGACAGTAGGGGCAACAAGGCACGTATTGTATTGTTGCCATCGAGGATAAAAAGATGGGGTTTATATCATATTGCTTGAGTTTATCCCTCTCCATCATGTCATCTTGCTTAAGGAGTTACTCTGTTCTTATGAACTCAATGTCGGTGTACTAAAGTAGGGGTACCTTAGTATCCCGACTTGTGCACGGGCAGTAGCAGCACCCCACGGTCTGGCTCACCACGCGCTCGCCAAAGCCCACTCTAGACCCCTTTTAGCCATTCAAGAACAAAGTATACAAGTCAGAAGATCAAGGCCCCGGCAAGAGGAGCTTGCCGGGAAGGCTGTTCCAAGCATAAGATCACTCCTCTCTCACAAGACCCTGGAAAGAGGAGCTTGCCAGGAAGGCCAAAGAATAATACTTCAGAAGATACACCGTAGCGCATCATGCGTCCCGGCAGGACCCGGGGAGCGGCAAGCTCCCGGGCCCGGCAAGATAGCGACCCCGGCAAGGTGCTTGCCGGGGGGTGTACTAAACTAGGGGTACCTTAGTATCCCGACTTGTGCACGGGCAGTAGCAGCACCCCACGGTCTGGCTCACCACGCGCTCGCCAAAGCCCACTCTAGACCCCTTTTAGCCATTCAAGAACAAAGTATACAAGTCAGAAGATCAAGGCCCCGGCAAGAGGAGCTTGCTGGGAAGGCTGTTCCAAGCATAAGATCACTCCTCTCTCACAAGACCCTGGCAAGAGGAGCTTGCCAGGAAGGCCAAAGAATAATACTTCAGAAGATACACCGTAGCGCATCATGCGCCCCGGCAGGACCCGGGGAGCGGCAAGCTCCCGGGCCCGGCAAGATAGCGACCCCGGCAAGGTGCTTGCCGGGGGAAGCCTGCGCTGTGTGCCTGCGCTCCAGCTCATTCGGCCACGCGTCGCCCTGGTGCCCTTCCAGGGGCGCGTGGCAGATAGCTGTGCAGCCTGAGGGACACGCTGGCGAGCCGCGGTGACGAAGCCATCGCCGTGGCGAACGGAGACGCATGGACGGATACTTTTGGGGACGATGGCGACGGGCATTCAATGCCCTTGTCCCCCACCGTCAGAGTTAGGTGAAGACCACTGTTCATGCACTGTTACAACCACCACCAAATTTATGTTTTTACCCTCCTCTAACGTTGACACCTGTCGGTTACCCCTTTGAGCTATAAAAGGAGGCCCATGCACAACGTAGAGGAGGTTCGATCCCAGAAACTCGCTCACTCTCTCGCTCGGTGTAGCTGGTACTGTAGATCTTCAAGCTCCCGAGCCCAAGAACTCAATACAACCAAGGCAGGAGTAGGGTTTTACGCGTCCGCGCGGCCCGAACCTGGGTAAACTGCCCGCGTGTGCTCCTCGATCTGCTCTCCGTGCTCCCTCCGCTCCCTTACCGCAACGTAGAAGGGGCTCCGGTCCCATAGGTGTTCGCGGGCGGTCAGTTTCCCCGACATCTTTGGCGCGCCAGGTAGGGGAGCGTCGAGGTTGTGCGAACCTGATCCGGCGCTCACGCGGGCGCAGTCTTCATCAATCTCTCCAGCTTCATCAACCTCATCGACTACAACAACATGCCTCCGAAGATGAAGGCTTCGGAGGTCGGAGGCCCGTCTGTGTGGAGGTGGCGGAGGGGTGGACGCCGGCGAGGACACTCGCGGCGCCGCCAAGTCCAAGGACAAGACGGACGACCGGGCGAACTCCAAGACCTCGGCGTCCGTGCACGCACCACGCCCCTCTCAGGAGGTGCCGGACCAGCAGCGACGTGGTACAGGAGGTACCATACGCTTGCTGGGACGGGGACAAACCGGTGGGTCGCGAGATGCTCAAGGCCAGCGTGCTGGTACGAGCAAGGCGCGGTCGCCGGGGCGGGACCCTGCTCCTTCTAACCCTGTTAGGAGTCCGAGCATATCTCGCTCCTCGCACCGCTCGCCACCGCTTCCCTCCTCTCCAGCAGAAGCTCTTGCTAGAGCCCAACTGCTCCTCGACTTCCCTCCAGCGGCGGACAAGGCCGAAGACTGGAGGGCTACGATCCAGAGCCTCATCGCCTTCGCCAACAACGACACGCCGCAGCAGCCAGCAACATCACGGCTGCGGCAAGTCAGCCAAGCGAAGGCCGACGGAGACAAGACCGCCGGGGGCGCGACTACCGTGCACTCCCCACCGCGGAAGCAGAAATCGCCACCCCGCCAGATCAACGTCGACGACGACTCCACAGCGTCGTCAGATCCGCGGGCTCGCCGTGATCAGCGCCAAGTCCTAGACGACAGGCGACAAGAGTACGCTCGAACACGTATCGAGCGTCGAAGAGAAGCCCGAAGACAGTCTGATCAGCGAGCTGGGACCGCTGTTGACATGCACGCGCCCGGTGAGCCAGGCGACTTGCCGTACGCGGCAGGTTGCCCTGCGTTCACCCGAGAGCTGCGGCAAGTCCAGTGGCCCAGCATGAAGAACTTTAAACCCGACGTACCCGAGAAGTACGACGGCAAGACACACCCCTCGGAGTTCCTCAGCATCTACACCATTGCGGTGCAGGCTGCCGGGGGACGCGACGAGAAGATCCTAGCCAACTACTTCCCGCTCGTGCTTAAGCCAAACGTCAGGTCTTGGCTTATGCACTTGCCGGAGAACTCCATCTCTTCATGGGCGGATTTGTGCCATCAGTTTGTTGGCGCCTTCACGGGCGGCCACAAACCCCACGGCCAGGAGAGCGATCTCCACATCCTCGCCCAGAAGGAGGGAGAGTCCTTGCGCAAATACATCCAAAGGTTCAGCCGCGTTCAGCACAATATCCCCGATGTCCACCCGGCCGCGGTTATCAGTGCGTTCCACCAGAACGTACGTAACCGCCGGATGAGGGAGGAGATGGCGATGACCAAGATCCGGGATGTCAGCGAGCTTTATGCTCTGGCTGATAAGTGTGCACGTGCTGAAGAGGGGAGGAGACTCCCCGGAGAGGATGCCGGTGCAGGAGGAAGCGACAGCGAGGATGCCGCCCCAGCAAGGAAAGGTCGGCAGCGGAATAACAGGAAGAAGAAGAACAAGGAGGTACTGGTTGTCGAGCAGTCCGGCAAGGAGGCTCCCACCAAGAAGACACAGGCTGGTGGCTCCGGCAAGGAGGCCGCCCCTGTAGCGGCAGCCGACAAGCAGGACGGCTCCGACAAGCAGTACTGCAAGATCCACCGCACCAAGGGCCATGATCTCCATAACTGCAAGAGGGTAGAGTACCTCGTAGAGCAGCAGAAGGCTGAATACGAGCGTCGCGACAAGGAGAAGGCCCAAGGAGGCGGAGGAGAGCCAAGCAAGAAGTGGCCGTTCAATGGCCGGGGAGGACGCCGCGGCAAGGCCAAGCAGCGGCAAGGAGACAGGCCTCCCCGGGGCCGCGACAAGGATGAAGACGAGGACGATGATGAGGACATGGAAGAAGGAGACAACAGCGAGCAGGAGTTCCAGAAGGCCACAGAGGTTCTGTGTGTCGACGGAGGTGCCTCTCTGCACACTTCCCACCGCCAACTCAAGCAGTGGATGCGGGAAGTAAATGCAGCTGAGCCACCCGTCGAGTCACGCAGGCTGCTGAAATGGTCCGGCACGCCCATCATCTTCGACCTTGAGGACCACCCTGACCGCACAACTGCGGTCGGGTGTTTGCAGATGTTGGTCTCACCGACTATCCGCAATCTCAAGGTCACCAAGATGTTGGTTGACGGCGGGGCCGGCCTAAACTTGATCTCCTCTGCTGTGATCAAGAAATTACAGATTCCCGACAGCGAGCTCGAGAAAACCGGGTCGTTCCAAGGAATCAACCCGGGAAGAAGCAAGCCGAAGGGGAAGATCACGCTGCCAGTGACCTTTGGTGGAGAGCTCAACTTCAGGACGGAGAGGATCACGTTCGACGTTGCCGATATCCCGTTGCCATACAATGGGATACTTGGCCGTCCTGCGCTCGCCAAGTTCATGGCAGCTTCACACTACGCGTACAACATACTCAAGATGCCGGGGCCGATAAGCGTCATCTCTGTCCCCGGCGACAAGAAGGACGCGCTTATCTGCGCCGACAAGATCTACCGGGATGCAGCAGCCGCGGCAGACAGCAACACACTTGCCGCTGAAGCTCCCGGGAGGAAGACCAAGATTAAGTCCGGCAAGAGCTCTGGGGCCCACTCCGGCAAACGCACCTCTTCGGAGTGCTGCGCTGCCGTTGAGGACGCACCATCGAGCTCCACCGGCAAGTGCAAGAAAGGAATGGCAGCTCCACCGGCAACCAAGAGGGTGTCCGCCAAGGAGGACGGCACTGGTGGTACCTTCACCATCAGTGCTACGCTCGACCCCAAATAGGAAAGCGCGCTCGTTGCCTTCCTGCGGGCGAATGTCGACGTGTTCGCATGGCAACCGTTTGACATCCCCGGCGTTCCCAGGAAGGTAATTGAGCACAAGCTTGCTGTTTGTGCTCACGCGCGGCCCGTCAAGCAGAAGGTCAGGAAGCAAGCTGTGGAGCGCCAAGAGTTCATAGCTGAAGAAATAAAGAAGTTGGAAGCAACAGGCCTGGTTAGAGGCGTACTCCATCCTACATGGTTGGCCAATCCAGTTGTCGTACGAAAGGCTAATGGGAAATGGAGACTTTGTATAGACTTCACGGATGTGAATAAAGCATGTCCCAAGGATCCATTTCCCTTGCCGCGTATCGACCAGATTGTTGACTCCACCGCCGGATGTGAGTTGCTTTC
This sequence comes from Secale cereale, assembly GCA_902687465.1. Lineage (NCBI taxonomy): Eukaryota > Viridiplantae > Streptophyta > Magnoliopsida > Poales > Poaceae > Secale > Secale cereale. The sequence goes on along the minus strand of LR738714.1, from coordinate 766,594,449 downwards.
ATTTCTTGATGCATACTCAGGTTACCACCAGATATTCATGGCTGAGGAAGATGAAGAGAAGACTGCATTCATTACTCCATGTGGCACATACTGCTTCATACGCATGCCCTTTGGATTGAAGAATGCAGGCTCAACATTTGCAAGGGTGGTACACACTGCTTTTGAGCCACAGATACACAGAAATGTAGAAGCCTACATGGATGACATAGTGGTCAAGAGCAAGAGCAAGGATACCCTGATTCAAGACCTAGAAGAAGCCTTTGAGAATCTGCGCAAGATACAACTCAAGTTGAACCCCGAGAAGTGCGTTTTTGGAGTCCCCTCCGGCAAGCTTCTCGGGTTCTTTGTGTCCCAGAGGGGGATTGAAGCCAATCCCGACAAGATAAAAGCCATTGAGCAGATCGAAGCCCCGAAGCGCGTCAAGGACGTAAGGAGACTTGCTGGTTGTGTGGCTGCCCTCAGCAGGTTCATTTCAAAGTCTGCAGAACGCGCCCTGCCTTTCTTCAAAATCTTGAAAAAGGCAGGTCCTATGAAATGGACTCCGGAAGCGGAGGCAGCGCTGCAAGACTTGAAAGGATACCTGTCCTCCACTCCGATACTTGTCGCACCTAGGCCACAAGAGAAGTTGCTGCTGTACCTAGCGGCAACCAATCAAGTGGTTAGTGCTGCGTTAGTAGCGGAGAGGGAGGCAGAGGAGGAGCCCGCAGCTCCGGCAAGTACTTCCAGCGACAAGCAGGGGGCTTCCCCGACAAGCTCTGGCCCCGACAAGGACAAATCTGCGCAGGAGCAAGGAGAAGTGCGAAAGAAGATGGTGCAGCGCCCAGTTTATTTTGTAAGTTCCCTCTTGCAGGGGGCGAGATCAAGATACTCTGGGGTGCAGAAATTGCTTTTCGGCCTCCTCATGGCTTCAAGAAAGCTGCGCCATTACTTTCAAGCACACGAGATAACGGTGGTCACTCGCTTTCCGTTGAAGAGGATATTGCAAAATCTGGAAGCAACAGGCAGGATCGTCGAGTGGGCACTGGAGCTGTCAAGCTTTGGTCTCAAGTTTGAGAGTACTTCAACCATACAGAGCAGAGCTTTGGCAGAGTTCATAGCAGAATGGACCCCAACACCGGATGAGGAAGTTCCAGAGACAAGCATCCCCGTCCAAGAAGCAAGCAAAGAGTGGATAATGTACTTCGATGGTGCCTTCTCGCTGCAAGGCGCCGGTGCTGGCGTGTTACTCATAGCGCCCACCGGAGAGCACCTCAAGTATGTTGTCCAAATGCACTTTCCCAAGGAGCAAGCGACAAACAATACTGCTGAGTATGAAGGTTTGCTTGCCGGCCTCAGAATTGCGGCCAAACTTGGGATCAAGAAGCTAATTGTGCGGGGAGATTCACAATTGGTGGTCCGACAAGTGAACAAGAGTTACCAGAGTCCTTTGATGGAAGCTTATGTCGATGAAGTGAGGAAGCTTGAAGAACACTTTGAAGGCTTGCAGATGGAGCACGTTCCAAGAGCTCAGAATGATATCGCAGATGGCCTCTCAAAGTGTGCTGCAATGAAGTTACACGTGGAACCTGGGACCTTCATGCTCAAGCTAACTCAACCATCCGTTACACCATCAGTTGGGCAAAGCAAGAAGAGGAAGTTGGTCTCCGGCGACTACTTGCCGGCGGATCTTCCCGAAGCCGCCGCCAAGGTCCCCAAGATCAACAACACAGATGCTGAGGAACAGTCTGCTCCTGCGGACCCAAGGGTCTGTACAGTTGAAGCAGGCGTTCCCGACAAGCCTTGCCCCGGCAGGCTTGCCGGGGAACCCTCAGCTCCGGCGGAGCCGCAGGTTCTTGCCGTAGAAGCTGAGGTTCCCGCAGCAGCACTGATGCCTTTAGTCCTTGTTGTTGAGCCTCAGGCTCCAGCATGGGCACAGCAAATTGTCCGTTTTCTTCAAACTAGAGAATTTCCCGATGAGCCAGAAGAGATAGAAAGAATAACCAGACAGTCAAGTATGTACCAGTTCGTCGACAACGAACTGTACAGAAGAAGACTCAACGGTGTCAGATTGAAGTGCATTTCCCGGGAAGATGGACAGAAGCTGTTGGCAGAGATACACGGAGGCATATGTGGGCACCACATTGGCGCAAGAGCACTTGCCGGGAAGGCGTTCCAGCAAGGTTTCTTTTGGCCAGAAGCCCTCCAAGATGCAACTGCACAAGTAACCAAGTGTGAAGTGTGCCAGTTCCATGCCAAACAGATTCACCAGCCAGCTCAAGCTCTCCAGACGATCCCTTTGTCCTGGCCCTTCTCGGTCTGGGGGCTCGATATCCTCGGCCCCTTCCCCCGCGCAGTCGGGGGCTTTCAGTACTTGTACGTTGCAATCGACAAGTTCACAAAGTGGCCAGAAGTGGAACCAGTGAGAAAGGTGACAGCACAGTCAGCAGTGAGGTTCTTCAGGTCAATTGTTTGCCGTTTCGGAATCCCTAATAGGATCATCACCGACAACGGCACACAGTTCACGAGTTGCACCTTCATGCAGTACGTCCAAGACCTTGGCGCCAAGGTCTGCTTTGCTTCTGTTGCTCACCCAAGGAGCAATGGTCAAGCAGAGAGGGCAAATGCTGAAGTGCTGCGCGGGCTCAAGACAAGAACCTTCGACAGGCTGCACAAGTGCGGAAGAAACTGGATAGAGGAGTTGCCGGCGGCTCTTTGGTCAATCAGGACGACACCAAATCGAGCCACCGGACAGACACCCTTTGCTCTTGTCTATGGAGCAGAGGCAGTTCTCCCCACGGAACTCGTATACGGGTCTCCTCGAGTGCTCGCTTACGATGAGCTCGAGCAAGAGCAACTGCGGCAAGATGATGCATTGCTCCTTGAGGAGGAACGTCTCCAGGCTGCTGTACGAGCTGCTCGATACCAGCAAGCCTTGCGTCGCTACCATATCCGCAAGGTCAAGGCCAGGAGTCTCGAGGAAGGCGACCTTGTTCTTCGGCGTGTTCAATCCGCCAAGAATTCCAACAAGTTGACGCCGAAGTGGGAAGGCCCTTATCGGGTGAGACAAACCACAAGGCCCGGCGCTGTCCGCCTTGAGACCGAAGAAGGCTTACCGGTGAGCAACTCCAGGAACATAGAGCATCTTCGCAAGTTTCATCCATAAGGCGCGGTTGCCGTGATCCGCTCCGGCAACCACCTTTTGTACAAGTCTTACCGCTGTTGCATGTAAACCTTTGTACAAAGCCGGGCGCAGACCCAGTGCATCAGTAAAACTTTTGTGCTACGCACTCTTTGTCATTTCGTACTGTTCCCTTTACTTGCATGTATCATTTGACACTTTGTGCAGCACACACCCCTGGTAAGCAGTAACAAGCCGCAAGGCTCCATACTTGTATTTCCTCCTCTTTGCCTTTCTCTCTGAAACAGAAGAAGTGTTCCTCGCGCACAAGTTTGCCGGGAGGGAAGGAGATAGGGGTATGGACCAAGTGCTGTTCAAGAAAGAGAAGCCTTGCCGGGAAGCAAACAATCCATGAAAGCTAAGTTGCCAGATTTTGTGCAATTCAATTTTTTTAAAATTTTAGTTGTCTTCCTTGAACAACCACACTTTGTATGGAAAACCTGTGCGCAAAGGAACCTACCCATGGCTAGCCGCACCCTTACTTTGTTTCGAGCACGCTCAACGACTTAAGTGAGCTGCGACATGTGTCGCGCCCTTACTTCATTTTCGAGTTCGCTCAGCAATCTAAGTGTGCTGCGACTAGCTACGGCAAGGTTTCTTGCCGACAAGGCCTTTGCCAGCAGGCTGCTAAGAGTCCCGCACTCAGCGCTCGCGGCAAGTGTCCCTTTGCCGGCAAGTTCCCTAAAAAGCGTAGGGTGGAAAGCATACAAAGTAAAGGGACTAAGCAAGGGAGATAACACTGCATTGATTACCCAAAATAAAAGTATATATTACAGAGATAACTTGCCGCTGTTCTAAACAACTACTGCCTATGACTTAATTAACAGCGGCGAGGGAAGCAAGGTGCCTAGTCTCTTTGGTCTCCGTCGATCCTCTGGATCTTGCCCACCTTGGCTACGATGTGGGCAACTTGGGCCTTCAGCGCCTCCTGGTCGGCTTCGGGCGGCAAGGTCCGGAGGACGTTGACGAGGTTGATTCCGGGATTGCGGTAGACAATCTTCGACAGCACCCGCTCCATGGTGCCCATGCAAAGCCGGCACGCCTCGTCGGCCAGCTGCACGGGGATCTTCTCCCGCAGCCTCGCAAGCGCCGGCGCCACTCCCCTGAGGAATAGACTCAGCTTGGCGCTGTTGGGGAGATTCTCGTCGGGGGAGTACGCGAGGTGCTCCGCCCTCAGCGCCACCATCTCCATATCGATGTTGGCGGCGGATGTGACGAGCTCCTTGGTCCACTGCGCCACCGTCTGTTGGAAGTGGTTCTGCGAGACGGCGGCGCTCTCCAGCAAGTTCCTCTCAGTACGGAGATCGTCCTTCAGCTTCGTCTCGTGGTCCCGGGCAGCGTCAAGCGAGTCAGTAAGGGTGGAAACCTTCAGCTCCAAGTCAGCGATGGAGTCCCTGGCGTCGGTGAGCTCTTTGCCCTTCTCGGAGAGGCGGATTTGCAGCTCCGAGTTGGTGTGGGCGTCCTTCTCCCGCGCCACGTTGAGCGCGGTGACCCTGTCCTCACTCGCCTTCAAGTTCAGCTCCATCTGCACCACCCTGGCCTCCAGATCCCTCTTGGCGGTCTCTGCGGCAGCTGCGGCATCCCTCGCCTCCTGCAGAGCCCCGCCAATGGCTTGCTCACGAGCGGTGAGGTCGTCCTCGTGGTTGTCGAGGTCGACCTTCCGCTGGTTGAGTTCTCCCTCCCGCCGAGACAGGTCCTCGGCGGCCAGTCGCTGCTGCTCCTCGACCTCGGCCTTTTCGAGGACGAATGCTTGCTGCGCCCCGGCAAGCTCTTCCCGCTCCTCCGCCAAGTTCCGGAGGACCGCTTGGTTGGCGGCACGGAGCTCCGCAGCGCGCTTCTCCAGGTCAGCACCAGCCTTGGCAGCCAGAGCCTCCCGAGACTCCAACTTAGCCTGCCTGGCCCGGTACAAGGCCAGGAGTCGACGAAGGAGTCTCTCCTATTCAGGCTCGTCGCTGCTGCCGGGCGCATCGAGGACCTTCAGCCCGGCGGAGGCGAGAACCTCTCCATCGAAGGTCTCTCCCTCCGTGGGTGCCCTTGATGAGGACGCCCACGGGACTTGGATAAAGACCCCGTTGGCGGCCTCCAGATAGACGCCCTGCCCAGCCGCGGAGGCGGAGGGGTCGGCGGCCGGTGCAGCGTCCGGCGCTCCTGCGGCCTCCGGGCCAGCAGTGTGGCCGCCGGTCCCTTCCCCAGCTGCGGCGTTGGCGGTCGGGGCGGTCTCTTCGGCGGCTGGCTCGTCAGCGCCGGCCACCCCCTCGTTGGTAGTGGCGTCGCCAGCGTCGCCGTGCACGCCCTCCTCGGTGGTGGTCTCCATCTCCATCAACTCCGGGGCGGGCGGGTCTAATAGAAGAAAAAGAAAAGAAAGATTTGTCAAGCAAATATCCAAAAAAGATGAATCCAAGAAGAAGGAATTACAAGGGTTTACCTTCGCGGGCCTCTTCAACAACGGGGTCCCTCGCCGGGGAGTTCTCCCTTGGCGGCGTAGTAGTGGTCCTTGCTGGCGGAGGGCCGCTTGCGCCCTCCCTTGGCGGGGTGCTCACCCTTGTCGGGCTGCTCGCCCTTGGCGGGGTACTCTTCCTTGGCGGAGTACCCGTCCTTGGCGGAGCGCTGTCCCTCGCCGGGGAGCTCATCCTTGGCGGGGAGGGTGGAGCAAGCGGGCGCTCCTGTGGCTGCGGCTCCACTTCTGCACAAGACAACAAGACATCAATAAGGATAACAACCCCAAGTTTGTCGAGCAGAAAAATGAATGCCAGACTTACGCTGGGGGCTGCGCTGGGGGCTGCTCCTCGGAGCAGCGGGCTGGTCCGGCAAGTTTGTCGCTGGCGCATCCTCCGTCGCTGCGGCAGGCTCGTCGTCCTCGATGTTAACCATAGGGATCTTGGCCCTCTTCGCCATCCTCTGGGTCAAGGTCCTGGAAGCCAAACAGGGTCAGAACCAAGCAAGAGCAATCAAGACAAAATCAAAGGAAATTGCAAGTACTTACTCTTCCTCCTCTTCATCGAAGCTGAGGGCGGAGAAGTCAAACCCCGCCTCGCGTGCTCCTGCGCGAGGAGCTGGAGGTGAAGGCTCCCTCGGGCGCTTGGCGGGCTCCGGGGCTGTGGGCTGTGAAGACCCAGCACCGGTCGTCGCCGAGGACCGAGGGGCAGAAGGGGCACCAGAGCCACTCCGGGAAGATCCCCCTCCGCTTGTCGCTCGGGCACGGGGCGCCTCCTTGACGACCTCGCTCGTCGTGATGGCACGCGTCGCTCGGCGCTTCGGCTGCTGCCGAGGCGCCTGTGGCCTCGTCGTCTCAGCGGCCTTGCGGAGGCGCTTCTTCTGCTGCGGCGGGGGACTTGGTGGTGGCGGAGAGTTCTCCGAGGATGAGGAGGCGTCGTTGTCAAGATTCAGAGACCCGCCAGAGTCTTCGTCAGAATCAACGGATTCGGCATCCTCTTCCTCCTCGGCGGGCCCGCTGGACTCAGTACCCTGCCCGGCAGCCTCGCTCGCCCCGGCAAGCTTCCCGGTAGGCTCCCCGGCGAACTCCTCGGGAGCGATCTTCAGCAACTTGAGGATTTCCTCCTCCTCAGCCTGACTCACCGCGTCCGCAGCTTCCGCCTCATCCACGGTGTACCCGAACTCACCCGCAGCTGCTGCTGCGGCGGCCTCCTCCATCCTGTTGGCTATGTAGGCCACATCCCGGTCGGTGGTCGTCCGGGTGAGGCCTTTTCTCTCCTCGGGGTTGCGGGGATTTTCGACCAGGTTGTCGAAGAAGGCCTGCGCAGTCTCCTCGGATGGCACCAGCCAAGTGGGGACGACCCCGTGGGAGTCGCACTCAGGCATTGCCGCACGGATGGCGCTGAGGGCAGTATTGTTACGCAGAGGGACCACTCCAACTGACGGTCTGAACCACTCTGGGTGCTTGGAATCATGCTTAAACAGCTCCCGGACCATCCCCTTCAGCTCCAAGACGATGAAATTATAGTTCAGCTCGGGGCGCAGCCTCATCCGATCTGCCGCGTTGCCGAACTCTCAGGCAGGCCTCTTCCTTTCCTGCAGGGGGGCAATGCGGCGGCGGAGGAAATCGGCCCCGACTTCACCTATAGTAAGATTGGCAGCCCGGAGACGAAGGATCCTAGTGAGGGCAATCTGCAGCTTGTCGTCTTCCGGGGCCAACTCGCTCCAATCCTTGCCGCGCACTATTGCAGTCTGGCGCGGCGAGGTAAACTGCTCAGGCTTATCTTCCAGAATCCAGCACCAGTCAGCCCTCCACTCCTCCCACTTGCCGCGAAGCTCCCCTTTAAAGTACGTCTCCTTCTTGTTCAGCCTAAAGATCCAGGAGATGCCGCCGGAGAGTGGGGATCCAGATTCTACTCTAGGCGTGAAGAAGTGGCGGAAAAGAGCTACGTTTGGGTGGACCCCGACGTAATTTTCGCACAGATGTGCAAAAACAGCCAAGGTGAGAACGGCGTTTGGGGTGAAATCTAGGAGGTGGAGGCCATAGGTGTTCATCACATCACAGAAGAACTCCGAAAACGGAGGGCAGAGACCGCAATGGAAGAATGCATCGAAATAGTAGTAACCTCCCGGGAACATGTCGACGGCCACGGCGGGGAGGACTCTGGTGCGCGGGTGATCCTTCGTCTCCCTCGCCCAGAACAAGTAGTACTTGTCCCGCAGCTCCCTCGGGCCGAGCCTCGGCGGGAAGACCACCCTTCTCCGCATGGCTGCCAGCTTCGCCGCCTGCTCGGACTTCTCCTTCTTCGCCTTGTCGCTTTTCGGGGCCATGGCGGGGATGGCGGGGAGGTCAACGGCGCTGCGGATGTTGCAGACGGCAGAGGAGAGGGTGGAGCTCGGTTCTCTGTCGACCCTTGCGGAGGCAGAGAGCGGCGGGGGTTTCTGGAGATTCAAGGCGCAATGAAAGCAATGGGGGAAACTGCCCCTGCTATTTCTGCTTTTAAGGGGGAAGTGGGGGGACGTTCCGCATTTCCCCATTAAAGAAACAAGCCACGATCTCTCCCACGACGCCGCAATCGACGCGTGCCGTTAGGGAGGGATGCGGCAAATCTGGAGTGGGAAACGGCGCGCCGTGGGCCGCGTGTGCCCGTGCACTGTTCTGGGCCTGGCCCAACATCGCTCGGCACCGTGCGTGGCCCAGGCCCGGGGGCTCCTGTCGGTGTACTAAAGTAGGGGTACCTTAGTATCCCGACTTGTGCACGGGCAGTAGCAGCACCCCACGGTCTGGCTCACCATGCGCTCGCCAAAGCCCACTCTAGACCCCTTTTAGCCATTCAAGAACAAAGTATACAAGTCAGAAGATCAAGGCCCCGGCAAGAGGATCTTGCCGGGAAGGCTGTTCCAAGCATACGATCACTCCTCTCTCACAAGACCCTGGCAAGAGGAGCTTGCCAGGAAGGCCAAAGAATAATACTTCAGAAGATATACCGTAGCGCATCATGTGCCCCGGCAGGACCCGGGGAGCGGCAAGCTCCCGGGCCCGGCAAGATAGCGACCCCGGCAAGGTGCTTGCCGGGGGAAGCCTGCGCTGTGTGCCTGCGCTCCAGCTCATTCGGCCATGCGTCGCCCTGGGGCCCTTCCAGGGGCGCGTGGCAGATAGCTGTGCAGCCTGAGGGACACGCTGGCGAGCCGCGGTGACGAAGCCATCGCCATGGCGAACGGAGACGCATGGACGGATGCTTTTGGGGACGACGGCGATGGGCATTCAATGCCCTTGTCCCCCACCGTCAGAGTTAGGTGAAGACCGCTGTTCATGCACTGTTACAACCACCACCAAATTTACGTTTTACCCTCCTCTAACGTTGACACCTGTCGGTGACCCCTTTGAGCTATAAAAGGAGGCCCATGCACAACGTATAGGAGGTTCGATCCCAGAAACTCGCTCACTCTCTCGCTCGGTGTAGCTGGTACTGTAGATCTTCAAGCTCCCGAGCCCAAGAACTCAATACAACCAAGGCAGGAGTAGGGTTTTACGCGTCCGCGCGGCCCGAACCTGGGTAAACTGCCCGCGTGTGCTCCTCGATCTGCTCTCCGTGCTCCCTCCGCTCCCTTACCGCAACGTAGAAGGGGCTCCGGTCCCATAGGTGTTCGCGGGCGGTCAGTTTCCCCGACACTCAATACACTAGATGCATGCTGGATAGCGGTCGATGTGTGGAGTAATAGTAGTAGATGCAGAATCGTTTCGGTCTACTTGTCTCGGACGTGATGCCTATATATAATGATCATGCCTAGATAGTCTCATAATTATTCGTTTTTCTATCAATTGCTCGACAGTAATTTGTTTACCCGCCGTAAAATATCGCTATCATGAGAGAAGCCACTAGAGAATACTATGGCCCCCGGGTTGGATGCGAAGTTCTTATTTGTTTGTGCAGGTGCGAGGGACTCGCGCGTGGTCTCCTACTGGATTGATACCTTGGTTCTCAAAAACTGAGGGAAATACTTATGCTACTGTGCTGCATCTCCCTTTCCTCTTCGAGGGAATAAAACGCAAGCTCGAGAAGTAGCAAGTATTTTTTTTGGCGCCCTTGCCAGAGAGGCTTACGCAAAAGTCATATACCAAGTACCTATCACAAACCCTTATGCTTCGGATTACATTTTTGCCTCTCGTTTTCCTCTCCCCACTTCACCCTTGCCGTTTTATTTGCCCTTCTTTTGTCGTGTGTTTACCGTTTGCGTGCCTCTTGTTTGCTTGTGGTTCTATGTGCCCTCAATTAGCTTGCATCTTCGCTTGCTAAAGTATGAATCCTCATCCACTTACTAATCTCTTTAAGAGATACAATTATGTTGAACCTATTTCTAGTGAGTTGCGTGCACTAGATTATCTTTATGGGGTTTTGCTTGAAATTTATGAATCTGAAAATTGTGAGGAATTATTAAAAGAAAAAGTGATTCATGACAACTTGTTAAATAAAAAGCATGATTGCAATGATGTTATTGTAAATTCTATTAATGTCAATTGTGTCAATGACATGCAAAACCCTAAAATTGGGGATGCTTATTTTGCTATGCCCACTACTTGTTGCAATGATCATGATTGGGGTGATGATTCTTACGATCTTGAAAATTTACTTAAACCCCATCATGAATATGAGATTGATAATAATGTTTGCAATACTATTGAAAGTGGGTTTGGAGAGGTCATGACTTTAGTTAATGTTGATCCCACTATTTTGGAAGAGTGTCAACTTCGCATGCATGTGTATCGTGTTGAGAATATGTTATGTGATAGATATATTGTTGAATTTTCTTATGATCCTACATGCAATTATTATGAGAGAGGAAAATATGGTTGTAGAAATTTTGATGTTACTAAATTACCTCTCTTCATGTTGAGATTGATCTTGTTTCTTTCTTCTTCCTTGCATATGCTAGATCTTGCTTCTCTTGGTAATTTGTTTTCCTATAAGATGCCTATGCATAGGAAGTATGTTAGACTTAGATGTGTTTGTCACATGTTTTATGATGCTCTCTTTGTGCTTCAATCTTTGTCTTTCGTGTGAGCATCATTGAATTATCGTGCCTAGCTAGGGGTGTAAAACGATAGCGCTTGTTGGGAGGCAACCCAATTTTATATTTTTTTTGTTTTTGCTTCTGTTTAGGAATAAATATTGCATCTAGCTTCTGTTTAGATGTGGTTTTGTGTTTTCTTTAGTGTTTGTGCCAAGTAGAACCTTTGGGAAGACTTGTGTGAAAAACAGAATCGTTAGCGCTCGCTAGAATGGTCATCAGATTTTACCGGAGCGTGCTATTTAGTTGATTCTTTTTGCAGATGATTAATAGACAAATTTCTCACCTTTACCAATTTAGTTTGAATTTTTTGGAGTTACATAAGTATGCGAAACCTTCAGATTACTACAGAATGTTCTGTTTTTGACAGATTCTGTTTTTCGTGTGTTGTTTGCTTATTTCAATGCATCTATGAGTAATATTGGGAAGTATGAACCATAGAGAAGTTTGAATACAGTAGGTTTAACACCAATATAAACAAAGAATGAATTCATTGCAGTAGATTTGCCTAGTGGTTTGCTTTCTTATACTAACGGAGCTCACGAGATTTTTGTCTAAGTTTTGTGTTGTGAAGTTTTCAAGTTTTGAGTATTGCTTTGATGGACTATGGAACAAAGAGTAGCAAGGGCCTAAGCTTGGGGATGCCCAAGGCACTCCTTGGAAATTCAAGGATAACCAAAATCCTAAGCTTGGGGATGCCCCGGGAATGCATCCCCTCTTTCGTCTTCATCTATCAGCAACTATACTCGGAGCTATATTTTTATTCACCACATGATATGTGTTTTACTTGGAGCGTCTTGTATAATTTGAGTCTTTGCTTGTTAGTTTGCCACAATTATCCTTGCTGGACACACCTATTTGAGAGAATTAAATATGGCCTAGGAATTGTTAGAACACTCTATGTGCTTCACTTATATCTTTTGAGTTGAATAGTTTTTGCTCTAGTGCTTCACTTATATCTTTTAGAGCACGGTGGTGACAATATTTTGAAGAAATTGTTGATCTCTCATGCTTCACTTATATCCATTTGAGAGTCTATTAAAACAGCATGGTAATGTGTTTAGGCTATATAACTAGTCCTCACATGATAGACATGCAATATCAATGTAGTAAAAACTTTCACACTTAGTGCATTGAATATGATGAGAAGTTGGATGCTTGATAATTGTTTTGAGATATGAGGATAGTGATATTAGAGTCATGCTAGTGGAGTTATTATGAAATTGAGAAATGCTTGTGTTAAGGTTAGTGATTCCCGTAGCATGCACATATGGTGAACCGCTATGTGACGAAGTTAGAGCATGAGGTATTTGTAAAGTGTCAACCTTTGTGTGGAGGTCGGGGGCGCGCGATGGTTAACTCCTACCAACCTCCCCCCTAGGAGCATGCGTTGATTGATTTGTTTTGGTGACTCGTAGATTTTTGCAATAAGTATATGAGTTCTTTTGACTAATGTTGAGTCCATGGATTATACGCACTCTCAACCCTTCCACCATTGCTAGCCTCTCTTGTACCGCGCAACTTGCGCCGGTACCTGATACGTCCAAAACGTATCTATAATTTCAGCTTGCTCCATGCTTCTTTTGTGTGATATTGCTATGATATTTATGCACTTCCATACACTTTTGATCATATTTGGACTAACCTATTAACTCAGTGCACCACAGTGCCAGTTCCTGTTTTCTGCTGTTTTTCTATTTCAGGTTTCCCCCATATTAAAAGTGCTCCAAAAATTCCGGGAAAAATACAGGAAAAATCAGCGTACAGGAAGCTTCGCGAAGAACCAAAGCGGGGCCAGAGGGGAGCCAGGGGTGGCCCAGGCGGCCACCCGGCTCGGCCCCACCCCTGGCCGCGCCAGGGGGGCGCCTGGGGCCCCGGCTCCGCCTCTGGTGACCCCCCTTCGCATATATATTCCTCGCGTCCCAAAACCCTCGAGGACGGAACCCTTTTTCGCGATCTCGCCTCTGTTCCGCCGCCGCAGCGCTTCCAAGATCGGGAGCATTAGGAGAACTCTTCCCGGCACCCTGCCGGAGGGGAGAACCACCACCGGGAGCTTCTCCACCACCACGGACGCTTCCCGGATGAGTCGTGAGTAGTCCACCTTGGACCATGGGTCCATGATCAGTAGCTATGTGATGTTCTCCTCCCCTCTTTGTTCTTCATGGTTTAGACCTCGTGAGCTGCCCTACATGATCGAGGCACATATGTAATCTTTATGCTGTTGCTCTGCTGAGTTTGCTGGGATCTGATGGATTATGAGATTATGTTCAGATTGTGTGTGAGTAATATATTTGATTCACCTCTTTTATATTTATGTTCTTGAGTAATTCTTGCATGTTCTCCGTTGCTGTTTATTGCTTTGGCCAAGTAGTAGGTAGTAACTCCAAGAGGGAGCGTTATGCTTGATTGTGGGTTCATGCCCCCAGATGACTAGCTTGAGTGACAGAAACATGAGTCTAGGGGATGTGCTGTTGCCACAAGGGGGAAAACAACGGTGCTTGTACTTGCAGGTGCAAGGATTGTTTACTTTACGCAAAGTTCTTTAATGCAGTTGTCTGTTGCTTTGAGTTTACACTATGGGTGGGATTCGCAACTTAATACCAGCGAGATGTTCTGGATAGATATCTCAAGGTGGATGATTAGTAGTAGATGCAGATGGATTTCGGTCTACCTGCCTTGGCGTACCGCCCATGCTTTTGAGCCTCTACCTTTCTTTACAACATAGTTAGCATTGGTTTGCGCACATAATCCTGTCAATTGCCCAGCTGTAATTTGTTTACCTCGCTTTGCTGTTTTATCGTCTTTTGGGAGAGAGACATCACTAGTGAACATCATGGGACCCCGGTCCATATTACCACCACTGATCACACCCGCTATTTACTTCCTGTCTTTATTTCCTAGTTGCAGTCATAGCTATCATTATTATCTCTTGTGTTTGATCCTTTGTAAACAACGAGGCCGGAGGGACTGACAACCTCTCTGTACTCGTTGGGAGCAAAGTTATTTGTATCTGTGTGCAGGTCCTGTCAACCGCAAAGTTTCTGGCGCCGTTGACACCTTCTTGTCGACCCTCGGAGTCTCACGGGATTCAATCCTTGGTATCTTTGCCAAGGGAAACTTGCTGCTACACTACATCTCAAACCTTCCACTTGGGGTAACCAACGAGGGGCGAGAAGCCATCATGCAATGTTTCTGGCGCCGTCGCCGGGGACTCCACTCTTCAAGATAGGGGAGTTGCACGCTATCTTTTGTCTTTGCTTTTTAGTCTTGTTAGTTTACCTTTCAGTTTTTGCTTTAGTGTCCCTTACCAAAAATCACAAAAATAGTTATCTTGCTTTTAGTTGGCATTATGTCTGGTCCTTTTGCCTTTGGTGAGGCAGAAGTGCTCACCTTTAAACAAAGAGGTGGTGAAAGTCTAAAAGATGCTTGGTATAGAATTAATGATTCTCAAAAAAGAGCCACCAAGAAGCAATCTACTACTATCCTGATTAGAAATTTTTATGTTGGAATTACTTCTTGGAATAGGTTTATTCTAGATTCTGCTATCAATGGAAATTTCCTAGAAGCCCCAGTTTGGGAATTTCTTAGTATTATGGAAAATCTTGTTGGAAATCCCCCTGTTGTTAGCATTCAAGAGGACATTACCCTAGATCACATTATGAAAAAACTTGAAAAGATAGAGCTAGAGATGCCAAGCATTAATAAGATAAATGAGTTGGACCGTAAGATCCAAGGGAATTTGAATAGGCTTGATAGCTCCATGCATAAAATTCTCAAAACTTTGGAGACCATCAAATCCCATGACTTGGATTCTTCTAGGATAGACAAGATTGAGGAAATCTTTGACACTTTAGGAACTACTTTCTCCTCAATCAAAGCCAAAAAGGTAGAAACTCCGGCAAAGAAGGAACCTAAGTTCGTTTACGTTCCAAAGGCTCCTCGTTCCAAAAGTAATCTATCTATTGCAAAAGGGGTTGAAACTGTGAAAACTTTGGAAGAAATACCTCTCTTTGATAAATTTATAAATGAATCTCCCATTGACTTACCACCTTTTGGTTTTCTCCCTAGAAGTATCTTTACTAGGCCTTTATTTGAAAGTCCTCTTAAGACTAGTTGTACTATTGAAGAGCTTTTTGATGATCTTGATGATGGTTCAATTGATACAACTTGATCTTTTTGCATCATGCCTAGCTTAAAGGCATAAAAGAAAGCGCTTTTGGGAGGCAGCCCACAAAGAATTAGGTTTTATTTTGCTTTTGTTGTGTCTTGATGTTTGTTACTACAGTAGCATCATCATTGTATCTTTTCTTTTCAGCTTTGTGCCAAGTTTAGCCTCCGATTGCAAGAAAGTTCAAAAGTTGTGACGTGCTGTCCAGAAAACAGATTCTGTCATTGGACAGAAAAATTCGAATAAAATCACCAGATCATCTTTTTGATCTGAATTTTTTTGACAGCGTGCTCTATACAATTGGCTTTCGGGCGTCTGTTCTGAGTTTTTTGATTTGAGTTGCAGAAATGCCCCGAAAAAATTATTTACTACCTGCTGGTCTGTTTTTCACAGATTCTGTCCTGTTTTGCCTTTTCTTCGTTTTGCAAACCTTGATCTTGCTTTTTCTTTGCAAAAACCTTTTGGCAATCTTGAGAAACAGTAGCCCTTCAAGATTATCTCTATTTCCAGTAGGGAAAAGTTATTTTATTGTGGGTACTAACCTCGCTAATCAGATTATGATGAGTTATGTATGAAGGGATTTTTCAAGTGTGCGAGGGAAGATGATAAAAGAAGATTCAGGAGGGTCAAACGCTCAAGCTTGGGGATGCTCATGCACCCCCAAGAAATATTCAAGAAGACTCAAGAGTCTAAGCTTGGGGATGCCCCCATGCATCCCCTTCTCCATCAACAATTATCAGTTCGTCTTTCGTTCCACTATAATTATCACTTCATGTGTTATGTGCTATGCTTGGAGCGTCTTGCTCTTAGTTTCCTTTTTAGTTTTCTTTAGCTTTGCTTGCTGTTCATAACAAGTTAGAACCCAGCTTTCTTTGTGTGGGAGAGAAACACGCTCCACTTCAACCTAGAACACAACATAGGATTTTCATGCTTATCTTTGTTGTGTGTGTTCTTTGTCTTTCCATAGCTGCTGTCATGTTTAGCTCTTAGTTTTCATGCTTTTCTTTTTAAAGAGCTTTTGTTTAGTTGGTTGCTGAACTCTCTTGAGTTTTCATGTTTATCTTGTTAAGAGAGTTTGCCTGTTGCACTGAGTTGTGTGTCTTAAATAAAGTAGGTAATTGAGGTTGCTATTTAATTTTAGTAGTAACTTGCGATAGTTTTGAGGTATTGCCATGATTAATGTCTGAACTTTTGGTGTCAAGAGCTTTAGCCTATTAGTGATAGATGTCGTATTTTGGGCAATCCGTGTTTATTTTCGAAAACCTACAAAATAGTTGAGAACTTTAGCTACTAAATGGATCACTAATCTTTGGAGGGATCGAATATTAGAGTACACTCACGTACCATGAGCCGAGGATGCGCAAGGATAACCAAACCCCCATACACTCCTCCTCGGGGTACTTGTCTCTTTGTGAACCTCCTAATTAGATTGAGAGTTATCGATAATAAGTGCATGAGTTCTTCGGACTAATGTGAGTATTCGAAAGTTGACACTTCCACCTAGCCATATTTTTCTAGCCTCTTCGGTACCGTGCATTGCCCTTTCTTACCTCGAGAGTTGGCGCATACTTCGCCGGTGCATCCAAATCCTTGGCATGATACGCTCTGTCATCATAAGCCTCATTATATCCTTCCTCAAAATAGCCACCATACCTACCTATCAAGGCATTTCCATAGCATTTCCGAGATACATTGCCATGCAACATCCATCTTCTCATGACTTGATCTTCATGTCATACATGCTTTTTGCTTGATCGATGAGCCGCATGCTAGTTGGGCCTTGCCCTAATCATTGCTACATGACGCGCTAGTATCATTGCATATCCTGCTACACTGGCAGAGGCATACATTTGCATACATCATGATAGTTTCATTTTCTTTATGTTGAGTACTTTTGTAAAGTGTGAAAGATCTTCTATACTTCTTGTAATAAATAGAGTGTTGCCCCTAAAGTGAGGAAAAGATCCCAAAGAGGACAAAATCAAAAGATCCCAAAGAGGACAAATGAGAGTTAAATAGAAAGAGCCATTGAGGCCACAAAAAAAAAGAGAAAAAGAAATAAAAAGAGAGAAGGGGGCACACTACTATTCCTTTTGAGAGATCCACACTCGTACTCCATCTTATACCTTGTACTCCATAGAGATTATCATTCATGCATATAGCTATGTGGGGACCTTCACACTATAGAACTTGGCTTGTATATTCCAATGATGAGCCTCCTCAAAAGAGCTCTAGGTCTTCTTGAGCAAGCAAGTTGGATGCACCCCCACTAGTTCCATTGGAGAGCTTACCTTAGCTCATATGTGCATCCGTTGCATGGCAATCCCTACTCCTCACATCATATCTATCATTTGGCTTTCTCTCGCCTATGATTGTCCTCATTGATGTGAGCCTTTCACACCTTTTTTGTCTTCCCCCTTCATCATTTTTCTCTCTTTGCCATCCTAAGTGTCGACTTTCTTGCTTACGCTCATCCATTGCATGAGTGCTCAAAATATCGAAAGGGAGTGGATCATTTTGACTTGTACCTGGCTGACGGTCTGGGGATGAGTCAAGATAAGATTCCAAAGAAGACCAAGTGTGAAACTTTAGTAGATTAAGTTCTCAACAATACAAAAACTATGTTTTACACTCTCGTATATCCCTATCCCCTTTCTTGCACGCAAACACCATTTGGAGACATTCGAGTCACGGACAGCGAGAGCTCTTGCACCTTTATGTTTTTTGTTGCTTGTTACAATGCTAATATAGACTCTTGCTTGTTATGACTTGAATTGAATTACATGCCTTGATTGCTTTACTTAAAAAGTTCTTATATGGTTGATAGCATGTCACCACAGAAATTATGCTTGTTATCATTTACCTACTCGAGGACGAGCAGGAATTAAGCTTGGGGATGTTGATACGTCCAAAACGTATCTATAATTTCTGCTTGCTCCATGCTTCTTTTGTGTGATATTGCTATCATATTTATGCTCTTCCATACACTTTCAATCATATTTGGACTAACCTATTAACTCAGTGCACCACAGTGCCAGTTCCTGTTTTCTGCTGTTTTTCTATTTCAGGTTTCCCCCATATTAAAAGTGCTCCAAAAATTCCGGGAAAAATACAAGAAAAATCAGCGTACAGGAAGCTTCGCGAAGAACCAAAGCGGGGCCAGAGGGGAGCCAGGGGTGGCCCAGGCGGCCACCCGGTGCGGCCCCACCCCAGGCCGCGCCAGGGGGCGCCTGGGGCCCCGGCTCCGCCTCTGGTGACCCCCCTTCGCATATATATTCCTCGCGTCCCGAAACCCTCGAGGACGGAACCCTTTTTCGCGATCTCGCCTCTGTTCCGCCGCCGCAGCGCTTCCAAGATCGGGAGCATCAGGAGAACTCTTCCTGGCACCCTGCCGGAGGGGAGAACCACCACCGGGAGCTTCTCCACCACCATGAACGCTTCCCGGATGAGTCGTGAGTAGTCCACCTTGGAGCATGGGTCCATGATCAGTAGCTATGTGATGTTCTCCTCCCCTCTTTGTTCTTCATGGTTTAGACCTCGTGAGCTGCCCTACATGATCGAGGCACATATGTAATCTTTATGCTGTTGCTCTACTGAGTTTGCTGGGATCCGATGGATTATGAGATTATGTTCAGATTGTGTGTGACTAATATATTTGATTCACCACTTTTATATTTATGTTCTTGAGTAATTCTTGCATGTTCTCCGTTGCTGTTTATTGCTTTGGCCAAGTAGTAGGTAGTAACTCCAAGAGGGAGCATTATGCTTGATTGTGGGTTCATGCCCCCTGATGACTAGCTTGAGTGACAGAAACATGAGTCTAGGGGATGTGCTATTGCCACAAGGGGGAAAACAACGGTGCTTGTACTTGCGGGTGCAAGGATTGTTTACTTTACGCAAAGTTCTTTTAATGCAGTTGTCTGTTGCTTTGAGTTTACACTATGGGTGGGATTCGCAACTTAATACCAGCGAGATGTTCTGGATAGATATCTCAAGGTGGATGATTAGTAGTAGATGCAGATGGATTTCGGTCTACTTGCCTTGGCGTACCGCCCATGCTTTTGAGCCTCTACCTTTCTTTACAGCATAGTTAGCATTGGTTTGCGCACATAATCCTGTCAATTGCCCAGCTGTAATTTGTTTACCTCGCTTTGCTGTTTTATCGTCTTTTGGGAGAGAGACATCACTAGTGAACATCATGGGACCCCGGTCCATATTACCACCACTGATCACACCCGCTATTTACTTCCTGTCTTTATTTCCTAGTTGTAGTCATAGATATCATTATTATCTCTTGTGTTTGATCCTTTGTAAACAACAAGGCCGGAGGGATTGACAACCTCTCTGTACTCGTTGGGAGCAAAGTTATTTGTATCTGTGTGTAGGTCCTGTCAACCGCAAAGTTTTTGGCGCCGTTGACACCTTCTTGTCGACCCTCGGAGTCTCACGGGATTCGATCCTTGGTATCTTTGCCAAGGGAAACTTGCTGCTACGCTACATCTCAAACCTTCCACTTGGGGTAACCAACGAGGGGCGAGAAGCCATCAGTACCATACACCCACCATATATATTTCTCAAAACAGCCACCATACCTACCTATCATGGCATTTCCATAGCCATTCCGAGATATATTGCCATGCAACTTTCCACCGCTCCGTTCATATGGCAGGCATCATATTGTCATATTGCCATGCATGATCATGTAGTTGACATCGTATTTGTGGCAAAGCCACCATGCATAATTTTTCATACATGTCACTCTTGATTCATTGCACATCCCGGTACACGGCCGGAGGCATTCATATAGAGTCATACTTGTTCTAGTATTGAGTTGTAATTCAATGAAAGTGTGATGATCATCATTATTAGAGCATTGTCCCATGTGAGGAAAGGCTAAATCAACAAAGCCCCTCCAAAAAAGGGAAAAAAGAAAAGAAAAAGAGAAAGGCCAAAGAAAAAAAGAAAAGGCCCAAAAAAAGAAAAAAAGAAAAAGAAAAGAAAAAGGGACAATTGCTACTATCTTTTTCCACACTTGTGCTTCAAAGTAGCACCATGTTCTTCATGATAGAGAGTCTCATGTTTAGTCACTTTCATATACTAGTGAGAACTTTCGTTATAGAACTTGGCTTGTATATTCCAATGATGGGCTTCCTCAAATGCCCTAGGTCTTCGTGAGCAAGCAAGTTGGATGCACACCCACTAGTTTCTTTTGATGAACTTTCATACATATTTAGCTCTAGTGCATCCGTTGCATGGCAATCCTTACTCACTCACATTGATATCTATTGATGGGCATCTCCATAGCCCGTTGATACGCCTAGTCGATGTGAGACTATCTCCCTCCTTTTTTTCTTCTCCACAACCACCTCTCCATTCCACCCATAGTGCTATGTCCATGGCTCACGCTCATGTATTGCGTGAAAGCTGAAAGGTTTGAAAGAATAGAGTATGAATACAAGTGCTTGGCTGAAATCGGGGTTGTGCATGATATGAATATTTTGTGTGATGAAGAGGGAGCATAGCCAGACTATATGATTTTGTAGGGATAACTTTCTTTAGCCATAGTATTTTGAGAAGACATGATTGCTTTGTTAGTATGCTTGAAGTATTACTATTTCTTCTGTCAATATAGACTTTTATCTTGAATCTTTCAGATCTAAACATTCATGCCACAATTAAGAGAATTACATTGAATATTATGTTGGTTAGCATTCCACATCAAAAATTCTGTTTTTATCATTTACCTACTCAAGGACGAGCAGTAATTAAGCTTGGGGATGCTTGATACGTCTCCAATGTATCTATAATTTTTTATTGTTCCATGCTATTATTTATGATGTTTTGGATGTTTAATGGGCTTTGTCATACACTTTTATATTGTTTTTGGGACTAACCTACTAACCCAAATGTCGGTGTACTAGAGTAGGGGTACCTTAGTATCCCGACTTGTGCACGGGCAGTAGCAGCCTCCCACGGTCTGGCTCACCACGCGCTCGCCAAATCCCACTCTAGACCCCTTTAAGCCATTCAAGAACAAAGTATACAAGTCAGAAGATCAAGGCCCCGGCAAGAGGAGCTTGCCGGGAAGGCTGTTCCAAGCACAAGATCACTCTATTCTCACAAGACCCTGGCAAGAGGAGCTTGTCAGGAAGGCCAAAGAATAATACTTCAGAAGATACGTCATGGCGCATCGTGCGCCCCGGCAGGACCCGGAGAGCGTCAAGCTTCTGGGCCTGGCAAGATAGCAAGCCCGGCAAGGTGCTTGCCGGGGGAGGCTTACACTATGTGCCTGCGCTCCAGCTCATCTGGCCACGCATCGCCCTGGGACCCTTCCAGGGGCACGTGGCAGATGGCTATGCAGCCTGAGGGACACGCTGGCGAGCCGCGGTGACGAAGCCATCGCCGTGGCGAACGGAGACGCATGGACGGACGCTTTTGGGGCGACGGCGACGGGCATTCAATGCCCTTGTCCCCCACCGTCAGAGTTAGGTGAAGGCCACTGTTCATACACTGTTCATGCACTGTTACAACCACCACCAGTTTTACATTTTTACCCACCTCTACGTTGACACCTGTCGGTGACCCCTTTGGACTATAAAAGGAGGCCCATGCACAACGTAGAGGAGGTTCGATCCCAGAAACTCGCTCACTCTCTCGATCGGTGTAGCTGGTACTGTAGATCTTCAAGCTCCCGAGCCCAAGAACTCAATACAACCAAGGCAGGAGTAGGTTTTTACGCGTCCGCGCGGCCCGAACCTGGGTAAACTGCCCGCGTGTGCTCCTTGATCTGCTCTCCGTGCTCCCTCCGCTCCCTTACCGCAACGTAGAAGGGGCTCCGGTCCCATAGGTGTTCGTGGGCGGTCAGTTTCCCCGACATCTTTGGCGCGCCAGGTAGGGGGCGTCGAGGTTGTGCGAACCTGATCCGGCGCTCACGCGGGCGCAACCTTCAGCAACCTCTCCAGACTTCATCAACCTCATCGACTACGACAACATGCCTCCGAAGAAGAAGGCTTCGGAGGTCGGAGGCCCGTCTGCGTCGATCCCACCGCCACCAGAACCAACGGTTGGTGGGGGAGACGCCGGCGGAGGGGCGGACGCCGGCGAGGCTACTCGCGGCGCCGCCAAGTCCAAGGATAAGACGGACGATCGGGCGAATTCCAAGACCTCGGCGTCCGTGCACGCACCACGTCCCTCTCAGGAGGTGCCGAACCAGCAGTGACGTGGTACAGGAGGTACCATACGCTTGCTGGGACGGGGACAAGCCGGTGGGTCGCGGGATGCTCAAGGCCAGCGTGCTGGTACGAGCAAGGCGCGGTCGGCGGGGCGGGACCCTGCTCCTTCTAACCCTGTTAGAAGTCCGAGCATATCTCGCTCCTCGCACCGCTCGCCACCGCTTCCCTCCTCTCCAGCAGAAGCTCTTGCTAGAGCCCAACTGCTCCTCGACTTCCCTCCAGCGGCGGACAAGGCCGAAGACTGGAGGGCGACGATCCAGAGCCTCATCGCCTTCGCCAACAACGACACGCCGCAGCAGCCGGCAACGTCACGACCGCAGCAAGTCGACCAAACAAAGGTCGATGGAGACAAGACCGCCGGGGGTGCGACTACCGTGCACTCCCCGCCGCGGAAGCAGAAATCGCCACCCCGCCGGATCAACGTCGACGACGACTCCACGGCGTCGTCAGATCCGCGGGCTCGCCGCGATCAGCGCCAAGTCCTCGACGACAGGCGGCAAGAGGACGCTCGAACCCGCATTGAGCGTCGAAGAGAAGCCAGAAGACAGTCTGATCAGCGCGCCGAGACCGCTGTCGACATGCACGCGCCCGGTGAACCAGGCGACTTGCCGTACGCGGCGGGTTGCCCTGCGTTCACCCGAGAGCTGCGGCAAGTCCAGTGGCCCAGCATGAAGAACTTCAAACCCGACGTACCCGAGAAGTACGACGGCAAGACACACCCCTCGGAGTTCCTCAGCATCTACACCATTTCGGTGCAGGCTGCTGGGGGACGCGACGAGAAGATTCTAGCCAACTACTTCCTGCTCGTGCTTAAGCCAAACGTCAGGTCTTGGCTTATGCACTTGCCAGAGAACTCCATCTCTTCATGGGCGGATTTGTGCCACCAGTTTGTCGGCGCCTTCACGGGCGGCCACAAACCCCACGGCCAGGAGAGCGATCTCCATATCCTCGCCCAGAAGGAGGAAGAGTCCCTGCGCAAATACATCCAAAGGTTCAGCCGCGTTCAGCACAATATCCCCGATGTCCACCCTGCCGCGGTTATCAGCGCGTTCCACCAGAACGTGCGTAACCGCCGGATGAGGGAGGAGATGGCAATGACCAAGATCCGGGACGTCAGCGAGCTTTACGCTCTGGCTGACAAATGTGCACGTGCTGAAGAGGGGAGGAGACTCCCCGGAGAGGATGCCGGTGCAGGAGGAAGCGACAGCGAGGATGCCGCCCCGGCAAGGAAAGGCCGGCGGCGGAATAACAGGAAGAAGAAGAACAAGGAGGTACTGGTTGTCGAGCAGTCCGGCAAGGAGGCTCCCGCCAAGAAGACACAGGCTGGTGGCTCCGGCAAGGAGGCCGCCCCTGTGGCGGCAGCCGACAAGCAGGACGGCTCCGACAAGCAGTACTGCAAGATCCACCGCACCAAGGGCCACGATCTCCAGAACTGCAAGAGAGTAGAGTACCTCGTAGAGCAGCAGAAGGCTGAATACGAGCGTCGCGACAAGGAGAAGGCCCAAGGAGGCAGGGGAGAACCCAGCAAGAAGCGGCCGTTAAATGGTCGGGGAGGACGCCGCGGCAAGGCCAAGCAGCGGCAAGGAGACAGGCCTCCCCGGGGCCGCGACAAGGATGAAGACGAGGACGATGATGAGGACATGGATGAAGGAGACAACAGCGAGCAGGAGTTCCAGAAGGCCATAGAGGTTCTGTGTGTCGACGGAGGTGCCTCTCTGCACACTTCCCACCGCCAACTCAAGCAGTGGGTGCGGGAAGTAAATGCAGCTGAGCCACCCGTCGAGTCACGCAGGCTGCTGAAATGGTCCGGCACGCCCATCATCTTCGACCTTGAGGACCACCCTAACCGCACAACTGCGGTCGGGTGTTTGCCGATGTTGGTTTCACCAACTATCCGCAACCTCAAGGTCACCAAGATGTTGGTTGACGGCGGGGCCGGCCTCAACTTGATCTCCTCCGCTGTGATCAAGAAACTGCAGATCCCCGACAACGAGCTCAAGGAAACCGGATCGTTCCAAGGGATCAACCCGGGGAGGAGCAAGCCGAAGGGGAAGATCACGCTTCCCGTGACCTTTGGCAGAGAGCTCAATTTCAGGACAGAGAGGATCACGTTCGACGTTGCCGATATTCCATTACCATATAATGGGATACTTGGCCGTCCTGCGCTCGCCAAGTTCATGGCAGCTTCCCACTACGCGTACAACATACTCAAGATGCCGGGGCCGATAAGCGTCATCTCTGTCCCCGGCGACAAGAAGGACGCGCTTATCTGCGCCGACAAGATCTACCGGGATGCAGCAGCCGCGGCAGACAGCAACACACTTGCCGCTGAAGCTCCCGGGGGGAAGACCAAGACCAAGTCCGTCAAGAGCTCTGGAGCCCACTCCGGCAAACGCACCTCTTCGGAGTGCTGCGCTGCCGTCGAGGACGCACCATCGAGCTCCACCGGCAAGTGCAAGAAAGGAATGGCAGCTCCACCGACAACCAAGGTGTCCGCCAAGGAGGACGGCACTGGTGGTACCTTCACCATCAGTGCTACACTTGACCCCAAATAGGAAAGCGCGCTCGTTGCCTTCCTGCGGGCGAATGTCGACGTGTTCGCATGGCAACCGTCTGACATCCCTGGCGTTCCCAGGAAGGTAATTGAGCACAACCTTGCTGTTTGTCCTCACGCGCGGCCCGTCAAGCAGAAGGTCAGGAAGCAAGCGGTGGAGCGCCAAGAGTTCATTGCCGAAGAGATTAAGAAGTTGGAAGCAGCAGGCCTTGTTAGAGGTGTACTACATCCCACGTGGTTGGCCAATCCAGTTGTTGTACGAAAGGCTAATGGGAAGTGGAGACTTTGTATAGACTTCACTGATGTGAATAAAGCATGTCCCAAGGATCCATTTCCCTTGCCGCGTATCGACCAAATTGTGGACTCCACGGCTGGATGTGAGTTGCTTTCATTTCTCGATGCATACTCAGGTTACCACCAGATATTCATGGCTGAGGAAGATGAAGAGAAGACTGCATTCATTACTCCATGCGGCACATACTGCTTCATACGCATGCCCTTTGGATTGAAGAATGCAGGCTCAACATTTGCAAGGGTGGTACACACTGCTTTTGAGCCACAGATACACAAAAATGTAGAAGCCTACATGGATGATATAGTGGTCAAGAGCAAGAGCAAGGATACCCTGATTCAAGACCTAGAAGAAACCTTTGAGAATCTGCGCAAGATACAGCTCAAGTTGAACCCCGAGAAGTGCGTCTTCGGAGTTCCCTCCGGCAAGCTTCTTGGGTTCTTTGTGTCTCAGAGGGGGATTGAAGCTAATCCCGACAAAATAAAAGCCATCGAGCAGATTGAAGCCTCGAAGCGCGTCAAGGACGTAAGGAGACTTGCTGGTTGTGTGGCTGCCCTCAGCAGGTTCATTTCAAAGTCTGCAGAACGCACCCTGCCTTTCTTCAAAATATTGAAAAAGGCAGGTCCCATGAAATGTACTCCGGAAGCGGAGGCAGCGCTGCAAGACTTGAAAGGATACCTGTCCTCCACTCCAATACTTGTCGCACCTAGGCCACAAGAGAAGTTGCTGCTGTACCTAGCAGCAACCAATCAAGTGGTTAGTGCTGCGTTGGTAGCAGAGAGGGAGGCGGATGAGGAACCCACATCCCCGGCAAGCAAATCCAGCGACAAGCAGGGGGCTTCCCCGACAAGGTCTGGCCCCGACAAGGACAAGTCTATGCAGGAGCAAGGAGAAGTGCGAAAGAAGATGGTACAACGCCCAGTTTATTTTGTAAGTTCCCTCTTGCAGGGAGCTAGATCAAGATACTCTGGGGTGCAGAAGTTGCTTTTCGGCCTCCTCATGGCCTCGAGAAAGTTGCGCCATTACTTCCAAGCACATGAGATAACGGTGGTCACTCGCTTTCCGTTGAAAAGGATATTGCAAAATCCAGAAGCAACAGGCAGGATCGTCGAGTGGGCACTGGAGCTGTCAAGCTTTGGTCTCAAGTTTGAGAGCACTTCAACCATACAGAGCAGAGCTTTGGCAGAGTTCATAGCAGAATGGACCCCAACACCAGATGAAGAAGTTCCAGAGAGAAGCATCCCCGTCCAAGAAGCAAGCAAAGAGTGGATAATGTACTTCGATGGTGCCTTCTCGCTGCAAGGCGCCGGTGCTGGCGTGTTACTCATAGCGCCCACCGGAGAGCACCTCAAGTATGTTGTCCAAATGCACTTTCCCAAGGAGCAAGCGACAAACAATACTGCTGAGTATGAAGGTTTGCTTGCCGACCTCAGAATTGCGGCCGAACTTGGGATCAAGAAGCTGATTGTCCGGGGAGATTCACAATTGGTGGTCCGACAAGTAAACAAGAGTTACCAGAGCCCTTTGATGGAAGCTTATGTAGATGAAGTGAGGAAGCTTGAAGAACACTTTGAAGGCCTGCAAATGGAACACGTTCCAAGAGCTCAAAATGATATTGCTGACGGCCTGTCAAAGTGTGCTGCAATGAAGTTACCTGTGGAACCGGGGACCTTCGTGCTCAAGCTGACTCAGCCATCCGTCACACCATCAGTTGGACAAAGCAAGAAGAGGAAGTTGGTCTCCGGTGACTACTTGCCGGCGCATCTTCCTGAAGCCGCCGCCAAAGTCCCCAAGATCAACAACCCAGATGCTGAGGAACAGTCTGCTCCTGCGGACCCAAGGGTCTGTATAGTTGAAGCAGGCGTTCCCGACAAGCCTTGCCCCGGCAGGCTTGCTGGGGAACCCTCAGCTCCGGCAGAGCCGCATGTTCTTGCCGTAGAAGCTGAGGTTCCCGCAGCAGCACTGATGCCTTTAGTCCTTGTTGTTGAGCCTCAGGCTCCAGCATGGGCACAGCAAATAGTCCGTTTTCTTCAAACCGGAGAACTTCCCAATGAACCAGAAGAGATAGAAAGAATAACCAGACAGTCAAGTATGTACCAGTTCGTCGACAACGAACTGTACAGAAGAAGACTCAACGGTGTCAGATTGAAGTGCATTTCCCGGGAAGATGGACAGAAGCTGTTGGCAGAGATACACGGAGGCATATGTGGCCACCACATTGGCGCAAGAGCACTTGCCGGGAAGGCATTCCGGCAAGGTTTCTTTTGGCCAGAAGCCCTCCAAGATGCAACTGCACAAGTAACCAAGTGTGAAGCGTGCCAGTTCGATGCCAAGCAGATTCACCAGCCAGCTGAAGCTCTCCAGACGATCCCTTTGTCCTGGCCCTTCTCGGTCTGGGGGCTCGATATCCTCGGCCCCTTTCCCCGCGCAGTCGGGGGCTTTGAGTACTTGTACGTAGCAATCGACAAGTTCACAAAGTGGCCATAAGTGGAACCAGTGAGAAAGGTGATGGCACAGTCAGCAGTCAGGTTCTTCAGATCGATAGTTTGCCGTTTCGGGATCCCTAACAGGATCATCACCGACAACGGAACACAGTTTACAAGTCGCACCTTCATGCAGTACGTCCAAGACCTTGGCGCCAAGGTCTGCTTCGCTTCCGTTGCTCACCCAAGGAGCAATGGTCAAGCAGAGAGGGCCAATGCTGAAGTGCTGCGCGGGCTCAAGACAAGAACCTTCGACAGGCTGCACAAGTGTGGAAGAAACTGGATAGAGGAGTTGCCGGCGGCTCTTTGGTCAATCAGGACGACACCAAATCGAGCCACCGGACAGACACCCTTTGCTCTTGTTTATGGAGCAGAGGCAGTTCTCCCCACGGAACTCGTATACGGGTCTCCTCAAGTGCTCGCTTACGATGAGCTCGAGCAAGAGCAACTGCGGCAAGATGACGCATTGCTCCTCGAGGAGGAACGTCTCCAGGCTGCTGTACGAGCCGCTTGATACCAGCAAGCCTTGCGTCGCTACCATAGCCGCAAGGTCAAAGCCAGGAGTCTCGAGGAAGGCGACCTTGTTCTTCGGCGCGTTCAGTCCACCAAGGGCTCCAACAAGTTGACGCCGAAGTGGGAAGGCCCTTATCGGGTGAGACAAGTCACAAGGCCTGGCGCTGTCCGCCTTGAGACCGAAGAAGGCTTACCGGTGAGCAACTCCTGGAACATAGAGCATCTTCGCAAGTTTCACCCGTAAGGCGCGGTTACCGTGATCCGCTCCGGCAACCACCTTTTGTACAAGTCTTGCCGCTGTTGCACGTAAACCTGTGTACAAAGCCGGGCGCAGACCCCGTGCATCAGTAAAGCTTTTGTGCTTCGCACTGTTTGTCATTTCATGCTTTTCTTGTTACTTGCATGCATCATCTAACACCTTGTACAACACACGTCCCTGGTAAGCAGTAACAAGCCGAAAGGCCCCACACAAGTGTTTCCCCCTCTTTTTCTTTCTCTCTTAAGCAGAAGAAGAGTTCCTCGCGCACAAGTTTGCCGGGGGGAAGGAGATAGGGGTATGGACCAAGTGCTGTTCAAGAAAGAGAAGCCTTGCGGGGAAGCAAACAATCCATGAAAGCTAAGTTGCCAGATTTTGTGCAATTTAAATTTTAAATTTTTTGGTTATCTTCCTTGAACAACCGCACTTTGTATGGAAAACCTGTGCGCGAAGGAACCTACCCGTGGCTAGCCGCGCCCTTACTTTGTTTCGAGCACGCTCAACGGCTGAAGTGAGCTGCGACAAGTGTCGCGCCCTTACTTTGTTTTCGAGTTCGCTCAGCAATCTAAGTGTGCTGCGACTAGCTACGGCAAGGTTTCTTGCCGACAAGGGCTTTGCCAGCAGGCTGCTAAGAGTCCCGCACTCAGCGCTCGCGACAAGTGTCCCTTTGCCGGCAAGTTCCCAAAAAAGCGTAGGGTGGAAAGCATACAAAGTGAAGGGACTAAAGCAAGGGAGATAACATTGCATTGATTACCCGAAATAAAAGTATATATTACAGAGATAACTTGCCGCTGTTCTAAACAACTACTGCCTATGACTTAATTGACAGCGGCGAGGGAAGCAAGGTGCCTAGTCTCTTCGGTCTCCGTCGATCCTCTGGATCTTGCCCACCTTGGCTATGATGTGGGCAACTTGGGCCTTCAACGCCTCCTGGTCAGCTTCGGGCGGCAGGGTCCGGAGGACGTTGACGAGGTTATTTCCGGGGTTGCGGTAGACGATCTTCGACAACACCCGCTCCATGGTACCCATGCAAAGCCGGCGCGCCTCGTCGGCCAGCTGCACGGGGATCTTCTCCCGTAGCCGCGCAAGCGCCGACGCCACTCCCCTGAGGAACAGACTCAACTTGGCGCTGTGGGGGAGATTCTCGTCGGGGGAGTACGCAAGGTGCTCCGCCCTCAGCGCCACCATCTCCATGTCGATGTTGGCGGCGGAAGTGACGAGCTCCTCGGTCCACTGCTCCACCGTTCACTAGAAGTGGTTCTGCGAGACGGCGGCGCTCTCCAGCAAGGTCCTCTCAGTACGGAGATCGTCCTTCAGTTTCATCTCGCGGTCCCGGGCAGCGTCAAGCGAGTCAGTAAGGGTGGAAACCTTCAGCTCCAAGTCGGCGATGGAGTCCCTGGCGTCGGTGAGCTCTTTGCCCTTCTCGGAGAGGCGGATTTGAAGCTCCGAGTTGGTGTGGGCATCTTTCTCCCGCGCCACGTTGAGCGCGGCAACCCTGTCTTCGCTCGCCTTCAGGTTCGTCTCCAACTGCGCCACCCTGGCCTCCAGATCCCTCTTGGCGGTCTCTGCGGCAACTGCGGCATCCCTCGCCTCCTGCAGAGCCCCGCCAATGGCTTGCTCACGAGCGGTGAGGTCGTCCTCGTGGTTGTCGAGGTCGACCTTCCGCTGGTTGAGTTCTCCCTCCCGCCAAGACATGTCCTCGGCGACCAGTCGCTGCTGCTCCTCAGCCTCGGCCTTTTCGAGGACAAATGCTTGCTCCGCCCCGGCAAGCTCTTCGCGCTCCTCCGCCAAGTTCCGGAGGGCCGCCTGGTTGGCGGCACGGAGCTCCGCGGCGCGCTTCTCCAAATCAGCACTAGCCTTGGCAGCCAGAGCTTCCCGAGACTCCAACTTAGCCTGCCTGGCCCGGTACAAGGCCAGGAGTCGACGAAGGAGTCTCTCCTCTTCGGGCTCGTCGCTGCTGCCGGGCGCATCGACAACCTTCAGCCCGGCAGAGGCGAGAACTTCTCCATCGAAGGTCTCTCCCTCCGCGGGTGCCCTTGACGAAGACGCCCACGGGACTTGGATAAAGACCCCGTTGGCGGCCTCCAGATAGACGCCCGGCCCAGCCGCGGAGGCGGAGGGGTCGGCGGCCGGGGCAGCGTCCGGCGCTCCTGCGGCCTCCGGGCCAGCAGTGTGGCCGCTGGTCCCTTCCCCAGCTGCGGCATCAGCGGTCGGGGCGGTCTCTTCGGCGGCTGGCTTGTCAGCGCCGGCCACTCCCTCGTTGGTAGTGGCGTCGCCAGCGTCGCCGTGCACGCCCTCCTCGGCGGTGGTCTCCGTCTCCATCAACTCCGGGGCGGGCGGATCTAACAGAAGAAAAAGAAAAGAAAGATTTGTCAAGCAAATATCCAAAAAAGACGAATCCAAGAAGAAGAAATTACAAGGGTTACCTTCGCGGACTTCTTCAACAACTGGGTCCCTCGCCGGGGAATTCTCCCTTGGCGGCGTAGTAGTGGTCCCTGCTGGCGGAGGGCCGCTTGCGCCCTCCCTTGGCGGGGTGCTCACCCTTGTCGGGCTGCTCGCCCTTGGCGGGGTACTCGCCCTTGGCGGAGTACCCGTCTTTGGCGGAGCGCTGTCCCTCGCCGGGGAGCTCATCCTTGGCGGGGAGGGTGGAGCAAGCGGCTCGTCGGGTGCGGCCTCTTGGTGCTCCTGCGGCTGCGGCTCCACTTCTGCACAAGACAACAAGCAAATGAAACATTAGTAAGGATAACGACCTCAGGCGCGCCCGTCAAGCAGAAAAGTGAACACAAGGACTTACGCTGGGGGCTGCTCCCCGGAGCAGCAGGCTGGTCCGGCAAGCTTGTCGCTGGCGCATCCTCCATCGCTGCGGCGGGCTCGTCGTCTTCAAGGTCAACCACAGGGATTTTGGCCCTCTTCGCCATCCTCTGGGTCAAGGTCCTGGAAGCCAAACAGGGTCAGAACCAAGCAAGAGCAATCAAGACAGAAGCAACAAAAACCAAAGGAAATAGAAATTGCAAGTGCTTACTCTTCCTCCTCTTCATCGGAGCTGAGGGCGGAGAAGTCAAACCCCGCCTCACGTGCTCCAGCGCGAGGGGCTGGAGGAGAAGGCTCCCTCGGGCGCTTGGCGGGCTCCGGGGCTGTGGGCTGTGAAGACCCAGCATCGGTCGTCGCCGAGGCCCGAGGGGCAGAAGGGGCACCAGAGCCACTCCGGGAAGATCCCCCTCCGCTTGTCGCTCGGGCTCGGGGCGCCTCCTTGACGACCTCGCTCGTCGTGGTGGCATGCGTCGCACGGCGCTTCGGCTGCTGTCGAGGCGCCTGTGGCCTCGTCGTCTCGGCGGCCTTGCGGAGACGCTTCTTCTGCTGTGGAGGAGGACTTGGTGGTGGCGGAGATTTCTCCGAGAATGAGGAGGCGTCGTCGTCAAGATTCAGAGACCCGCCAGAGTCTTCGTCAGAATCGCAGGATTCGGCGTCCTCTTCCTCCTCCGCGGTCCCACTGGACTCGGTACCTTGCCCGGCAGCCTCGTTCGCCCCGGCAGGCGCCCCGATGGGCTCCCCGGCAAACTCCTCGGGCACGATCTTCAATAACTTGAGGATTTCCTCCTCCTCAGCCTGACTCACCGCATCTGCTGCTTCCGCCTCGTCCACGGTGTACCCGAACTCACCCGCAGCTGCAGCTGCGGCGGCCTCCTCCATCCTATTGGCTATGTAGGCCACATCCCGGTCGGTGGTCGTCCGGGTGAGGCCTTTTCTCTCCTCGGGGTTGCGGGAATTTTCGACCAGGTTGTCGAAGAAGGCCTGCGCGGTCTCCTCGGATGGCACCAGCCAAGTGGGGACGACCCCGTGGGAGTCGCACTTAGGCATTGCCGCACGGATGGTGCTGAGGGCAGTATTGTTACACAGAGGAACCACTCCGACCGACGGTCTGAACCACTCCGGGTGCTTGGGATCATGCTTGAACAGCTCCCGGACCATCCCCTTCAGCTCCAAGACGGTGAAATTATAGTTCAGCCCGGGGCGCAGCCTCATGCGATCTGCCGCGTTGCCGAACTCCCAGGCAGGCCTCTTCCTTTCCTGCAGGGGGGCAATGCGGCGGCGGAGGAAATCGGCCCCGACTTCACCTATAGTGAGATTGGCAGCCCGGAGACGAAGGATCCTAGTAAGGGCAATCTGCAGCTTGTCGTCTTCCGGGGCCAACTCGCTCCAATCCTTGCCGTGCACTATTGCAGTCTGGCACGGCGAGGTAAACTACTCGAGCTTATCTTCCAGAATCCAGCACCAATCGGCTCTCCACTCCTCCCACTTGCCGCGGAGCTCCCCTTTCAAGTATGCCTCCTTCTTGTTCAGCCTAAAGATCCAGGAGATGCCGTCGGAGAGTGGGGATCCAGATTCTACTCTAGGCGTGAAGAAGTGGCGGAAAAGAGCTACGTTTGGGTGGACCCCGACATAATTTTCGCACAGATGTGCAAAAACAGCCAAGGTAAGAACGACGTTTGGGGTGAAATCTAGGAGGTGGAGGCCATACGTGTTCATCACATCACAGAAGAACTCCGAAAAGGGAGGGCAGAGACCGCAATGGAAGAATGCAGCGAAATAGTAGTAACCTCCCGGGAACATGTCGACGGCCAGGGCGGGGAGGACTCTGGTGCGCGGGTGATCCTTCGTCTCCCTCGCCCAGAACAAGTAGTACTTGTCCCGCAGCTCCCTCGGGCCGAGCCTCGGCGGGAAGACCACCCTCCTTCTCCGCATGGCTGCCAGCTTCGCCGCCTGCTCGGACTTCTCCTTCTTCGCCTTGTCGCTCTTCGGGGCCATGGCGGGGATGGCGGGGAGGTCGACGGCGCTGCGGATGTTGCAGACGGCGGAGGAGAGGGTGGAGCTCGGCTCTCTGTCGACCCTTGCGGAGGCAGAGAGCGGCGGGGGTTTCTGGAGATTCAAGGCGCAGTGAGGGCAATGGAGGGAAACTGCCCCTGCTTCCTCTGCTTTTAAGGGGGAAGTGGGGGACGTTTCGCATTTTTCATTAAAGAAGCAGGCCACGATCTCTCCCACGACGCCGCAATCGACGCGTGCCGTTAGGGAGGGATGCGGCGAATCTGGAGTGGGGAACGGCGTGCCGTGGGCCGCGTGTGTCCGTGCACTGTTTAGGGCCTGGCCCAACAGCGCTCGGCACCGTGTGTGGCCCAGGCCCGGGGGCTCCTGTCGGTGTACTAGAGTAGGGGTACCTTAGTACCCCGACTTGTGCACGGGCAGTAGCAGCCTCCCGCGGTCTGGCTCACCACGCGCTCGCCAAAGCCCACTCTAGACCCCTTTAAGCCATTCAAGAACAAAGTATACAAGTCAGAAGATCAAGGCCCCGGCAAGAGGAGCATGCCGGGAAGGCTGTTCCATGCACAAGATCACTCTATTCTCACAATACCCTGGCAAGAGGAGCTTGTCAGGAAGGCCAAAGAATAACACTTCAGAAGATACGTCGTGGCACATCGTGCGCCCCGGCAGGACCCGGAGAGCGGCAAGCTTCCGGGCCCGGCAAGATAGCAAGCCCGGCAAGGTGCTTGCCGGGGGAGGCTTACACTGTGTGCCTGCGCTCCAGCTCATCTGGCCACGCGTCGCCCTGGGACCCTTCCAGGGGCATGTGGCAGATGGCTATGCAGCCTGAGGGACACGCTGGCGAGCCGCGGTGACGAAGCCATCGCCGTGGCGAACGGAGACGCATGGACGGACGCTTTTGGGGCGACGGCGACGGGCATTCAATGCCCTTGTCCCCCACCGTCAGAGTTAGGTGAAGACCACTGTTCATACACTGTTCATGCACTGTTACAACCACCACCAGTTTTACATTTTTACCCACCTCTACGTTGACACCTGTCGGTGACCCCTTTGGACTATAAAAGGAGGCCCATGCACAACGTAGATGAGGTTCGATCCCAGAAACTCGCTCACTCTCTCGATCGGTGTAGCTGGTACTGTAGATCTTCAAGCTCCCGAGCCCAAGAACTCAATACAACCAAGGCAGGAGTAGGGCTTTACGCGTCCGCGCGGCCCGAACCTGGGTAAACTGCCCGCGTGTGCTCCTCGATCTGCTGTCCATGCTCCCTCCGCTCCCTTACCGCAACGTAGAAGGGGCTCCGGTCCCATAGGTGTTCGTGGGCGGTCAGTTTCCCCGACACCAAAGAACCAATCCAGATTGCTGTTTTTTGCCTGTTTCAGGGTTTTATAGAAAAGGAATATCAAACGGAGTCCAAACGGAATGAAACCTTCGGGAGAGATATTTTTGGAGAAAATCACGCACGGGAGACTTGAGAACCACAGAGTAGGGTCTACGAGGTGCCCACGAGGGTGGGGGGCGCCCACCCTAGGGCACGCCCCCTGCCTCGTGGGTCCCACGTACGGCCCACGGTGCCCTCCTTCCTCCTATATATGCCTACGTACCCCGAAACCATCAGAACAACAGAGAAAACCCTAGTTCCACCGCCGTAACCATTTGTTCTCGTGAGATCCCATCTTGGGGCCTGTTCCGGAGCTCCGCCGGAGGGGGGATCTTCCACGGAGTGCTTCTACATCATCATCATCGCCTCATCATGAGTTGTGAGTAGTTTACCACAGACCTTCGGGTCCATAGCTAGTATCTAGATGGCTTCTTCTCTCTCTTTGGATCTCAATACAAAGTTCTCCACGGTCTTTGAGGAGATCTATTCGACGTAATCTCTTTTTGCGGTCTGTTTGTCGAGATCCGATGAATTGTGGGTTTATGATCAAGATTATCTATGAGAATTATTTGGTTCTTCTCTGAACTCTTTATGTATGATTATAATATCCTTGCAAGTCTCTTCTAATTATTGGTTTGGTTTGGCCTACTAGATCTATAGTTCTTGCAATGGGAGAAGTGCTTGGCTTTGGTTCAATCTTGCGGTGTCCTTTCCCAGTGACAGTAGGGGCAGCAAGGCACGTATTGTATTGTTGCCATCGAGGATAAAAAGATGGGGTTTATATCATATTGCTTGAGTTTATCCCTCTCCATCATGTCATCTTGCTTAAGGCGTTACTCTACTCTTATGAACTCAATACACTAGATGCATGCTGGATAGCGGTCGATGTGTGGAGTAATAGTAGTAGATGCAGAATCGTTTCGGTCCACTTGTCTCAAACATGATGCCTATATATAATGATCATGCCTAGATAGTCTCATAAATATTCGCTTTTCTATCAATTGATCGACCGTAATTTGTTTATCCGCCGTAGAATATCGCTATCATGAGAGAAGCCACTAGAGAACACTATGGCCCTCGGGTCTATTCTCAACATATCAATCTACACTTACTTTACTTTTTCCGCTTTTACTTTCTGTTCTTATAATAAAAAATACCAAAATTATCGAACTATCATCTCTATCAGATCTCACTTTCGTAAGTGACAGTAAAGGGATTGACAACCCCTTATCGCGTTGGCTGCGAAGTTCTTATTTGTTTGTGCGGGTGCGAGGGACTCGCGCGTGGTCTCCTACTGGATTGATACCTTAGTTCTCAAAAACTGAGGAAAATACTTACGCTACTGTGCTGCATCTCCCTTTCCTCTTCGAGGGAATACAACGCAAGCTCGAGAAGTAGCACGCCACCTATCGGAACCAAGACAAAAAACATCGTTGTCTTCACTTGCGTTTGCTCCCTTCAAACTCCTCCCTTTACCTTCATATGCAATTGTTTTACTTTCCACTGCTACACTCTTAGAATTGCATGTGTAGGTTGATTGCTTGACTTGTGCTAAGTTGCTAAAATCTGCCAAGAACTAAAATTGGGAAATGGCTAGATTTTTATTTAGTCAAGTAGTCTAATCACCCCCCTCTAGGCATACTTTCGATCCTACAAGTGGTATCAGAGCTTTAGTCTCCATTTGCCGTGATTTCCATAGCTTTGGTGATCATAGCCTTGGTTTTACAACCTAGGAGAGTATGGCGTCTAGCGAGGGAAGTTACCATCGTAGAGGTCCTTATTTTGATGGTACTAATTTTGCTAGTTGGAAGAATAAGATGAAAATGCATATTCTTGGACATAACCCCGCCGTTTGGGCTATTGTGTGTATTGGTTTGCAACGTGAATTCTTCGATGGGAAGGAACCGAATCATGAAGCTACCGCGGAAGAGTTGAATATGCTGCAATACAATGCTCAAGCTTGCGATATCCTCTTCAACGGATTGTGCCCCGAAGAATTCAACAAAATCTGCCGTCTTGAGAATGCAAAGGAAATTTGGGATACTTTGATTGATATCCACGAAGGTACCGACTCCGTCAAGGAATCCAAGTTGGATGTGCTTCAAAGTCAACTTGACAAGTTCAAGATGAAGGATGGTGAAGGTGTCGCTGAAATGTACTCTAGGCTTGCTCTCATCACAAATGAGATTGCCGGCTTAGGAAGTGAAGAGATGACTAACAGATTCATCATCAAGAAGATCTTAAGAGCCTTGGATGGAAAATATGACACCGTGTGCACATTGATCCAAATGATGCACAATTACAAAGATCTCAAGCCAACGAAAGTCATTGGAAGAATTGTTGCTCATGAGGTGTCACTCAAAGATAAAGAAGAGCTTCACAACAAGTCTAGTGGTGCTTACAAAGCCTCATGTGACGCTCCTACATCATCAAGTGAGAAACAATACTTCAATGAAGAATTGAGCTTAATGGTGAAGAACTTCAACAAGTTCTACAAGAGTAGAAGCAAAGAGAGAAGTTCCAAGTCAGGGTCCTACAATGACAAGAGATCTTCAAGCCGTGATCGGAATTGCTACAATTGTGGAAGACCCGGACACTACTCCAATGAGTGTACGGCTCCCCACAAGAGGAGAGAAGATTCACCCAAAAGGAGAAGTAGAAGAGAAGATTCACCACCAAGAGAGAGAAGGAGTAGAGATTATCGCTATGAACGAAGACCTTCTTGAAGAAGCAAAAATTCGAAAAAGAAGGGCAAATCATCAAGGAGCTATACAAGACGAAGACATCAAGCTCATGTTGGTGAATGGGCATCCGGTTCCGACTCCGATAACCACTCTGAGAGAAGCTACTACTCCGACTCCGAAGGCACTCAAGATGCAGGTGTTGCCAGGATTGCTCTTGTGTCAACCAACTCCTACGACATATTTGACTCACCAAATGAAGGAATTGGAAGACGCTTCATGGCTAAAGGCCCTAAGGTATCACACCCCGAGTATCTTGATTTCAATAGTGATGAGGATGACTTGCTAGGAGATGATGATTTACTTGTTGGTAGCAATAGTGATGAAACTTTTGATGAAAACTATGATGAAATTGCAATTAATCATGCTAATCAAGATAAAACGAATGACAATGTGCTACTTCTCGAGCTTGCATTGTATTCCCTCGAAGAGGAAAGGGAGATGCGGCACAGTAGCGTAAGTATTTCCCTCAGTTTTTGAGAACCAACGTATCAATCCAGTAGGAGACCACGCGCGAGTCCCTCGCACCTGCACAAACAAACAAGAACTTCGCAGCCAACGCGATAAGGGGTTGTCAATCCCTTTACGGTCACTTATGAAAGTGAGATCTGATAGAGATGATAGTTTATATTTTTGGTATTTTTGTTTATAAGAACAGAAAGTAAAAGTGGAAAAAGTAAAGTAGATGTAGATTGATATGCTGAGAATAGACCCGGGGGACATAGTGTTCTCTAGTGGCTTCTCTCATCATAGCGATATTCTACGGCGGGCAAACAAATTACTGTCGAGCAATTGATAGAAAAGCGAATAATTATGAGACTATCTAGGCATGATAATTGTATATAGGCAGCACGTCCAAGACAAGTAGACCGACTCCGGCCTGCATCTACTACTATTACTCCACACATCGACCACTATCCAGCATGCATCTAGTGTATTGAGTTCATAGGAACAGAGTAACGCCTTAAGCAAGATGACATGATGTAGACGGATAAACTCAAGCAATATGATGTAAACCCCATCTTTTTATCCTTGATGGCAACAATACAATACGTGCCTTGCTGCCCCTACTGTCACTTGGAAAGGACACCGCAAGATTGAACCCAAAGCCAAGCACTTCTCCCATTGCAAGAACTATAGATCTAGTAGGACAAACCAAACCAATAATTCAAAGAGACTTGCAAGGATATTATAAGCACACATAAAGAGTTAAGAAAAGAACCAAATATTTCTCGTAGATAATCTTGATCATAAACTCACAAGTCATCGGATCTCGACAAACACACCGCAAAAAGAGATTACATCGAATAGATCTCCTCGAAGACCAAGGAGAACTTTGTATTGAGATCCAGAGAGAGAGAAGAAGCCATCTAGATACTAGCTATGGAGCCGAAGGTCTGTGGTAAACTACTCACAACTCATGGTGAGGGCAATGATGATGATGTAGAAGCACTCCGTGATGGACCCCCTCTCCGGTGGAGCTCTGGAACAGGCCCCAAGATGGGATCTCATGGGAACAGAAGGTTACGACGGTGGAATTAGGGTTTTCTCTTTGTTGCTGATGGTTTCGGGGTACGTAGGTTTATATAGGAGGAAGGAGGACATCTGGGCACTCACGAGGGCCCCATGAGGTAGGGGGCGTGCCCTGGGAAGGGGGGCGCGCCCCCCACCCTCGTTGGCACCTCGTGGCTCCCCTGCCGTGGTTCTCAAGTCTCCGGTGCGTGATTTTCTCCAAAAATATCTCTCCCGAAGGTTTCATTCCGTTTGGACTCCGTTTGATATTCCTTTTCTGCAAAACCCTGAAACAGGCAAAAAACAACAATCTGGACTGGGCCTTTGGGTTAGTAGGTTATTCCCAAAAATGATATAAAAGTGTATGTGTCAGGACCCTGATCCTAAGTCACACCGATCTAGCTTGTAACACATCATATCACTTTGCGGTCTCACGCACGGTATCCCCACGGGTGCCACCTTACCTGGCCCAGGATCGTTTGCGCATTTTGGCACACGTATATGATAGTGTCGCTAGCATCCATATGACAGAGAACCCGGGCCGACATGGCTAGTTATAAACCAAAAGTGGCATTAAATTACAGAGACAGACATCCATGACCCAGCAACGAACGTGTCGGTCATCAACGTATGAACCCAAGTCGTAGAAAGCTACATGGACTTAAAGGAACAACGCGTGACATTTCCCCTAAGGGACAGCCACAGGAACGAAGAAGGACACATGCCGGCCAGCCTACGTGTTCCGGAGCAGTAGCAAGCTACCAAGGCTCAGTGGAAGCACTAGGAGGCATTTCCTTGTAAGATAGGCTACCAAGGGTAAACAACTA
Source organism: Secale cereale (assembly GCA_902687465.1). NCBI lineage: Eukaryota > Viridiplantae > Streptophyta > Magnoliopsida > Poales > Poaceae > Secale > Secale cereale. Next base: position 766,555,014 of record LR738714.1, on the reverse strand, counting down.
GGTGTCGGATCCCACACATACCAAGCATTTCAAACATACACACAATATGCTCAATATGTGCAAATACAACATTGCATCACAACAGAACTCTATGACTCAAAGTACTTTATAAAAGAGGCTCCAAAGAGCCATACATAACATATCCATATAGGTAGGGGTCACATGACCCAACACTCAAGTCATACAATCATACAAGCACAAGCGGAAGCTAACATGTCTGAGTACAGACAACTTGGAAATAAAATAGGCTTGGTGTAGCCTGACTATCTACAAGGCCCTTCACAAGCTTAGGATCTCCGTCTGGGTAGCAAGCTACTCATCGACGTCAACGTCTATGTGAAACCCATCAGAAGGGGCAGTGTTCTCTTCTGCAACAGTTATTAAACAAACATGAGTACAAAGGTACTCAGCAAGACTTACAACAGATCCTATCATACATGCATCATTATCAACAAGGGTAGTGGAGTTCATAGCAGCAAGCCAGCTTTGACTCTTGGCTAACCTATACTACAACTCTCAGCAGATTGCAAGATAAGACTACGTACACGAGTCCTCTACTCACCATAACAATACACCACCGTGGATCCTCTCCCGTCATCCTACGGAAGGGCCGTCCACGGCACTCACACTTGTCTGGAGGCTTTTAATAGTATCCATCAACTTATCTATGAACTGTAAGAGCAACCAAGTGGTCCGTACCGCGAACAACGGCTATTCGAATAGATTGGTAACCCTGCAGGGGTGTACTTCTTCACACACGCTTCCACCACTTATCGCCGTTTACTCGACATGTACTCGGCAACGTTCAAGCGGAAGCCCAGCGAGGGTGTCGGCCATGACCTGACTAACCACAGAAGTCCCTAGTCCAGATTTATCGCCTATTTGGGTTCCATCCATGGGGAGATCCGGCCGGGGTGTCACTCACGACCCCAAACTATGTCTACAGGGTTCCCGAGTCACCAAACAGGCGACTGGTACACCGTGCCACGTACCTGCCGCATCACAGCCCACCCCGAGGGTCAGCGCTGAGCACGACCACCAGTAAACTACAAACACCAGAAACTAGTTGCAACTCCTGGACAGAGGACAAGGGCAGTTAATAAGTCGAGAGAGCTTGGAGCGCCCGGAGCCCAATGCGTGGTAGTAGCTGTAACTTGAATCACACATACACATCTCTTGTCCTATGGACGGTTCCAATGAAACAACCCACCATGTAGTCCTACATGGCCTTTCTTCGATACCTTTACCAAACATGTTCCACACTTCCCTCTCTTTATCGAGCATGATCATTTCTCTCTGATCCATCACCCAGAGGAACCAGACCTGACACAACTCTAAGCATAGCAGGCAACATAAACAAATAGCGTGGTGGATCACACATCACATGGCTCAATCAACTCCTACACATGCTAGTGGGTTTCAACTATTTACTGTGGCAATGACAGGTCATGCAAAGGAATAGGGTTCAACTACCGCAGCAAGTAGCAGTTCACACATGATGGGCCTCGAACCCCTCGTTGGTTACCCCAAGTGGAAGGTGTAAGATGCAGTAAGTAGAAGTGTTTTCCCTTAGCAAAGATGCCAAGGATCGAATCCCCAGAGACTCCTAGGTTCAACAAGTAGGTGTCAATTGCTACGGCGCCAGATTAGTAGCAATCAACGTGGACCTGCACAAAGATACAAATAACTTTGCTCCCAACGAGTACAGAGAGGTTGTCAATCCCTCCGGCCTTGTAGTTCACAAAGGATTAAAAGCAATGATAGTAGTGACAGATAGTGTTTTGCAATAGTAAATAATAACGGAAAGTAAATAGCTGATGTGATCAATGATGGTAATATGGACCGGAGTCTCATGATGTTCACTAGTGATGTCTCTCTCCCAAAAGACGATAAAACAACTATGTGAGGTAAACAAATTACAGCTGGGCAATTGACAGGACCACGAACGCAAACCAATCCTGACTACATTGCAAGAAAGGTTGAGGTTCAAAGCATGGGCGGTATGCCAAAGTAAGTAGACCGAAATCCATCAATATCTACTACTAATCATCCACCTTGAGATATCTATCCAGAACATCTCGCTGGTATTAAGTTGCGAGTCCCACCCATAGTGTAAACTCAATGCAACAGACAACTGCATTAAAAGAACTTTGCGTAAAGTAAACAATCCTTGCACCCGCGGGCACAAGCACTATTGTTTTCCCCCTTGTGGCAACAGCACATCCCCTAGACTCATGTTTCTGTCACTCAAGCTAGTCATCGAGGGGCATGAACCCACAATCGAGCATAACGTTCCCTCTTGGAGTCACTACCTATTACTCGGCCAAAGCAATAAATAACAACGGAGAACATGCAAGAATTACTTATGAACTAAAATATAAAAGAGGTGAATCAAATATATTACTCAAGATCAATCTGAACATAATCTCATAATCCATCGGATCCCAGCAAACTCAACATAGCAACAATATAAGGATTACATAGGTGCCTCGATCATGTAGGGCAGCTCACGAGGACTAATTAGTGAAGCACAAGAACGGGAGGAGAACATCACATAGCTACTGGTCATGGACTCATGGTCCAAGGGAGACTACTCACGAGTCATCCGGGAGGCGTCCATGGTGGTGGAGAAGCTCCCGATGGTGATCGTCCCCTCCGGCAGGGTGCCGGGAAGAGTTCTCCTGGTGCTCCCGATCTTGGAAGCGGCGGCGGCGGCGGAACATAGATGGGATCGCGAAAAGAGTTTCTGTTCTGAGGGTTTCGGAGGGTCCTTTAAATATATGCCAAAGTAGGGCACCGGGGGAGTCTCGGGGGGCCCAGGCGCCCCCCCTGCGCGACCCAAGGGGGGGGGGGGGGGGCGCCGCCAGGGCGCCTAGAGCCCTGGTGGCCCCCCCAGGCTGCCCTTCGGACGCAGTGTTGTTTCCGGAACGCTGATTTTTATATAATTTTTCTGGATTTTTCTGGGCAGTTCTCGAAACATGAAAATCTGAAATACAAAAACAGCCGAAAACAGAAACTGGCACTGGGGTGCACTGGATTAGTAAGTTAGTCCAAATATGATCAAAAGTGTATGGAAGTGCATGAATATCATAGCAATATCACCCAAAAGTGGCATGGAGCAAGCAGAAATTATAGATACGTTTTGGACGTATCAACATCCCCAAGCTTAATTCCTGCTCGTCCTCGAGTAGGTAAATGATAACAAGAATAATTTCTGTGGTGACATGCTATTAACCATATAGGACTTTTTCATAGTCATATGACAAAAGCTTACTGATACAATGATTCTAAAGTAATTAAGTTGCCTCAAGAGAAAATCACAAATGACTGAAAGTTTTACAATATGAAACTGAAACATCAAAAAGATTTGCAATGAACATGATGTGCAAATATGATAAAGTGATATCTAGCTTGCCCCCTTTAGTGATGCAAAACATAAATGCAGGGGCACCTTCAAGGTTTAAGTGATGACTAGATACAATCATTTCAGAATAAACGATATCACAATCATGCAAAAGACAATGCTACTTTGGGACAATGCACATTACACTCAGAATGACAATCATGCTCTCAGTAGTTGGTGCTTTAACATAAAGGTAAAAGAAAGGTTAAGTGCTAGAGCTTTTTATTTTGAAAACATGGAAGCAATTGTGTCAACGGTAGTAGTACTTCATATGTGTCATGCATAAAACATCCTATAAGTTGCAAGCCTCATGCATCGTATACCAATAGTGCTTGCTCCTTGTCCTAATTAGCTCGGATCTCCATGGGTTATCATTGCATTACATATGTTTTGACCAAGTGTCACAAAGGGGTACCTCTATGCCACCTGTACAAAGGTCCAAGGAGATAAATCGCATTTGATTTCTCGTTTTTGATAGATCTCAACTTGAGGACATCCATACCGGGACAACATAGAAAATAGATGATGGACTCCTCTTTAATGCATAAGCATATTCTCATGAGAGATTGAGGATTAAGGTCCAAGCTAAAACTTCCACCATGATGCATGGCTTTGGTTGGCGGCCCAATGTTCTTCTCTAACAATATGCATATTCATACAACCCACGGTAAATCACCCTTACTTCAGACAAGACGAACATGCATAGCAACTCACATGATATTCAATAAAAGTGTGACAGTTGATGGCGTTCCCAGAAACATGGTTACCGCTCAGCAAGCAACTTATAAGAAATAAGATACATAAGCAACATATTCTTTACCACAATAGTTTTTAGGCTACTTTCCCATGAGCTATGTATTGCATGGTTAGTTTCCTTAGTGCAGGTGGAGGTTAGCAAAAGACTGGGAGCGACCAACTAAGAGAGCAGTGACGGTCATAATCATGCAGAGCGACAAAGCAATATTGAATCAGGCATGGTAGTTATATCGCTACTCAGAAATAAAAGATCATCAAGGCTTGACAGACTTTCTTTACAGTCTTAAATATGCGTGAGCATACGCCAAGTCAATCAAAATAAATTCTCGAAGGAATATATTACTAAACCATACCACATCATAGGCAAACAAACCAAGTTGGTACTCGAATAACACATTGGGAACCCCCCAGCTATTTGAGATTAACCATAAGAAAACCTGAACTACTAAGCACCATCATGCAAGTAGCATCTTTATCATAGACACATTAACCAATGCAACAGAAGCAAACTCTCTTGATAAGGTGAGCATGGTAATTAAAGAGAGTTCTAGCAACCAACTAAACAAAAGCTCTTTGAAAAGATAAGCATGAATACTAAGAGCAGAGTATGATAGTAGCTATTAAAAGACAAAGAACACACACAGCATAGATAGACATGAAAATTCTATGTTGTTCTAGGTAGAAGTGAAGCGTGTTTCTCTCCCACATAAAGGAATGCTGAGTTCCGACTCGTTATGAAAAACTAAAAAGAAAACTAAAAGCAAGACGCTCCAAGCATAGCACATAACACATGAAGTGATAAAAATATAGCCAAACGAAAGACGAACAGATAATGTTGATGGAGAAGGGGATGCACGGGGGCATCCCCAAGCTTAGACGCTTGAGTCTCCTTGAATATTTCTTGGGGGTGCACGGGGGCATCCCCAAGCTTGAGCGCTTGACACTCCTGAATCTTTTTATCATCTTCCCTCGCACACTTGAAAACTCCCTTCATACATAACTCATCATAATCTGATTAGCGAGGTTAGTACCCTTAATAAAATAATTATACCTTGCTGGAAATAAGGATATTCTTAAAGTTCTACTGTTTCTCAAGATTGCCAAAAGGTTTTTGCAAAGAAAAAGCAAGTTCTTGATTTGCAAAGTGAAGGTAAGGCAAAACAGGACAGAATCTGTGAAAAACAGAACATCAGGCAGTAATCGATCTGTTCGGGATACTTCTGCAACTCAAATCAAAAAACTCAGAACAGACGCACGAAAGACAATTATATGGAGAACGCTGTCGAAAAAATTCAGACCAAAAAGATGATCTGGTGATTTATACGAATTTTTATATCCAAGGACAGAATCTGTTTCCTGGACAGCACCTCACAACTTTTGAACTTTCTAGCAATCGGAGGCTATACTTGACACAAATATGAAAAGCAAAGATACAATGATGATGCTACAGCAGTAAACAACATCAAGACACAACAAAAGCAAAAAATTTATTCATGTGGGCTGCCTCCCAAAAGCGCTTTCTTTTATGCCTTTAAGCTAGGCATAATGCATAGATCAAGTTTTATCAAGAGTAAAATAATAGCTAGCCCGTACAACGGACTCAAAAGGTAACTTGATCTTCTTTCGAGGGAAGTGTTCCATCCCTTTCTTGAGAGGAAACTGAAATTTTATATTACCCTCTTTCATGTCAATGACAGCACCAACGGTGCGCAAAAAGGGACGTCCCAAAATAATTGGACAAGAAGGATCACATTCAATATCCATAATAGTGAAATCAACGGGCACATAATTATCATTGACAACAATAAGAACATCGTCGATCCTCCCCAAAGGTTTCTTTATGGAAGAGTCAACGAGACGAACACCAAAAGAACAAGATTCATAAGGTTTCAATTTAAGCATATCATATATCCTTTTGGGCATAACAGAGGTACTAACACCAACATCACATAATGCATAACAAGAGAAGTCATTCAAATTATTTTTTATCATAGGATCCCAACCATCTTCTAGCTTTCTAGGTACGGAGGCTTCTACTCTAAGTTTCTCCTCCCTAGCTTTAATGAGAGCATTAGTGATATGCTCTGTGAAGGCAAGGTTAAGCGTGCTAGTGCGGGGATCTCTAGACATCTTGTGAAGGAAATCAATAACTTCTGTAAGAGTGCAATTATCAAAATCAAGGTCACGAGCATCAAGTAAAGTGGTAGTGGTGTCCTTAAGGTTTACTTGTTTGGTAGCTTCTATAGTCATAGCATCACCATTAATAGGTCCATTGGGACCATGAGTACATTGGGTGCTAAGAGTTTGAACATCCTCAATAACTTGGATAGTAGCAACAGTGTGGTGGGTAGGAAGGCTCTTAATTCTTTCCTCTTCCTCCCTTTCTCTAGCCCATCTTTCTTTAAGCTTAGCCATCATCCTAATGTTTTCATTAATTTGTACTTGAGTAGCATTAATAGGGATGACTTCCCTCTCCTTAAGAGGAGAAGTTTCAATTTTTAGCAATTTTACCTCATTGGCTAAGTGGTCAACCTTAAAAGAAAGATCATCTAGTTTATGTAGTTTCTCTTCTACATTCTTATTAAAGGCTTTTTGGGTAGTGATGAAATCTCTAAGCATGGTCTCTAGTTCAGTATTGGAGTTCTTGGTACTAGGATAAGCATTGTTGTTCCCATAAGAGTTAGAGGGGAACGGTCTAGGATTGTTACCAAAGTTACTCCTATAAGCATTGTTGTTAAAACTGTTTCTAGAGATAAAATTCACATCTACTTGTTCTTGAGCAATCAAAGAATTTAAAGGAACATCACGAGGATCAATAGTAGATTGCTTCGAAAGTAGAGACATGATCAAGTCAACTTTTTCGTTAAGGGAGGAAATCTCCTCGACAGAGTTTACCTTCCTACCTGTGGGAGCGCGTTCGGTGTGCCATTGGGAATAGTTGGTCATCATCTCATCGAGAAGCTTCGTGGCAGCACCAAGTGTAGTTGACATAAAAGTTCCTCCCGCGGCCGAATATAACTAGTTCCGCGAGGTAAAGTTCAAGCCTGCATAAAAAGTTTGGATAACCATCCAAGTAGTCAAACCGTGAGTAGGGCAGTTCTTGATAAGAGATTGCATACGTTCCCAAGCTTGGGCAACGTGTTCATTATCCAATTGTTTAAAATTCATTATGTTACTTCTAAGCTGGATAATTTTAGCAGGTGGATAGTATTTTCCAATAAAAGCATCTTTGCACTTGTCCCAAGAATCTATGCTATTTCTAGGCAAAGACTGAAACCAAATTTTAGCTCCTCCTCTCAAAGAGAAAGGAAAAAGCTTGAGCTTAACAATATTACCATCTATTTCTTGGTAGTTTTGCATATCACAAAGTTCAACAAAGTTGTTCAAGTGTAAAGCAGCATCATCTCCAGCACCGGAGAATTGTTCTTTCATAACTAAGTTCAGTAAAGCAGGTTTAATTTCATATGAAGGTGCTGAAGTGGCAGGTGTAGTGATAGGTGTGCTGATAAAGTCATCGTTGTTGTGACTAGTGAAGTCACACAACTTGGTGTTCTCGGTGGAACCCATAGTAGCAAGCAAGCAAGATAACTATTTTTGTGATTTTCGATAAAAAGGTACTAAAGCAAAAAATGAAAGGTAAACTAGCAAGACTAAAAAGCAAAGGTAAAAGATAGCATGCAACTCCCCTATCCTGAAGAGTGGAGTCCCCGGCAACGGCGCCAGAAAATACTCCTTGATGGGCCTCGAACCCCTCGTTGGTTACCCCAAGTGGAAGGTGTAAGATGCAGTAAGTAGAAGTGCTTTCCCTTAGCAAAGATGCCAAGGATCGAATCCCCAGAGACTCCTAGGTTCAACAAGTAGGTGTCAATTGCTACGGCGCCAGATTAGTAGCAATCAACGTGGACCTGCACACAGATACAAATAACTTTGCTCCCAACGAGTACAGAGAGGTTGTCAATCCCTCCGGCCTTGTAGTTCACAAAGGATTAAAAGCAATGATAGTAGTGATAGATAGTGTTTTGCAATAGTAAATAATAACGGAAAGTAAATAGCGGATGTGATCAATGATGGTAATATGGACCGGAGTCTCATGATGTTCACTAGTGATGTCTCTCTCCCAAAAGACGATAAAACGGCTATGTGAGGTAAACAAATTACAGCTGGGCAATTGACAGGACCACGAACGCAAACCAATGCTGACTACATTGCAAGAAAGGTTGAGGTTCAAAGCATGGGCGGTACGCCAAAGTAAGTAGACCAAAATCCATCAATATCTACTACTAATCATCCACCTTGAGATATCTATCCAGAACATCTCGCTGGTATTAAGTTGCGAGTCCCACCCATAGTGTAAACTCAATGCAACAGACAACTGCATTAAAAGAACTTTGCGTAAAGTAAACAATCCTTGCACCCGCGGGCACAAGCACCGTTGTTTTCCCCCTTGTGGCAACATCACATCCCCTAGACTCATGTTTCTGTCACTCAAGCTAGTCATCGAGGGGCATGAACCCACAATCGAGCATAACGTTCCCTCTTGGAGTCACTACCTATTACTCGGCCAAAGCAATAAATAACAACGGAGAACATGCAAGAATTACTTATGAACTAAAATATAAAAGAGGTGAATCAAATATATTACTCAAGATCAATTTGAACATAATCTCATAATCCATCGGATCCAGCAAACTCAACATAGCAACAGCATAAGGATTACATAGGTGCCTCGATCATGTAGGGCAGCTCACGAGGACTAATTAGTGAAGCACAAAAACGGGAGGAGAACATCACATAGCTACTGGTCATGGACTCATGGTCCAAGGGAGACTACTCACGAGTCATCCGGGAGGCGTCCATGGTGGTGGAGAAGCTCCCGGTGGTGATCCTCCCCTCCGGCAGGGTGCCGGGAAGAGTTCTCCTGGTGCTCCCGATCTTGGAAGCGGCGGCGGCGGCGGAACAGAGATGGGATCGCGAAAAGAGTTTCTGTTCTGAGGGTTTCAGAGGGTCCTTTAAATATATGCCAAAGTAGGGCACCGGGGGAGTCTCGGGGGGCCCAGGCGCCCCCCGGCGCGGCCCAGGGGGGGGGGGGGGCGCCGCCAGGGCGCCTGGTGGCCCCCCCAGGCTGCCCTTCGGACGCAGTGTTGTTTCCGGAACGCTGATTTTTATATAATTTTTCTGGATTTTTCTGGGCAGTTCTCGAAACGTGAAAACCTGAAATACAAAAACAGCCGAAAACAGAAACTGGCACTGGGGTGCACTGGATTAGTAAGTTAGTCCAAATATGATCAAAAGTGTATGGAAGTGCATGAATATCATTGCAATATCACCCAAAAGTGGCATGGAGCAAGCAGAAATTATAGATATGTTTTGGACGTATCAACACGCTGTTGCCTTAATGCAGTAAAAGAGAGTAGGAGCGAGAAGATGGGTTTGTATCGGAATGATCAATGGGTTGCTTGCCTGACAGATTGGTTGTCGGGTACTGCTCTTCAGTTGGATATGCAGTTGTATCCTCGGTAGCAGGACCTACCACGGAGAACACCGACGATACAATCAATATACAAACAAATGCAACAATATGATGCATGCTCATGACATGGCAAGATGAATGTGTTTTGGGCTAATGCAACTATAAACAGAAAGGTTTGAGCCCATTTGAATCAAAGATTCAAATTTATACCCAAACTATTATTTATTAAAATGCATTATCATGTTTTAATGTGAACAGCAAGGTTAACTTGCTCAAACATGCATAAAACTAGTGCCATTGGAAAGATTGGATTTTTCTGATCAATTTATATATATAAATCTTTTCCATCTGAGCTACTGTTGAATTTATATGATTTTTTGAAGTTTAAAGCATTTTCTGGAATTTCCTGAATTGTTTTAAATCAATTAATCCCAGAAAAGCATTTACTGCGTCAACATGACATCATGCTGACGCAGTAAATGCTTTTCTGGGATTAATTGATTTAAAACAATTCAGGAAATTCCAGAAAATGCTTTAAACTTCAAAAACTCATATAAATTCATGCTGACGTCAGCAGGTCAACAGACCTGCCATGTCAAACTTGACTGGTGGGTCCCGCGTGTTAGTGTCATTAGGTTAACTAATTAAATTAAACTGCTAATCCTAATTAACTTAGCCGGCTGGGCCCACATGTCATTGACTCCAGGGGGTCAACCTGGGCCCACCCGTGGTCAAACGGGGTCAAACTGACCGGCGTTTAGCCGCCAGCGAGGCCAAACGCGGCGGTGGGGTGCGGGATTCGTGCTCCGGCGACCAAATCGACGGCGGAGCACGTCTACGTGCTGCTGGTGAAGTGCCGCGTCGAGTGGTGGTGGCGGTTGGCCTCAGGGTCGCCGAAAAAGGTGCCGGCGACGACCTTGGCGGCTGCCGGAGCTCAGGTGAGCTCAGGCTAGTCGCTAGAGGGCACGGCGAGGCTCGTGGTGAGGTGCTCTAGGCTCCTGGGGGTGCGGTGGAGCTGATGGATAGGGTGGCGCGGCCGTTGGGTGGCCGGAGCCTCGTCGGCGATGAGCTCCGTGGCGCCGCGTGCGGGTGAGCTTCATGCAGTCGGTACAGAGCTCGAGGGGGGAAAATGAGAGGATGGGGAGGTAGCCAGGCTCACGGCGGTCGCGTTGGAGTTGACGGCGAGGTCGGGGATGAGCTGCTGCGACAGTGAGGTCGCCGGCGATCTCGACGGCCGAACGAGGGAGAAGTGCTCGAGGACGGCGTGTTGGAGCTTCCGGCGATGCGTGGCTCGTCGGGGAGGCGTAGCAGACGGTGGCGGAGCTCGGGGACACGACGGCGAGGCGAGGGGAGCTCGGTGGCTGCGACTATGGCGGCAGGACGGCGGCGGGTGCGTCGGCTATGGCGCGGGGAGGGCGAGGGAGAGAGGTAGGGGGAAAGTGGAGATGTCCAGCGGCTTCGAGGCGCGACGTGGAGGTCGTCCAGGCCGTTCCCGCGGTGAGGCGGCGGCCAGGGCGGTAGGCAGCTGCCGCGGTGGCGCGCGGCCGTGCGCCGGCGTCACCTGCCGGCTGGCTGCCAAAGCAGCTGGCTGGCTCGGGCCAGCACAGTGCCTGGCCGCCAGGTGGGCCGGCTGGTCCAGGTAAGTGGGTTGTGCCCTCTTTCTCTCTCTTTTCTATTTTTCTTTCTGTTTTGTTTCTTTTTCAACTTTGTTGAATTAATAAAAATGCTAGAGCATCTTTATAAATCATAAAACTAACCATGCTCACTGTATATAATATGAACAACATGGAACATTTTAGTTTATGATTATTTGGGCACCTAAAATATTTATAGTATTTAAATGCCCAAATGCAAATACAATATGAATTAATCCAGAGACCTTTGGATGTCCTAGAAAATTGTGCACCATTTTTGTCAGAGGTTTAAGACCAAGGCAAAGATGATGAACATTTTTGAAGGGCATTTTGGGTACATTGGAAAAGATTTTATTAAACCCTAGTTGTTAGAAGAGGGGTGCTGGGGTTTCTGTCATCGCCATTTCAGGTTTCTGCAAAAAGTAAACATGATGCACACTCTAGCTAGTCCTAATGCAAGCACTGACTAGGGATGTGACAACTCACCCCCACTCAAAAGAATCTCGTCCCGAGATTCGGGTTCCTCCGGAAGAAGGGTGGGGTACTCAAGTCGAAGACGATCCTCCGTTTCCCAAGTGGCTTCATTCTCGGGATGATGTGACCATTGAACCTTGAGAAACTTGATATTATGACGTCGTGTGGTACGCTCGGTTTGATCAAGAATACGAACGTGGTATTCTCGATATGTGAGATTGTCCTGGAGATCAAGCGTTTCATGGTCCACTCCGCGGATAGGATCCGAGAAGCAACGTCTGAGTTGAGAAACGTGGAAGACATCATGAACTCTGGAAAGATGCGCAGGTAGTTCCAATTGGTAGGCAACTTCTCCTCGTTTGGCAAGAATGCGAAAAGGACCGATGTAACGAGGAGCCAATTTGCCTTTGATATCGAAGCGATGGGTTCCCTTAAGAGGAGTAACCCGAAGGTAAGCCTTATTGCCGACTTCAAAAGTCACAGCCTTATGATGACTATCATATTGGCTCTTCTGGCAAGACTGGGCTGTTTTCAATTCCTCACGAGCGATGCGAACTTGCTCTTTTGCTTCCTGGATCATATCCGGACCAAAGAATTGTCTTTCCCCGGGTTCTGACCAGTTAAGAGGCGTTCGACACCTCCGTCCATACATAACTTCGAAGGGAGCCTTGCCCAAGCTAGCTTGACAACTATTGTTATAAGCAAATTCAGCGAATGGAAGACACTTTTCCCAATCCATACCGAAAGAGATGACAGAGGCTCGAAGCATATCTTCCAGAATTTGATTGACTCGTTCTACTTGACCACTTGACTGAGGATGAAAGGCGGTGCTGAAAGAGAGATGAGTCCCCATAGCCTTTTGGAAACTTTCCCAAAATCGAGAGGTGAAAAGACTTCCACGATCTGAGTTAATCTCCAATGGCACACCATGAAGAGATACTATCCGAGAGATATACAAGTCTGCTAGCTGGCTAGCGGTTATACTCTCTCGAACAGGCAGGAAATGGGCTACTTTGGAGAGATGGTCGATAACGACGAAGATAGCATTATTCCCTTTCCTATTCCTGGGAAACCCGGTAATGAAGTCCATACCTGTTGGGGAACGTAGTATTTTAAAATTTTCCTACGATCACGCAAGATCTATCTACCAGATGCATAGCAACAAGAGGGGAGAGTGTGTCTACGTACCCTCGTAGGCCGGGAGCGGAAGCGTCAAGTGACGCGGTTGATGTTGTCGAACTTCTTCGCGATCCAACCGATCAAGCACCGAACGTACGACACCTCCGCGTTCAGCACATGTTCAGCTTGATGACGTCCCACGAGATCTTGATCCAGTTGAGCTTCACGGGAGAGTTTCGTCAGCACGACGGCGTGGTGACGGATATGATGTATTCACCGACGCAGGGCTTCGCCTAAACACCGCGACGGTATGACCGAGGTGTGTTTCTGTGGAGGGGGGCACCGCACACGGCTAAAACTATTCAACTTGTGTGTCTTTGGGTGCCCCCCTGCCCCCGTATACAAAGGAGCAAGGGGGGAGGCCGGCCGGCCCTTGTTTGGTGCGGCTAGGGGTGCAATCCTACTAGGAATAGGATTGCAATCCTATTCCTAGTAGGAATCACCAAAGAAGGAAGAGAGGGAAAGGAAAAGAGGGAGAGGTGGCGCCCCCCAATCCTAGTCCAACTAGGAACCCTAGGTGGGGCACCGGCCAGCCCTATGGGCTGCCTCTCTCTTTCCCTTAAGGCCCATTATGGACCATCCCCCTTCGTAGGGGGTTCCGGTAACCCCCTCCGGCAATCCCGTTAAATCCGAAACTTTTCCAGAACACTTCCGGTGTCCGAATATAGTCGTCCAATATATCAATCTTTATGTCTCGGACATTCCGAGACTCCTCGTCATGTCCATGATCTCATCCGGGACTCAGAACTACCTTCGGTACATCAAAACTCATAAACTCATAATACCGATCGTCATCAAACGTTAAGCGTGCGGACCCTACGGGTTCGAGAACTATGTAGACATGACCGAGACTCATCTCCGGTCAATAACCAATAGCGGAACCTGGATGTTCATATTGGCTCCTACATATTCTACGAAGATCTTTTATCGGTCAAAACCGCATAACAACATACGTTGTTCCTTTTGTCATCGGTATGTTACTTGCCCGAGATTCGATCGTCGGTATCTCTATACCTAGTTCAATCTCGTTACTGGCAAGTCTCTTTACTCGTTCCGTAACACATCATCTCGTGACTAACTCATTAGTCTTTTGCTTGCAAGGCTTATTGTGATGTGTGTTACCGAGAGGGCCCAGAGATACCTCTCTGACACTCGGAGTGACAAATCCTAATCTTGATCTATGCCAACACCACGAATACTTTCGGAGACACCTGTAGAGCATCTTTATGATCACCCAGTTACGTTGTGACGTTTGATAGCACACAAGGTGTTCCTACGGTATTCGGGAGTTGCATAATCTCATAGTCATAGGAACATGTATAAGTCATGAAGAAAGCAATAGCAGTTAAACTAAACGATCATACTGCTATGCTAACGGATGGGTCTTGTCCATCACATCATTCTCCTAATGATGTGATCCCGTTGATCAAATGACAACTCATGTCTATGGCTAGGAAACATAACCATCTTTGATCAATGAGCTAGTCTAGTAGAGGCATACTAGGGACATACTGTTTTGTCTATGTATCCACACATGTACTAAGTTTCCGGTTAATACAATTCTAGCATGAATAAAAGACTTTTATCATGATATAAGGAAATACAAATAACATCTTTATTATTGCCTCTAGGGCATATTTCCTTCAGTCTCCCACTTGAACTAGAGTCAATAATCTAGATTACAACGTGATGATTCTCACACCCATGGAGTCTTGGTGCTGATCATGTTTTGCCCGTGGAAGAGGCTTAGTCAACGGGTCTGCAACATTCAGATCCGTATGTATTTTGCAAATCTCTATGTCTCCCTCCTTGACTAGATCGCGGATGGAATTGAAGCGTCTTTTGATGTGCTTTGTTCTCTTGTGAAACCTGGATTCCTTCGCCAAGGCTATGGCTCCAGTGTTGTCACAAAAGATTTTCATTGGGCCCGATGCACTAGGTACTACACCTAGATCGGATATGAACTCCTTCATCCAGACTCCTTCATTTGCTGCTTCCGAAGCAGCTATGTATTCCGCTTCACACGTAGATCCCGCCACGACGCTCTGCTTGGAACTGCACCAACTGACAGCTCCACCGTTCAATAAAAATACATATCCGGTTTGTGACTTTGAGTCATCCGGATCAGTGTCAAAGCTAGAATCGACGTAACCGTTTACGACGAGCTCTTTGTCACCTCCATATACGAGAAACATATCCTTTGTTCTTTTCAGATACTTTAGGATGTTTTTGACCGATGTCCAGTGATCCACTCCTGGATTACTTTGGTACCTCCCTGCTAGACTTATAGCAAGGCACACATCAGGTCTGGTACACAGCATTGCATACATGATAGATCCTATGGCTGAGGCATAGGGAATGACTTTCATTTTCTCTCTATCTTCTGCAGTGGTCGTGTTGGGGAACGTAGTATTTTAAAATTTTCCTACGATCACGCAAGATCTATCTACCAGATGCATAGCAACGAGAGGGGAGAGTGTGTCTACGTACCCTCGTAGACCGGGAGCGGAAGCGTCAAGTGACGCGGTTGATGTTGTCGAACTTCTTCGCGATCCAACCGATCAAGCACCGAACGTACGGCACCTCCGCGTTCAGCACACGTTCAGCTTGATGACGTCCCACGAGCTCTTGATCCAGTTGAGCTTCACGGGAGAGTTTCGTCAGCACGACGGCGTGGTGACAGATATGATGTGTTCACCGGCGCAGGGCTTCGCCTAAGCTCCGCGACGGTACGACCGAGGTGTGATTCTGTGGAGGGGGGCACCGCACACGGCTAAAACAATTCAACTTGTGTGTCTTTGGGTGCCCCCCTGCCCCCGTATATAAAGGAGCAGGGGAGGGAGGCCGGCCAACCTCTCCTGGTGCGGCTAGGGAGGGAGTCCTACTAGGAATAGGATTGCAATCCTATTCCTAGTAGGATTCACCGAAAGGAAGAAGGGGGAAAGGAATAGGAGAGGTGGCGCCCCCCCAATCCTAGTCCAACTAGGATTCCTAGGTGGGGGCGCCGGCCAGCCCTATGGGCTGTCTCTCTCTCACCCTTTAGGCCCACTATGGACCATCCCCTCTCGTAGGGGGTTCCGGTAACCCCCTCCGGCATTCCCGATAAATCCGAAACTTTTCCGGTATACTTCCGGTGTCCGAATATAGCCGTCCAATATATCAATCTTTATGTCTCGGGCATTCCGAGACTCCTCGTCATGTCCGTGATCTCATCCGGGACTCCGAACTACCTTCGGTACATCAATACTCAAAAACTCATAATACCGATCGTCATCAAACGTTAAGCGTGCGGACCCTACGGGTTCGAGAACTATGTAGACATGACCGAGACTCATCTCTGGTCAATAACCAATAGCGGAACCTGGATGTTCATATTGGCTCCTACATATTCTACGAAGATCTTTTATCGGTCAGAACCGCATAACAACATACGTTGTTCCTTTTGTCAAACGGTATGTTACTTGCCCGAGATTTGATCGTCGGTATGTTTATACCTAGTTCAATCTCGTTGCCGGCAAGTCTCTTTACTCGTTCCGTAACACATCATCTCGTGACTAACTCATTAGTCTTTTGCTTGCAAGGCTTATTGTGATGTGTGTTACCGAGAGGGCCCAGAGATACCTCTCCGACACTCGGAGTGACAAATCCTAATCTTGATCTATGCCAACACCACGAATACTTTCGGAGACACCTGTAGAGCATCTTTATGATCACCCAGTTACGTTGTGACGTTTGATAGCACACAAGGTGTTCCTACGGTATTCGGGAGTTGCATAATCTCATAGTCATAGGAACATGTATAAGTCATGAAGAAAGCAATAGCAGTAAAACTAAACGATCATAGTGCTATGCTAACGGATGGGTCTTGTCCATCACATCATTCTCCTAATGATGTGATCCCGTTGATCAAACGACAACTCATGTCTATGGCTAGGAAACATAACCATCTTTGATCAATGAGCTAGTCTAGTAGAGGCATACTAGGGACATACTGTTTTGTCTATGTATCCACACATGTACTAAGTTTCAAGTTAATACAATTCTAGCATGAATAAACGACATTTATCATGATATAAGGAAATACAAATAACATCTTTATTATTGCCTCTAGGGCATATTTCCTTCAATACCGATTTTGTCCCATTTCCATTCAGGAATAGCTAAAGGTTGAAGGGTGCCAGCAGGCCGTTGATGCTCTGCTTTAACTCGACGACAAACATCGCAGTTAGCAATGAACCGAGCGATTTCTCTCTTCATCCTAGTCCACCAGAACCTCTGGCGTAGGTCCTGATACATTTTGGTACTACCGGGATGAATCGTGAGAGGAGATTCATGGGCCTCCTTAAGGATCAACTGCCGTAGATGTTGGTTCTTGGGAACCACTAAGCGGTTCTCGAAGAAGACAACACCTCTGTTATCAATGGAGAAACAACATGCAACTCCTTTATGAATGTTTCTCTTGATTCGGGAAATACCTGTATCCTGCTTCTCGCAGCTATGATTTGATCCGTAAGGGTGGGTTTCGCCACCAAGGTGTAAAGGAATCCTTGAGGAACAATGTGAAGGTTAAGCTTACGAAATTCCTCGTGGAGAAGTGGTTGCCCTTGTTGTAACATCAGGTTATTACAATAAGACTTACGACTTAGTGCGTCAGCCATGACATTGGCCTTCCCAGGGGTGTAAGTGATTCCAAATTAAGTCGTAATCTGTGAGCAACTCAATCCAACGTCTTTGCCTGAGATTCAAATCCGGTTGGGTGAAGATGTATTTCAGACTTTGGTGATTTGTGAAGATTTCACAGCGATTACCAAGAAGGTAATGTCGCCATGTTTTGAGTGCGTGGACTACAGCTGCAAGCTCTAGATCATGTGTAGAATAGTTATCCTCATGTGGATGCAACTGCCGAGATGCATAGGCAATCACTTGATGATCTTGCATGAGTATGCAACCTAGTCCTTGTCGCGAGGCGTCGCAATAGATAATAAAGTCCTTGGAAAAATCTGGTGGTACCAGTACGGGAGCAGATGTCAGGCGTCTTTTCAGTTCCTGAAAGCTGGACTCGCACTGTGGGGTCCACTCAAACTTTTTATCTTTCTTGAGGAGTTCAGTTAGAGGTTTAGCAACCTTGGAGAAATTCTCGACGAAGCGTCCGCAATAGCTCGCTAAGCCAAGGAAACTCCTAACTTGCTTGACCGATTCAGGTGGAGTCCAATCAAGGACGGCCTGAACTCGCTCGGGATTGACGGCAATACCCGTACCAGAGATTACATGAACCAGATAGGTCACTTCTGGCAACCAGAATTCACACTTGGAGAATTTGGCATAAAGGCGGTGCTCTTGAAGTTTCGTCAATACCAGCCTTAGATGCTTGGCATGATCTTCCTTGTTCTTGGAGTAGATGAGTATATCATCGAGGTATACCACGACGAATTTATCCAAGTACTCCATGAATATAGAATTCATTAGCCGGGAGAAAGTGGCTGGGGCATTGGTTAACCCGAAGGACATGACGGTGTACTCGTATTGGCCATAAAGAGTAACAAAGGCCGTCTTGGGAATGTCCCCATTCTTGATTTTGATTTGATGGTAGCCCAACCTCAAATCCATTTTGGAAAAGACTGGGGATCCAGCGAGCTGATCATACAGATCGTTGATCCTGGGGAGCGGATACTTGTTCTTTATTGTGACCAGATTGACAGGTAGATAATCTACAACCATCCGTTCCGTTCCATCCTTCTTCTTGACGAAGAGGACGGGACAAGCCCAAGGGGAAGAACTAGGATGGATGAAACCCTTTTTCAAGGACTCATCGAGTTGTTTCTTAAGCTCAGTTAGTTCTAGGGGTGCCATCTTATAGGGTGTCCTAGAGATTGGGACAGTTCCTGGAACAAGATCTATCACAAACTCGACATCTCTGTCAGGTGGAACACCTGGCAGTTCTTCTGGAAAGACATCCGCAAAGTCACGGACTACCAGGATATCTTTGAGTTCTGGTAGAGGGCTGGCATTAAGAGAGTAGAGCTGACGCTCAGCCATTCGGGCCAAAACATTCACTGTCTTGCCGGATGGATGTGTAATTTGAACAGTCCTAGTGTAGCAATCAATCTTGGCGTAATGAGCTGTCATCCAGTCCATACCCAAGATGATGTTTATGTCCGAGGACTTGAGAGCTATTAGTAATGCAAGGAAAACAAGTCTATTAACAATAATTTCATTTCCATGGCTTACCCTAGAGGTTTTCCATTTTGAACCAGGAGTTTGAATAACCATGGAAGTGGGCATGTCACAAAAAGTCATGTTGTGCATTCGAGCATAGCTCTCAGATATGAACAAATGAGATGCTCCAGTGTCGAAAAGAACAGATGCCGGATGGCAGTTAACAAGAAGCATACCAAGGATGACGTTAGGATCCTCATAAGCTTCCTTAGTAGAGACATAGTTGACATGACCACGTGCTGTGGGGATTGGCTTGAAATAGTTCACCTTGCCTGTTGGCTTACCACGGCCAACGGACCTTCCTGGCTGGTTCTAAGGACACTCACGCATGTAGTGCCCTGGTTCTCCACACTTGAAGCATGTCACAGTGCCAGTGCGTGGAGCAAACTTGGTAGGTGGTCCTCCATAAGTCTTGGCAGGTGCATACTGTTGAGTTGGGCGAGGCGCCTCATAGGATGGCCTCGGAGTGTACTTGGGGGGCAGAGCAGTGTTAGGGACCCACACACGGCGCTTGTGAGAGCCAGAGCCGGATGAGGAACCAAAGTCACGAGGATGCTTGCGTGTGGCTTCGAAATCAGTCTGGCCCGTCTCAGCACTGATGGCTTTGTTCACCAACTTCTGGAAGGAGGTGCACTCGTGCAGACGTAGATCTCAGCGAAGTTCAGGGCTGAGTCCCTTGCGGAACCTCGCCTGCTTCTTGTCATCGGTGGACACTTCCTCGGGAGCATAGCGTGCCAAGTTGCCAAACTTGCGACTATAGCCATCCACGGTTAGCCGGCCCTGGGTGAAATTGCAGAATTCCTCCCGCTTGTGATCCATGAGACCTTCTGGAATGTGATGTTCACGGAATGCCTCACTGAACTCTGCCCAAGTAGTGAGTTGGCCAGCAGGACGCATGGCCTCAAAGTTTCCCCACCAGAGACTAGCAGGGCCCTCAAGATGGTAGGCAGCGTAAGTATGCTTGTCAGCTTCGGCCACAAGGGCAGAGTGTAGCTTGTGGGTGATACCGCGAAGCCAGTCATCCGCATCCAGAGGTTCAGCGGAATGATGGAACTTCGGTGGGCACATCTTGATAAAGTCATTAATTGACACCACGTCATTCCTCTGGCGAAAACCAGTGTTCTGCTCTATGCGTTCCAGCAGACGATTGGTCTCTCTCTTGTTCCTTTCTGCCTCGAGCATAACTTCAGCCAAGGAGGGTGGTTGGGGCAGATTCTCATCTCTAGCCCCACTAGCCTCACCCTGCTCCTGAGCAGCAGGAGTGCTACGAGTGTTGACCATCCTAGGAAAACAAAACAACGGTTTAGACAAGGATGGCAAAACTTGACATAGGAGTGCAGAATGTAATGGATGACACGGAATGCAGAGATGTTCATCTGTACGACATGGTAATATAGAAACTGCCATATATACACCAGTGGTCATACACACCATACATAGTTTAGTACAAGCCAAGGCTAAAGTACAACTGCGTTCAAGGACGATACATCTCATCAGAGGCACTCCAAGCTCCTATACATTATTTAACTACGCCTCCGGAACTCAGAACACACTAAGTCATATTCCACAAGACGCGCATGACTGTGGAAATACAACTACTACGATACTACTACTGCCACGGTCTAGCTCAGACATTTCCGTAGTAATCTTCATAAAGATTACCACCGTAGCCTGGAAGTGGAACATGTGGATCTGGAAACTCTCGAGCACTCGAAGGCTGTGGACCGTAGGGACATGGATGTGGTCTCGGTCCCGCTGCTAGTGGTAACCGATGCCCACGTGGAGGTGTAATACCCCAGCGTCACGCCAATCCATACGATCGGGCAGACGAGTCCGCACGGGGTACAAATCCCGCATATACAGATATCCGGCATGCACGACAGGTGCAAGCCGTGTCAAAGTAGTCCAGTGGGCGGCTCGAGTATTATAAAGCTCCATCCGGAGGGCACGGACCTCATGGTCCCTATCCTCCAGCATCTGAGTAGTAGTCTGAAGCAGTGGCTCCTCATGAGCAGCATCAGTATACATACCAGTGTAGTAGCCTTTCGCTCCAGGAAGTGAGGCTGGCATGTAGCAGAACTCAGTGTTCAGCAGCAGGGCATGCCTAGCTCGGATGATGGTCATCATCGAGTAAGCGGCATCCTGCACTGCCATCTCGATGGTAACCCCGAGTCCATAAGACCAATGGATGGGGTCGGTAGCTCCGGGATATGAGGGGTATATCCGGACTGTGCAGAAATACTGACTCTGGTTGAAATCCCGGTACTGTTCCTCCACAGTGTACTCAGGATACCAACGGTAGCCAGTCTCAGTCAACACACGGACTAGCATGGCCGTGTGACCTGGCACGTTAATGCATCGAGTCAAACGGACCACCTGGTGAGGTGTGCGATCAGACATCTGAAACACGAAATAATGCAAAGGCATTAGAATTTCTGGAAGAAATCGGGCAGCATAACAACTGTAAATGCTCAAAAAAAAGATTTTGAGACATCATACAAATGATAGCATAGCCACTCAACAACATCATATCAAGGTTCTGGGTCCAACTAATCGACATACTAGAAGGGTAGAAACCGAACTGAGGCTTGAAACCAACAATCCTAAGAGTCTACGGATTAGTAACACGTGAACCTAGTAAGGATGAAAGGCCTAGTCCTAAACCCCCGTAGAAAGAATAGGCTGACTCAGATCAGAAGGGCATAAGGTAAAGAAGTAAAAAGAGCCTTACGTTCCCTTCCACAATCAATTCCCCTACATATAACTAAGATTTTTCTAGACTCAACATCAACCAGTCTGGCTTGAGAAACCTACA
Organism: Secale cereale; assembly: GCA_902687465.1. Taxonomy (NCBI): domain Eukaryota; kingdom Viridiplantae; phylum Streptophyta; class Magnoliopsida; order Poales; family Poaceae; genus Secale; species Secale cereale. Next base: position 766,533,067 of record LR738714.1, on the reverse strand, counting down.
TGCAGTCCGGCTCTGATGCCAACGCTGTCAGGACCCCGATCCTAAGTCACACCGACCTAGCTTGTAACACATCATATCACTTTGCGGCCTCACGCACGGTATCCCCACGGGTTCCACCTTACCTGGCCCGGGACCGTTTGTGCATTTTGGCACACGTATATGATAGTGTCGCTAGCATCCATATGACAGAGAACCCGGGCCGACATGGCTAGTTATAAACCAAAAGTGGCACTAAATTACAGAGACATGCATCCATGACCCAGCAACGAACGTGTCGGTCATCAACGTATGAACCCAAGTCGTAGCAAGCTACATGGACTTAAAGGAACAACGCGTGACATTTCCCCTAAGGGACAGACACAGGAACAAAGAAGGACACATGCCGGCCAGCCTACGTGTTCTAGAGCAGTAGGAAGCTACCAAGGCTCAGTGGAAGCACTAGGAGGCATGTCCCTGTAAGATAGGGTAACAAGGGTAAACAACTAGGTGTCGGATCCCACACATACCAAGCATTTCAACATACACACAATATGCTCAATATGTGCAAATACAACATCGCATCACAACAGAACTCTATGACTCAAAGTACTTTATTTAAGAGGCTCCGAAGAGCGATACATAACATATCCATACAGGTAGGGGTCACATGACCCAACACTCAAGTCATACAATCATACAAGCACAAGCGGAAGCTAACATGTCTGAGTATAGACAACTTGGAAATAAAATAGGCTTGGTGTAGCCTGACTATCTACAAGGCCCTTCACAAGCTTAGGATCTCCGTCTGGGTAGCAAGCTACTCGTCGACGTCAACGTCTATGTGAAACCCATCAGAAGGGGCAGGGTTCTCTTCTGCAATAGTTATTAAACAAACATGAGTACAAAGGTACTCAACAAGACTTACAACATATCCTATCATACATGCATCATTATCAACAAGGGTAGTGGAGTTCATAGCAGCAAGCCAGCTTTGACTCTTGGCTAACCTATACTACAACTCTCAGCAGATTGCAAGATAAGACTACGTACACGAGCCCTCTACTCACCACAACAATACACCGCCGTGGATCCTCTCCCGTCATCCTACGGAAGGGCCATCCACGGCACTCACACTTGTCTTGAGGCTTTTAGTAGTATCCATCAACTTGTCTATGAACTGTAAGAGCAACCAAGTGGTCCGTGCCGCGAATAACGGCTATTCGAATAGATTGGCAACCCTGCAGGGGTGTACTTCTTCACACACGCTTCCACCATTTATCGCCGTTTACTCGACATGTACTCGGCAACCTTCATGTGGAAACCCAGCGAGGGTGTCGGCCACGACCTGACTAACCACACAAGTCCCTAGTCCAGGTTTATCGCCTATTTGGGTTCCATCCGTGGGAAGATCCGGCCGGGGTGTCGCTCACGGCCCGAAACAATGTGTACAGGGTTCGCGAGTCATCAAACGGGCGACCGGTACACCGTGCCACGTACCTGCCGCATCACAGCCCACCCCGAGGGTCAGCGCTGAGCACGACCACCAGTAAACTAAAAACGCCAGAAAGTAGTTGCAACTCCTGGACAGAGGACAAGGGCAGTTAATAAGTCGAGAGAGCTTGGAGCGCCCGGAGCCCATTGCGTGGTAGTAGCTGTAACTTGAATCACATATACAGATCTCGGGTCCTATGGACGGTTCCAATGAAACAACCCACCATGTACTCCTACATGGCCTTTCATCGATACCTTTACCAAACATGTTCCACACTTCCCTCTCTTTATCGAGCATGATCATTTCACTCTGATCCATCACCCAGATGAACCAGACCTGACACAACTCTAAGCATAGCAGGCAACATAAACAAATAGCATGGTGGATCACACATCACATGTCTCAATCAACTCCTACACATGCTAGTGGGTTTCAACTATTTACTGTGGCAATGACAGGTCATGCATAGGAATAAGGTTCAACTACCGCAACAAGTAGCAGTTCACATGCTGTTGCCTTAATGCAGTAAAAGAGAGCAGGAGCGAGAAGATGGGTTTGTATCGGAATGATCAATGGGTTGCTTGCCTGACAGATTGGTTGTCGGGTACTGCTTTTCAGTTGGATACGCAGTTGTATCCTCGGGAGCAGGACCTACCACGGAGAACACCGACGATACAATCAATATACAAAAAATGCAACAATGACATGGCAAGATGAATGTGTTTTGGGCTGATGCAACTATAAACAGAAAGGTTTGAGCCCATTTGAATCAAAGATTCAAATTTATACCCAAACTATTATTTATTAAAATGCATTATCATGTTTTAATGTGAATATCAAGGTTAACTTTCTCAAACATGCATGAAACCAGTGCCATTGGAAAGACTGGATTTTTCTGATCAATTTTCATATATAAATCTTTTCCATCTGAGCTACTGTTGAATTTATATGATTTTTTGAAGTTTAAAGCATTTTCTGGAATTTCCTGAATTGTTTTAAATCAATTAATCCCAGAAAAGCATTTACTGCGTCAGCATGACATCATGCTGGCGTCATCATGACATCATGCTGACGTCAGCAGGTCAACAGACCTGGTCTAGGTCAAACCTGACTGGTGGGTCCCGCGTGTCAGTGTCATTAGGTTAACTAATTAAATTAAACTGCTAATCCTAATTAACTTAGCCGGCTGGGCCCACATGTCATTGACTCCAGGGGATCAACCTGGGCCCACCCGTCGTCAAACGGGGTTAAACTGACCGGCGTTTAGCCGCCGGCGAGGCCAAACGCGGCGGTGGGGTGCGGGATTCGTGCTCCGGCGACCAAATCGACGGCGGAGCACGTTTACGTGCTGCTGGTGAAGTGCCGCGTCGAGTGGTGGTGGCGGTAAGCCTCGGGGTCGCCGGAAAAGGCGCCGGCAACAACCTTGGCGGCTGCCGGAGCTCGGGTGAGCTCGGGCTAGTCGCTAGAGGGCACGGTGAGGCTCGTGGTGAGGTGCTCTAGGCTCCTGGGGGTGCGGTGGAGCTGATGGACAGGGTGGCACGGCCGTTGGGTGGCCGGAGCCTCGTTGGCAACGAGCTCCGCAGCGGCGCGTGCGGGTGAGCTTCGTGCAGTCGTTACAAAGCTCGAGGGGGGAAACAAAGAGGATGGGGAGGTAGCCAGGCTCACGGCGATCGCGTTGGAGTTGACGGCGAGGTCGGGGACGAGCTGCTGCGACGGTGAGGTCGCCGGCGATCTCGACGGCCGAACGGGGGGAGAAGTGCTCGGGGACGGTGTGTTGGAGCTTCCGGCGAGGCGTGGCTCGTCGGGGAGGCGTAGCAGATGGTGGCGGAGCTCAGGGCCACGACGGCGAGGCGAGGGGAGCTTGGTGGCTGCGACTATGGCGGCAGGACGGCAGCGTCGGCCATGGCTCGGGGAGGGCGAGGGAGAGAGGCAGGGGAAAGTGGAGACGTCCAGCGGCTTTGAGGCGCGACGTGGAGGTCGTCCAGGCCGTTCCCGCGGCGAGGCAGTGGCTAGGGCGGCAAGCAGCTGCCGCGGTGGCGCGCGGCCGTGCGCCGGCGTCACCTGCCTGCCTGGCTGCCGAAGCAACTGGCTGGCTCGGGCCAGCGTAGTGCTGGGCCGCCAGGTGGGCCGGCTGGTCCAAGTAAGTGGGTTGTGCCCTCTTTCTCTCTCTTTTCTATTTTGTTTCTTTTTCAACTTTGTTGAATTAATAAAAATGCTAGAGCATCTTTATAAATCATAGAACTGACCATGCTCACTGTATATAATATGAACAGCATGGAACATTTCAGTTTATGATTATTTGGGCACCTAAAATATTTTATACTATTTAAATGCCCAAATGCAAATACAATATGAATTAATCCAGAGACCTTTGGATGTCCTAGAAAATTGTGCACCATTTTTGTCAGAGGTTTAAGACCAAGGCAAAGATGATGAACATTTTTGAAGGGCATTTTGGGTACATTGGAAAAGATTTTATTAAACCCTAGTTGTTAGAAGAGGGGTGCTGGGGTTTCTGTCATCCCCATTTCAGGTTTCTGCAAAAAGTAAACATGATGCACACTCTAGCTAGTCCTAATGCAAGCACTGACTAGGATGTGACAGTATGACAAAGCCCATTAAACATCCAAGACATCATAAATAATAGCATGGAACAATAAAAAATTATAGATACGTTGGAGACGTATCAAGCATCCCCATGCTTAATTCATGCTCGTCCTCGAGTAGGTAAATGATAAAAACTGAATTTTTGATGTGGAATGCTAACCAACATAGTTTTTCAATCTAATTCTCTTAATTGTGGCATGAATATTCAGATATGAAAGATTCAAGATAAAAGTCTATATTGACATAAGAAATAATAATACTTCAAGCATACTAACAAAGCAATCATGTCTTCTCAAAATACTATGGCTAAAGAAAGTTATCCCTACAAAATCATATAGTCTGGCTATGCTCCCTCTTCATCACACAAAATATTCATATCATGCACAACCCCGATTTCAGCCAAGCACTTGTTTTCATACTCTATTCTTTCAAACCTTTCAACTTTCACGCAATACATGAGCATGAGCCATGGACATAGCACTATGGGTGGAATAGAGAGGTGGTTGTGGAGAAGACAAAAAGGAGGAAGATAGTCTCACATCAACTAGGCGTATCAACGGGCTATGGAGATGCCCATCAATAGATATCAATGTGAGTGAGTAGGGATTGCCATGCAATGGATGCACTAGAGCTAAATATGTATAAAAGCTCAACAAAAGAAACTAGTGGGTGTGCATCCAACTTGCTTGCTCACGAAGACCTAGGGCATTTGAGGAAGCCCATCGTTGGAATATACAAGCCAAGTTCTATAACGAAAAATCTCACTAGTATATAAAGTGACTAAGCATGAGACTCTCTACAATGAAGAACATGGTGCTACTTTGAAGCACACGTGTGGAAAAAAGATAGTAGCAATTGTCCCTTTTTTTGGGCCTTTCTTTTTTCTTTGGCCTTTTTTTTTGCGGAGGGGCTTTATTGATTTAGCCTTTCCTCCCATGGGACAATGCTCTAATAATGATGATCATCACACTTTCATTACAACTCGATACTACAACAAAGTATGACTCTATATGAATGCCTTCGGTGGTGTACCGGGATGTGCAATGAAACAAGAGTGACATGTATGAAAAATTAAGCATGGTGGCCTTGCCACAAATACGATATCAACTACATGATCATGCATGGCAATATGACAATATGAAGCGTGTCATATGAACGGAACGGTGGAAAGTTGTAATGCCCAGGATGGGATTATACCTCCTACGCGTCGAGGCACGACTTAAAGGTATAAGCCCATTCTAGAATGATCTCAAGTTTGGTATCTTTGCACGACTCATGTAAAAATAGGGATGAAATTGCAAAAGGATAGTTGGCTTACACTCGCCACGTCACACAATACATTACATAAGCAAATCATCATCCAAATAATATCACAACCCGACTACGGGCGAAGATCCAAAAGAAAGATACCAAATACATAAAGCCACAGGTCCGAATCGCCCCTAGTAGAAACCACTACTGATCGTCGAAAACGTCACACACACACACGGCTACGCTCTTCATCGAACTCCCACTGAAGTTCTGATCCATCTCCCGCATCGTACTCAGCTGTACCTGCATCTGGTGTTGTAGTATTTGTGAGCCACGAGGACTAAGCAATCCCATAACCATGGGTATCAAGACTAGCAAAGCTTTACGGGTAGGAAGAGGTAAAGTGGTGAGGTTGCAGCAGCGGCTAAGCATAATATGGTGGCTAGCTTACGAGTACAAGAATAAGGTGAGCATCTACACAAACGGTCGCAAACTAGTAGTGATCGCTAAAGATCCTGAACTACCTACGAGTCAAACATAACCCCACCGTGTCCTCTTCTCAAAGTGAAAAGAGACAGTTACGGTTACTCACACAGTTGTGTGTTTTATCTCAGATCCTGTGTCAAGTTTTCTACAACCGGACATTAACAAATTCCAATCTGCCACATAACCGCGGGCACGGCTTTCGAAAGATCATAACCCTGCAGGGGTGTCCCAACTTAGCCCATCACAAGCTCTCACGATCAGCTCAAGTAATAATAATTATTACCCCTTATCTTAGGGAAATCCGATCAGGCTCGGAATCCCGGTGCACAAGACATTTCGACAATGGTAAAACAAGTCCAGCAAGACCTCCCGGCGTGCCGACACCCTGATAGTAGCCGCGCGTATCTCGTCTCAGGCTACGTCCGGATGGGTGATTTTACGAGTAAAACCAGCCCTCGGGTTTCCCCAAGGTGGCCCCGTCGAACCCCCGTTTGGGACCAACACCATCAGCACTGGCCCCCCTGCTATGTAGAAAAGAATCCCGAGGGCGCGACCCCCTATGCAATTTTAATTATTTAATTAAGTTGTTATTATGAGGCAAATTAAAACCAATGTTGGGCCTTGCTGGAGGAGTCTTATTCAAAGACGAAGTGTCAAGGGGTCCCCATATACCCAACCGTGTAAGGAACACAAAATCAAGGAACATAATGCCGGTTTATCGGCGCCTAAGGTGGCATGAGTGGAACAAAACACCGAGCAAAAGGCCAAGCCTTCCACCCATGCCCAGTATATAGGTGTGTTAATAATAATAATAGATATTGTGATATTCCAACAACAAGATCCGACATGGATCAATCTTCATCTTCACCTGCAACTAACAACGCTATAAAAGGGGCTGAGCAAGCGGGTAACATAGCCAAACAACGGTTTGCTAGGAAGGTGTCAAAGGTTAGAGGTTTCATGGTAACAAGGAGAGGGGCTGACAATAAAGATGGGTAGCGCCACATGTAATGGTAGCATCGAGACACTAGGCATGGCATTGATAGTAAAGGTATCCAAGGGGATGGTCATCTTGCCTGGGATTCCGCAAGGAAGAAGAACGGTCCATGAAGTAGTCGAACGGATCCTCACAAATCCGGAACGAACCCGAAGCTAACAAGAGAAGCATACCGGAAAGAAGCAAACAATACGGTAAACACACAAGCATAAACATGACATATGATGCACAACCAAGTATGACGCATGTTCTGTTTAAATTTGCATAACATGGCAAAGTGCTCAAACAATACTACAATTTAAGTGGAGCTCAATATGCAACGAGTTGCATATTGACGAAACACCACATTTTATTTATGTAGTTGACTCTCGTTTATTTACAAGACAAGGTTAAATGTTTGTTAACATGGCAAGAGGTGAAGCAAAAAAACAAACTACCTATTTAGTCATTTTAAATGAGGCCGGAAATAACAACAACAATTCCGGAAACTCCTCATGTGCATATTTATGAATTTGGTACTGTTCTGCCTATTACCACATTTTAAAGTTGTTAAACAGCAAAACAAAGTCCATCATGTTATTCTACACATTTTCCACCCCATTTACATATAAAGTTTATTAAATTTGGAGCTACAGTTATTTAGTTATGAATAAAACCATTTTAACATGTTATTTAAGCAAATTAAGTCAAACAACAAGTTTAAGCATTTCAAACATGGATGAAAGTGGCATATTATTAAACTACACAGAATTCTAAGCAGTTTTCATATTTAAAACATTTTCAAACGATGCACGGTTAGTGAGATATTAAATGCATGAAGTCTAGGGGTCAAACTGCAAAACTGCTATCTCTGGAATAATAGCTAAAACGCAGAACTGAAGAAAGAAAAAAAAACATGGTCGGGCCGAAACTGGCCGGCCCATCAGCAGGAAAACACAGGGAGGAGGCGCTGCGGTGTGGCCTCACCCAGTGGGCTTCGGCCCGGTCGATGCAGAGGGGAGCTGGGGCTGGGCCTCAGTTTGTCGATGGAGGAGGCCCAGGAAGGCGCAAGGGAGGTTGGGCCTCGCGGGGATGCGGCCCAGGAGGCGCTGGAGGCGGCGCTCGTCGACTTGGCGGCGGATCCGGCACGACACCCTGACATGGCGGCGGGCGGTACGAGATCCTGCATGGAGGACGATGTAGCACGACCGGCAAGGCCGGGATCGGGCGGATCCGGTCATTGGGGACCGGTTCGAGGCAACGGCGGCGACGGGCGAGTCTCGAGGCGGCACTGCTATCGGCGAAGCTCCCTGCTTCGGCCGGCCATGGAGGTCTCCAGTGGCAAAGGGGAAGAGAGAGCGGAGAGGTTAGAGGGAGAGATAGACAGAAGGAGAGGAGGAGCGCGACGAGGGAGGACCTCAGGTCGTCGGCGGGATCGTCCGCGGTGCTCCGGCGAGGCTGCCGGCGAGCGGGGATCGCGGAGGCGATGGCGAGCGCGGCCAGATCGGGACCTCTTGAACTGGTCGATCGGAGGGAGTGGACGCAGAGCGCTCGGGGCTCGCTTCGGGCCCCGGCGGCGGGCCGCGGATGGGCCTCGAGGGCCCGATGCGGTGGGAGGCGTGGGAGGTCAAGTGGCAGGCGGCGGTTGGCTGAGGCGCGTCCAGCGGCTGAGGTGGCGCACTGCGGTTGGCCGGGGCACGTTGGTGGCAGCGACAAGTGGCGGGAGCTGGCTGGAGCGGCGCGGATTCTGAGGAGGGGGAAGGCTGGAGGTAGGTGGAGGCTAGGGTAGTCCAAAATTGGAAGGGAGGGGTGCTTAAATAGGCAGGGGTCTAGGTTAGGGGGATTTGGGGTCGTTTCCGAGCCTCGTATGGCGATCCGACGGTTCCGGAGCGGAGGGGGTCTAGGAAAGGCCTATTGGGCTGATTGGTGGGCTGTGTAGAAGGCCTCGGACTGCGGGGAGAGAAAAGAGAGGGAGGCCCGGCGACGGTTTCGGAGACCGAAACGTCCGACGAATAAACCGACTATAATGCCGCTATATGTTTAACGGTTGGGCTATCAAACGGACTCCAAACGCGATGAAATTTGGCAGGCGGGGTGTCTACACTATAATAAGACCACACGCCAAGTTTCACCCCATTCCGAGAACTTTTTTCGGCCACTTATAAAATAAATATTCGGAGGTGCCGCGGGCGCGTGCGAGTGTGTCTGGACTCAGAACGGACAATGGAGAGGACAGGCGGACTCGGACGGATGCGAGTTTTGAAAACATGATGATGCAACACACATGATGACATGTCAAGATGCAACACACTAGCAAATGACATGGCAACGGTGACGAATAACTGGCTGACACCTGGCGCATCGGTCTCGGGGCGTCACAACTCTCCCACACTAACAGAGGATCTCGACCCGAGATCCTAGAGATGGCACCGGGTAAAAACGGAAAAGAAGAGGTAAAACAAAGTTGCTTCTTTGACAAACGAGTTAAACCATGAAGCTTGAGAGGTTAAACAAGTTAAAGAAAGAATACAATGAAGATGAACGAAGATGAAAACACTCCGTTAGGAAAGAGGAACAAGGAACATTACGAGAACCTTGTTGGTTAAAAGGCATGAAACACGAGCTTACGAACCAAAAGACTATGAAACTGCAATGGTATAGCCAAGGAATAAGAATTACAGAATTTGGATAGCACTCCGTCTGAAAATGGAAGGAATTAACATGAACTTGAGGAGATGGAATGATACTTGATGAAATCAACAACACACTGACTCTGAAACAATTGAAAGAATGGCACAAGGGGTGAGAAGGATTCGGACAGCACTCCGGTTGGAAAGAGAGGCAAAACTTGATAAGATGAGAGAATTAGAATGGAGGTCATGACACTCCTGTTAAATGGACTAGAAAAGAAAAGAACATGATCTTGATATGACAAGATGATGGTTCGAAGAGAGCAATATCACAAAGCCTCCGGAACGAATAATGGAGTGAAAAGATCGAAGAAGAATAAGATCTTCAACTAGAAATGATTTTGCAAGCATCCTTACGAAGAAGGGTTGAATGGGGTTGATGGAAAATCAACAACAAAACAAATAAACTTGTTGTGGGCTTATGGAAAACATCTCAAAATTATGAGGTGACAACCGTCCACTAACGAGAAACAATAGATTGGATTGAGATCAACGAAGATATGAAAAACTTCTTTCACCGAGTGGATAAATGAAGAATTTGGGTCATTTATAAGCATCGCGATAGCAACAATCTTTAGGGAAAGCTTTTAGGTGAAATACGACCCAAGATTACTCCAACGAATAAATTGAAAGGTTAGAAAGATCTCCTGAATGAAGAAAATGATGGGTTTAAATATCTCATTGCTGACAACTTGTGCATCATGAAACATAAAGGAAAATTGTCAAAATGACATACCACCATCTCAAACGATAAGGGTGCAAGAATTGCACTTCGAAATGCAAGAAGAAGAATGCTTGAGTTCCAATAAGAATCTTGATGAAGACTTCGGGGATGAATTAAATCATGCTGAACCACCATGAAGAACTCCGGTAATAAAGCATGAAAAGTGGAAGATGAAAAAACTATAAGATTCAAGGCTTGCGATGAATTAGATGGAGCTTTGAAATGATATAATAGAAATAACTTGGAGCTCCGGAAAACAAGATGAATAACTTAGAACCGAGAATATGATATTATGAAACAAGCTCCAAACAAAGGAATTAAATAACCTTGAAGGAATAAGAATAAGAATTATGTCATGCATATCCTTCACCAATTTAAATTGATGACAACCAAATGATTTGGCATACAACTTATTCTCGTTTGAAAGAATTAAAGAGAGATTTCGCACCAACTTGAGAAAGTATTCAACGAACCACCGGTAGGATTGGAAAGAGCAAATGAATTGATACCATACAACAGAAGAGTAATCTTGATTGAAACACCGTAAGAATTGAGACCGGGTGATGAAATAGAATAAACCACCATGAAGAATTAGAAAAATGAACGAAGATACATGAGGAAATATTAGATACAAAAGAACGAATGGACCACGAGCAGAGTAAAGAATACTTGAATGATGCACCGGAAGAATATGGAGACGAACGGAGAGGCATCGATGAAGAATAGTTGCAGGACGAAGTTGAAAACTGAGAATGAAGAAATCTTCTGAAATGATGGCCTTCGGAGGATCACAATGGAAAGAATTTATGAAATGCTTCGGATGGTTATAAAAAGAATTCCTCACAATCGGAATAATAATGAGGATGGCATGAAGCTAGAACCACGCATCTTCAAGAGAACGGCCAAGATTTAAGAGAAACTCTTCTCCGGTCTTCAAATGTTGAGACTGAAGACGATAAATGCCATGAAGAATTTCAAGATACTCCGGACGAATGACAAGAGGAAGGTAGAGCTAAAGATGGAAATAATTGAAAACAAGCTTGGAGAAGGCATGTGACTGATAGAAATCATTCTTACGTCACGCTTTGAAAAGAATTCTCCAGAAAAAGAGGAGTCAGGTAAGATCCTGGAAAAAGACCTGTGGGTTAGGGCCCACTCAAAAGAAATCACCGTTGAAAAAGGTTGGTTAAGAGATATTGCACCGGTTGAATTAAATGGCTTGAATAAGATAGCAACCTCAAAATAGTTTGAACAGATTAAGAATGGAGTTATGAATGTTCTGAGATACCTTTTACACTCCGGATAAGAATTAGAGAGAGTTGAATAACAAGAGAGACTTTGGATAAGAATTTTCAACATGGGAAAACCTGTGAAACAAGAGGAAGGATATAATGAACACCAAAGCTTGAATTTAGTCCACCGGAGAAGAATATTAGAATTAAGAATGATGAACTTGAAACTCTTGAGCATCTTCACGATAAATCACCGGATAAGAACATTGAAGGAAAAGAATGAAGAAACCTCACATGAATAAAATGGATACTTGATTAAGAATTCTGGCTCCATAAGAAAAGGGTGGGAGGGCGGAAAAAAAAACAAAGACAACTCGGGATGAATGAAAACAGACACCGTTGAGAAAAAATTGAGAGTTGATCTTGCAAATGATGAAGAGATCGGATTAACTTGAAGAGAAACACGCCGGTTGAAAAGAATCTACATGAGAATTTCGATGATCAGAAGGATTAGCACTCCCATAGAAATATGAGAACACCGATTAAGAAAGGTATGGAATCAACATTTGACATCGAAGCAACTCGAATACCAGAATCAAAATGAAAACAACCGATAGATATGTTGCAACATAATCTTCACAATCTCATCTGAACAGAGAATTGAACGAATGAATTCCATACGCTCAATGGTACAACAATCTTCTCGAGAAGCCACAAGGAGAACAAAAGGTAAATAAAAACAACAAGGAGCAGATAGAACAAATACAAGATAGAAGCTTCGTTCGACATATTCGTGCTGAAAGCTTATGGAACATGTTACAACAGGGTTTTGCAATCCCTGGATCAGCATAGCCAAGGACCCTTTAAGATGCAACTCCCGATTGGAACAACGTCCATAAAACCACTTCACTCAATGTTGAACCCCGAACTCCATATCATGCATTCATTGGAAGAATGCCTACGAGCTACTAGATAAACCCACCTATTAATTTCCGAAAGTTTCCAGTTATGCAATCAGGTGTTGGGGATACAGGGGAAGCACCGCGCACTCAACTCTAATCCTACATCCAGCTGTATCCATCCTTCAACACATAACCAATTATTTCCGGAAACCGTATACCTCGGACCTTCGAAACGCATCTACTATACAAGCTATGGCAATACTCCCGAACTACCTCCCCAGTACTGGGTGATGTTGGGGTTATCTTGCCACTAACCGCATAGGAGAGTTTTCGATGTCGGCCGTCTTAAGTATTCCAGAACTGCTGCGATATATTTGTGACGAACACACCTTGGAACTCAACTCCCCGGGACACTGCCACAACCCCTAAATGACAGGAGGCATCGAGAACAATGTTCTCGTCACAAAGACATCGGAACAATCCAAACAATACTCGCGTGATCCTAAAAAAAATTAGTGAATTTTTGAGAGTAGAAGAGATAAGTAATCGTCAGGAGTCCTCACCAGAGTGAAAAGAGATGAGGAGTAAAAAGAAATCCTACTCTCCGATATATATAGGACTCAAAACATTTTCAAGTGTGTGCCTAGACTCAACCGTCAACGATTCGATCAATCAGTGGGGGCTCCTAGGTCGGAGAAGGCTCTGATTACCAACTTGTAATGCCCAGGATGGGATTATACCTCCTACGTGTCGAGGCACGACTTAAAGGTATAAGCCCATTCTAGAATGATCTCAAGTTTGGTATCTTTGCACGACTCATGTAAAAATAGGGATGAAATTGCAAAAGGATAGTTGGCTTACACTCGCCACATCACACAATACATTACATAAGAAAATCATCATCCAAATAATATCACAACCCGACTACGGGCGAAGATCCAAAAGAAAGATACCAAATACATAAAGCCACAGGTCCGAATCGCCCCTAGTAGAAACTGATACGTCCAAAACGTATCTATAATTTCTGCTTGCTCCATGCCACTTTTGGGTGATATTGCTATGATATTCATACACTTCCATACACTTTTGATCATATTTGGACTAACTTACTAATCCAGTGCACCCCAGTGCCAGTTTCTGTTTTCGGCTGTTTTTGTATTTCAGGTTTTCACGTTACGAAAACTGCCAGGAAAAATCCAGAAAAATTATATAAAAAATCAGCGTTTCGGAAACTACCCTGCGTCCGAAGGACAGCGGGGGGGGGGGGGGGGGGGGG
>LR738714.1:766491802-766519294 GCA_902687465.1 Secale cereale | reverse complement strand
TTATATTTATGTTCATAAGTAATTCTTGCATGTTCTCCGTTGTTATTTATTGCTTTGGCCAAGTAATACGTAGTGACTCCAAGAGGGAACGTTATGCTCGATTGTGGGTTCATGCCCCTCGATGACTAGCTTGAGTGACAGAAACATGAGTCTAGGGGATGTGCTGTTGCCACAAGGGGGAAAACAACGGTGCTTGTGCCCGCGGGTGCAAGGATTGTTTACTTTACGCAAAGTTCTTTTAATGCAGTTGTCTGTTGCATTGAGTTTACACTATGGGTGGGACTCGCAACTTAATACCAGCGAGATGTTCTGGATAGATATCTCAAGGTGGATGATTAGTAGTAGATATTGATTGATTTCGGTCTACTTACTTTGGCGTACCGCCCATGCTTTGAACCTCAACCTTTCTTGCAATGTAGTCAGCATTGGTTTGCGTTCGTGGTCCTGTCAATTGCCCAGCTGTAATTTGTTTACCTCACATAGCTATTTTATCGTCTTTTGGGAGAGAGACATCACTAGTGAACATCATGAGACTCCGGTCCATATTACCATCATTGATCACATCCACGATTTACTTTTCGTTATTACTTACTATTGCAAACACCATCTATCACTACTATCATTGCTTTTAATTCTTTGTGAACTACAAGGCCGGAGGGATTGACAACCTCTCTGTACTCGTTGGGAGCAAAGTTATTTGTATCTGTGTGCAGGTCCATGTTGATTGCTACTATCTGGCGCCGTAGCAGTTGACACCTACTTGTTGAACCTAGGAGTCTCTGCGGATTCGATCCTTGGCATCTTTGCTAAGGAAAAACACTTCCACAACACTGCATCTTACACCTTCCACTTGGGGTAACCAACGAGGGGTTCGAGGCCCATCAAGGAGTATTTTCTGGCGCCGTTGCCGGGGACTCCACTCTTCAGGATAGGGGAGTTGCACACTATCTTTTACCTTTGCTTTTTAGTCTTGTTAGTTTACCTTTCAGTTTTCTTTATGTCTTTTCACTAGCTGTCCTTATGGACAACCCTATTATTGGATCGCTGCTTGCGGGAAGACGCCCCACACCTGTGGTGGTTGATCCTCCCCCTACTGAAATTGTGCCTTATAAAATACCAGCTGGTATTATCAATTATGTTTTGGCTAATCGTTACGCAGGAGACAGACATCCCGGTGAACACTTGCTATATCTGTCACAACTATGTTCATTATTTAAGCTTGCAGGTGTATCGAGGGAGTTTGTCATGAGGAAATTGTTTGTCGTATCACTTATAGATAAAGCTTCAGATTGGTATGGGCTTCTCGATAACTCACACTTGCTGGACTGGCAGGAGCTTATGTCTCTCTTTTATACTAAGTTTTATCCTCTTCATGATGCTTATGTGGAGAGTAAGAGTACCTATTTGCATGTGGATCATGGTAACAATGCTTTATGTGATGCTTATATTGTTGAGTTTATTCGTGATCCCACTGAAAATTATTATGAGAAGGGAACATATGCTTATAGATATTTCAATAATATTAAGTTCCCTCTCTTTATGTTGAAGGTTTTGAAGCTGCACTTGTTTTGTCTTCCTATGCTTATTGCTTTGTGCTTCAATGAATTATTCTATTGCAATATTCCTATGCATAGGAAGCATGTTAGGCTTAAATGTGTTTGGTATTTGCTTCCTGATGCTCTCTTTTTGTTCTTTAGCTCTTATTCTTACGAGAGCATCATTAAAGTCTTATGCCTAGCTTAAAGGCATAAAAGAAAGCGCTTTTGGGAGGCAGCCCACATGAATAAATTTTTTGCTTTTGTTGTGTCTTGATGTTGTTTACTGCTGTAGCATCATCATTGTATCTTTGCTTTTCATATTTGTGCCAAGTATAGCCTCTGATTGCTAGAAAGTTCAAAAGTTGTGAGGTGCTGTCCAGGAAACAGATTCTGTCCTTGGACAGAAAAATTCGTATAAAATCACCAGATCATCTTTTTGGTCTGAATTTTTTCTACAGAGTTCTCTATATAATTGTTTTTCATGCGTCTGTTCTGAGTTTTTTGATTTGATTTGCAGAAGTATCCCGAACAGATCAATTACTACCTGCTGTTCTGTTTTTCACAGATTCTGTCCTGTTTTGCCTTTCCTTCACTTTGCAAATCAACAGCTTGCTTTTTCTTTGCAAAAACCTTTTGGCAATCTTGAGAAACAGTAGAACTTCAAGAATATCCTTATTTCCAGCAAGGTATAATTATTTTATTAAGGGTACTAACCTCGCTAATCAGATTATGATGAGTTATGTATGAAGGGAGTTTTCAAGTGTGCGAGGGAAGATGATAAAAAGATTCAGGAGTGTCAAGCGGTCAAGCTTGGGGATGCCCCCATGCACCCCCAAGAAATATTCAAGGAGACTCAAGCGTCTAAGCTTGGGGATGCCCCCGTGCATCCCCTTCTCCATCAACATTATCAGTTCGTCTTTCGTTCCGCTATATTTTTATCACTTCATGTGTTATGTGCTATGCTTGGAGCGTCTTGCTTTTAGTTTTCTTTTGAGTTTTTCATAACGAGTCGGAACTCAGCTTTCTTTATGTGGGAGAGAAACATGCTCCACCTCTACCTAGGACATAACATAGAATTTTCATGTCTATCTATGCTGTGTGTGTTCTTTGTCTTTTAATAGCTACTATCATGCTCTGCTCTTAGTATTCATGCTTATCTTTTCAAAGAGCTTTTCTTTAGTTGGTTGCTTGAACTCTCTTTAACTATCATGCTCACCTTATTAAGAGAGTTTGCTTCCATTGCATTGGTTAATATGTCTATGATAAAGATGCTACGTGCATAATGGCGCTTAGTAGTTCAGGTTTTCTTATGGTTAATCTCAAATAGCTGGGGGGTTCCCAATGTGTTATTGGAGTACCAACTTGATTTGTTTGCCTATGATGTGGTATGGTTTAGTAATATCTTCCTTCGAGAATTTATTTTGATTGACTTGGCGTATGCTCACGCATATTTAAGACTGTAAAGAAAGTCTGTCAAGCCTTGATGATCTTTTATTTCTGAGTAGCGATATAACTACCATACCTGATTCAATATTGCTTTGTCGCTCTGCATGATTATGACCGTCATTGCTCTCTTAGTTGGTCGCTCCCAGTATTTTTGCTAACCTCCACCTGTACTAAGCGAACTAACTTTGCAATATATAGCTCATGGGAAAGTAGCCTAAAAACTATTGTGGTAAAGAATATGTTGCTTATGTATCTTATTTCTTATAAGTTGCTTGCTGAGCGGTAACCATGTTTCTGGGGACGCCATCAACTGTCACACTTTTGTTGAATATCATGTGAGTTGCTATGCATGTTCGTCTTGTCTGAAGTAAGGGTGATTTGCCGTGGGTTGTATGAATATGCATATTGTTAGAGAAGAACATTGGGCCGCCAACCAAAGCCATGTATCATGGTGGAAGTTTTAGCTTGGTCGTTAATCCTCAATCTCTTATGAGAATATGCTTATGCGTTGAAGAGGAGTCCATCATCTATTTTCTATGTTGTCCCGGTATGGATGTCCTCAAGTTGAGATCTATCAAAAACGAGAAATCAAATGCGATTTATCTCCTTGGACCTTTGTACAGGTGGCATAGAGGTACCCCTTTGTGACACTTGGTTGAAACATATGTAATGCAATGACAACCCATGGAAATCCGAGCTAATTAGGAAAAGGTGCGAGCACTATTGGTATTCGATGCATGAGGCTTGCAACTTATAGGATGTCTTATGCATGACACATATGAAGTACTACTACCGTTGACAAAATTGCTTCTATGTTTTCAAAATAAAAATCTCTAGCACTTAAAGCACCAACTACTGAGAGCATGATTGTCATTCTGAGTTTAATGTGCATTGTCCCAAAGTAGCATTGTCTTTTGCATGATTGTGATATCGTTTATTCTGAAATCATTGTATCTAGTCATCACTTAAACCTTGAAGGTGCCCCTGCATTTATGTTTTGCATCACTAAAGGGGGCAAGCTAGATATCACTTTATCATATTTGCACATCATGATCATTGCAAATCTTTTTGATGTTTAAGTTTCATGTTGTAAAACTTTCAGTCATTTGTGATTTTCTCATGAGGCAACTTAATTACTACAAATTCATTGTCTCAGTAAGCTTTTGTCATATGACTATGAAAAAGTCCTATATGGTTAATAGCATGTCACCACATAAATTATTCTTGTTATCATTTACCTACTCGAGGACGAGCAGGAATTAAGCTTGGGGATGTTGATACGTCCAAAACGTATCTATAATTTCTGCTTGCTCCATGCCACTTTTGGGTGATATTGCTATGATATTCATACACTTCCATACACTTTTGATCATATTTGGACTAACTTACTAATCCAGTGCACCCCAGTGCCAGTTTCTGTTTTCGGCTGTTTTTGTATTTCAGGTTTTCACGTTACGAGAACTGCCAGGAAAAATCCAGAAAAATTATATAAAAAATTAGCGTTTTGGAAACTACCCTGCGTCCGAAGGACAGCCGGGGGGGGGGGGCACCAGGGCTCCAGGCGCCCTGGCGGCGCGCCCCCCTTTGGCATATATTTAAAGCGTCCTCCGAAACCCTCAGAACAGGAACTCTTTTCGCGATCCCATCTCTGTTCCACCGCCGCCGCCGCTTCCAAGATCGGGAGCACCAGGAGAACTCTTCCCGGCACCCTGCCGGAGGGGAGGATCACCACCGGGAGCTTCTCCACCACCATGGACGCCTCCCGGATGACTTGTGAGTAGTCTCCCTTGGACCATGAGTCCATGACCAGTAGCTATGTGATGTTCTCCTCCCGTTCTTGTGCTTCACTAATTAGTCCTCGTGAGCTGCCCTACATGATCGAGGCACCTATGTAATCCTTATGCTGTTGCTATGTTGAGTTTGCTGGGATCCGATGGATTATGAGATTATGTTCAGATTGATCTTGAGTAATATATTTGATCTACCTCTTTTATATTTATGTTCATAAGTAATTCTTGCATGTTCTCCGTTGTTATTTATTGCTTTGGCCAAGTAATACATAGTGACTCCAAGAGGGAACATTATGCTCGATTGTGGGTTCATGCCCCTCGATGACTAGCTTGAGTGACAGAAACATGAGTCTAGGGGATGTGCTGTTGCCACAAGGGGGAAAACAACGGTGCTTGTGCCCGCGGGTGCAAGGATTGTTTACTTTACGCAAAGTTCTTTTAATGCAGTTGTCTGTTGCATTGAGTTTACACTATGGGTGGGACTCGCAACTTAATACCAGCGAGATGTTCTGGATAGATATCTCAAGGTGGATGATTAGTAGTAGATATTGATGGATTTCGGTCTACTTACTTTGGCGTACCGCCCATGCTTTGAACCTCAAACTTTCTTGCAATGTAGTCAGCATTGGTTTGCGTTCGTGGTCCTGTCAATTGCCCAGCTGTAATTCGTTTACCTCACATAGCTGTTTTATCGTCTTTTGGGAGAGAGACATCACTAGTGAACATCATGAGACTCCGGTCCATATTACCATCATTGATCACATCCACTATTTACTTTTCGTTATTACTTACTATTGCAAACACTATCTATCACTACTATCATTGCTTTTAATCCTTTGTGAACTACAAGGCCGGAGGGATTGACAACCTCTCTGTACTCGTTGGGAGCAAAGTTATTTGTATCTGTGTGCAGGTCCATGTTGATTGCTACTATCTGGCGCCGTAGCAGTTGACACCTACTTGTTGAACCTAGGAGTCTCTGGGGATTCAATCCTTGGCATCTTTGCTAAGGGAAAACACTTCCACAACACTGCATCTTACACCTTCCACTTGGGGTAACCAACGAGGGGTTCGAGGCCCATCAGAAACCACTACTAACCGTCGAAAAAATAACACACACACGGCTACGCTCTTCATCGAACTCCCACCGAAGTTCTGATCCATCTCCTGAATCGTACTCAGCTGTACCTGCATCTGGTGTTGTAGTATCTGTGAGCCACGAGGACTCAGCAATCCCATAACCATGGGTATCAAGACTAGCAAAGCTTTATGGGTAGGAAGAGGTAAAGTGGTGAGGTTGCAGCAGCGGCTAAGCATAATATGGTGGCTAGCTTACGAGTACAAGAATAAGATGAGCATCTACGCAAACGGTCGCAAACTAGTAGTGATCGCTAAAGATCCTGAACTACCTACGAGTCAAACATAACCCCACCGTGTTCTCTTCTCAAAGTGAAAAGAGACACTCACGGTTACTCACACAGTTGTGTGTTTTATCTCGGATCCTCTGTCAGGTTTTCTACAACCGGACATTAACAAATTCCAATCTGCCACATAACCGCGGGCACGGCTTTCGAAAGATCATAACCCTGCAGGGGTGTCCCAACTTAGCCCATCACAAGCTCTCACGATCAGCTGAAGTAATAATAATTATTACCCCTTATCTTAGGGAAATCGGATCAGGCTCGGAATCCCGGTGCACAAGACATTTCGACAATGGTAAAACAAGTCCAGCAAGACCTCCCGGTGTGCCGACACCCTGAAAGTAGCCGCGCGTATCTCGTCTCAGGCCACGTCCGGATGGGTGATTTTACGAGTAAAACCAGCCCTCGGGTTTCCCCAAGGTGGCCCCGTCGAACCCCCGTTTGGGACCAACACCATCAGCACTGGCCCCCCTGCTATGTAGAAAAGAATCCCGAGGGCGCAACCCCCTATGCAATTTTAATTATTTAATTAAGTTGTTATTATGAGGCAAATTAAAACCAATGTTGGGCTTTGCTGGAGGAGTTTTATTCAAAGACAAAGTGTCAAGGGGTCCCCATATACCCAACCGTGTAAGGAACGCAAAATCAAGGAACATAATGCCGGTTTATCGGCGCCTAAGGTGGCATGAGTGGAACAAAACACCGAGCAAAAGGCGAAGCCTTCCACCCATGCCCAGTATATAGATGTGTTAATAATAATAATAGATATTGTGATATTCCAACAACAAGATCCGACATGGATCAATCTTCATCTTCACCTGCAACTAACAACGCTATAAGAGGGACTAAGCAAGCGGGTAACATAGCCAAACAACGGTTTGCTAGGAAGGTGTCAAAGGTTAGAGGTTTCATGGTAACAAGGAGAGGGGCTGACAATAAAGATGGGTAGCGCCACATGTAACGATAGCATCGAGACACTAAGCATGGCAATGATAGTAAAGGTATCCAAGGGGATGGTCATCTTGCCTGGGATTCCGCAAGGAAGAAGAACGGTCCATGAAGTAGTCGAACGGATCCTCACAACCCCGGAACGAACCCAAAGGTAACAAGAGAAGCATACCAGAAAGAAGCAAACAATACGGTAAACACACAAGCATAAACATGACATATGATGCACAACCAAGTATGATGCATGTTCGGTTTAAATTTGCATAACATGGCAAAGTGCTCAAACAATACTACAATTTAAGTGGAGCTCAATATGCAACGAGTTGCATATTGACGAAACACCACATTTTATTTATTTAGTTGACTCTCGTTTATTTACAAGACAAGGTTAAATGTTTGTTAACATGGCAAGAGGTGAAGCAAAAAAAAAACTACCTATTTAGTCATTTTAAATGAGGCCGGAAATAACAACAACAATTCCGGAAACTCCTCATGTGCATATTTATGAATTTGGTACTGTTCTGGCTATTACCACATTTTAAAGTTGTTAAACAGCAAAACAAAGTGCATCATGTTATTCTACACATTTTCCACCCCATTTACATATAAAGTTTATTAAATTTGGAGCTACGGTTATTTAGTTATGAATAAAACCATTTTAACATGTTATTTAAGCAAATTAAGTCAAACAACAAGTTTAAGCATTTCAAACATGGATGAAAGTGGCATATTGTTAAACTACACAGAATTCTAAGCAGTTTTCATATTTAAAACATTTTCAAATGATGCACGGTTAGTGAGATATTAAATGCATGAAGTCTAGGGGTCAAACTGCAAAACTGTTGTCTCTGGAATAATAGCTAAAACGCAGAACTGAAGAAAGAAAAAAAACATGGTCGGGCCGAAACTGGCTGGCCCATCAGCAGGAGAACACTGGGAGGAGGCGCTGCGGTGTGGCCTCACCCAGTGGGCTTCGGCTCGGTCGATCCAGAGGGGAGCTGGGGCTGGGCCTCGGTTTGTCGATGGAGGAGGCCCAGGAAGGCGCAA
Organism: Secale cereale; assembly: GCA_902687465.1. Lineage (NCBI taxonomy): Eukaryota > Viridiplantae > Streptophyta > Magnoliopsida > Poales > Poaceae > Secale > Secale cereale. The sequence goes on along the minus strand of LR738714.1, from coordinate 766,511,104 downwards.
GGGAGGTTGGGCCTCGCGGGGATGCGGCCCAGGAGGCGCTGGAGGCGGCGCTCGTTGACTTGGCGGCGGATCAGGCACGACACCCTGACATGGCGGCCGGCGGTACGAGATCCGGCGTGGAGGACGACGTAGCACGGCCGGCAAGGCCGGGATCGAGCGGATCCGGTCATTGGGGACCGGTTCGAGGCAACGGCGGCGACTGATGACCCTCAACCGTAAGGGATCTGTTGCAGCGTTTTCGATAAGTAAGAGTGTCAAACCCAACGAGGAGCAGAAGGTATTGATAAGCGATTCTGAGCAAGAAATTACTGCAAGCACTGAAAGATAACTTTTAGGGGTTTTCTCGGTATAAGCAACAGGAATGTAAAGGCAAGTAATGTAAAAGGTACTGAGAGTAACAAGTGGCCCAATCCTTTCTTAGCAAATGAGAGGCCTAGCAATTGAACTTATAAAGACTAAAGCGTTCTTGAGGACACACGGGAGAGGTAGTCATGTGCTTTCGCCATATTCCGTATCGATACTATGTTATGTGTTGATAAGTGTTGAGTGGGTGGATCTATGCTAGTGCACTCTCTAGACTAAGATGAATGCACTCTTATGATTAAACACCTTGCAAGCATCCGCAAATACAAGATAGAATTTAAGGCAAATGCCTAACCATAGCAGTACGATCGAGGATCCACTATTCCCTTATGCAAAAGCGTGCGAACTGGGGTTCAGGTTTCTGTCACTCCGGCAACCCACCATAAGCATTCTTTATACACAATGTATTCTCCTAGGTCCTTAATAAGGCGAAGTGTTGGGTGTTCGACTCACACAACACCACTAGTAGAATGACAACGCAACTTAAGTATCAAACAACACATATTACTTCAACAACATATGACTACTAACAACAAGACTTCCCCCATGTCCTCAAGAACTAAGGTAACTACTCACAAGACATAAAAGAGATCATGATCAGTGGGGATAAATATGTGATAAACAATCTGGACATAATAATATTTCTCCAACAAAACTCAATAGCATTCACCACAAAGTAGTAATCAACACCGATGGAGTAGAGAGGATAGGTAGTACGAGTTACAACACGAGTTGCGATGGAAAGATGAGATTTGGATGAAGATGGAGATGGTGCTGGTGTTGGGGATGATGTTGATGATGATCTCGATGATGCCCGTGACGATGGTGATGACGATGGCGACGATCTCCCCTTCCGGGAGGTGATCTCCCCGACGGAATCTGCCCACCGGAGATGCCCTTTTCTTCTCTGTAGGTTTCCGCCTCGAAGCGGCGGCGGAACTCCGTAAAAAGTCCCGTGCCTAGGGTTTTCGGAGGACGGAGAACATATATGCAAAAGGGGGCGACCAAAGGTGGGCCAGGGGCTCCAGGCGCCCCCCCGGCGCGGCCAGGGGGGGGGGGCGCCCCCAGGCCGCCTGGGCACCCTGTGGCCCCCCTCTGACTCCCCTTTTGTGTGTCTTCGTTATTCGTCTGAAAAATACCTCCCGTCAATTTTCAGGTAATTTGGAGGTGTTCTTCTTCAGCAACTCAGCATCCACTTTTTCCTGCTGAATCCTGCGTCTGCTGTTCCGGTATCGGAAAGTTGCAAACTATGTAAAATAGACCAAAACAACATAAGAACATCATCATAACGTGAAATATATCAATGAATAAGGATAAATTATAATACAAAATAGTGATGCATTTTGGACGTATCAACACCCCCAAGCTTAGACCTCGCTTGTCCCCAAGCGAATATGAACTCGGTAAACCTGTCCACAAGTTTAGAGAGTGAAGTGTCGATAAATAGAATACGGACAAGAAGCATCATAGTCTCTTCACCAACTCAAATATCCTCAGCAGCAATCTTCAACTCATAAAGCTCTTATGAAAGAGTGTTAACACTTATATTCGAAAGTAGGACCAAGGAAACTCATTATATCATGGCAAACATGTCCTTTGGTCAAAGAACAACAAATAATTTTAACTTTTGCTCTTATATTTTGATGGGATTAATTGAAGCTTTTTGGAATAACATGTTAATAAGCAAGAAGTGAAAGTGTTAACACAAAGGAAGATATTTGCCTTAGCTGGGCATGACAAACAACTTACTTATCAAATGATAATGTCAACAAGGATATGATATGACAAATCTTAATGCAGCTTTATATGAATGAATCCTTATCAACATAAAACGTCTGCTCTCTTTGGGAAATAGAGGGAAGTTGGAATAACTGACTCAACTTAAAATTAAAAGATAGGCCCTGCTCAAGGGTAGTAGGGAAAACTCATGTGCTATCCTCAAATCAAACAGAATGAAAACAAGTTTTGAGAGGTGCATGATTTGTCAACGAATGCTAATAAATAACTCAGTTGCTTCTTGAACTGGACAAGTTTCGAGGAACGGCTCCCGTATGAGGACGATAACATCCTCTTATTCTCCTTTGTTTATCACTGCCAAAGTTTTCTGATTCCTCATGAACAAAGCGTGAAGGAGGGTTTGTTTGTTATATTATTCTTAAGCCGGGCGCACTCAATGCCAGTTCCTTTTCGTGTTATGGGTTTGCACATTATACATGCAATCCCGGGGTGAAGCTTGTCCAACTCAAAAAGACTATGGATTAGCTATTACTTCCTCATGAGCTAAAACAGAGGCACAAAATAAAAGATTTTGAACTTTTAAGGATAACACATAAATTATATACTTTTAGGAGGTGGTAGTGGAGTACCACGAGTAGGTAGGTATGGTGGACTCATATGGAAGGTATTGGCTTAAGGGTATGGATGCACAAGCAGAATTCCGCTTAGTACAGAGTTAGGCTAGCAAAGGTTTTGAGAGGGCAGACAATTGATGATGACTAAGATGCAAAGCAATATAAAGCATGAACATTGAAATAAGCATAACACATCAAGTTGTCTTCCTTGTCAACATAACACTTCAAGCATAATAACATAAAGGTTTTGGCTATGTTGATACTTTAAGAAAATCATGCTTGTTGTTATGACCAAAGCTATATTTGCCAAGATTAAATAAAGTTTCATAGCCATACCTGACATAAGGTCAATACTCCCCATAAGAATCATCATATAAGGTCGATTGCGTGAAGAGAATACCGAGTGCAGCAAAAGGAACCGATAAACTTCTCATTAATATTCCATCATAAACGACTCCACACTCACGGATACAATTCCTCACCGAAGGAGCGATAGACCTCAATGCACACACCTATCTCATATAACAACCTCCCTAGACATGATACGACTCTACTTGACTCTAAAAGACAAAAGGTAAAAGATAAAGATACCGGGCACTCCCCCAAGCTTGGAACAAGCCAAGGGAATGCCATTACCCACGGAGATTTCACCCATGCTTGTTGGCATTAATCACGTAGTCCTTGGCGAAACGTTTCCATGGATATCTTGCTAAAGTCTCTTGTGAGAGGCTCATCTCCTGAATCCTGCATTCATCACCCAAACTCATGCGCATAAATCTTAGTTCATACTCACAGTTCTGGTTATATAAATCATTAATTTGCCCTTGGAGTTCTATAATTCTGTCTTCAGACGCGGCGATTCTTTCCCACATCTCCTTCATCTCCTTCAGAAAGTAGTTCTTCAGCTCGTTGGTGATGTCAAAGTTAGCTTCGACACCACGCTCGGTCATCTTCTTGTACTCGAAGACTTCCTGCTCCACTTCTTCCAGCCTGGTCTGGATGCTCCCCTCCTTGATAGGTCCCTTCAGATCTTCTTGATGAAGGACACCGTCCTCCATCCGAACAACCTGAGGGTGCTTCTTCACCTCAGCGAGGTAAGGGTTGATGACGTTGACGACGAACGTGTCCTTGGGGGAACTTGGAGAAGCCATGGCACCTAAATTTAGCTGAAAGATTTCCTGGCAGAAACAGATCGAAGAGAAAACACGCGAAATCGCAAGATACGTTGCCGGAACAATCCGGGCAAATATATAGGAAAAATTTATGCAAAGAAAGGAAGGTAACGGACCAAAGCGCGGTCGGAGACGGGCTCCAGGGTGTCCAGGCGGCCTGCCGGCGCGGCCCAGGGGGGGGGGGCGCCAGGGGGGCGCCTGGACTCCCTGGAGGTCGTCTCCGGCTCCACTTCGACTCGGAATTTTACTAATTTTGCAAAAACTCGTAATACGGAACTTTTATGATGGTTTGCGGTGTTTTCTTACCGTACTACATACCTTTTCTTTATTCTGCTTCTGCTGGCGTCTGAAACAGGGCTGCAACATGTTCTTCGTGGGTTGTTGTGTATATTATATTCACATCAACATCGACAGGGTCTCCTGCTATGTAATGTTTAAGTCTTTGCCCATTCACAACTTGAGGTTTGGTGCCTTCAAAATTATTAATCTTAATTGCACCAGACCGATAAACTTCTTCAATATGAAATGGTCCTTCCCACCTGGAAAGTAGTTTACCTGGAGAAAACCTGAAACGGGATCTAAACAACAAAACTTTATCACCAACATTAAATTCACGTTTCAGAATCTTCCTATCATGCCACCTTTTTACCTTTTCCTTGAACAGTTTAGCGCTCTCGTAAGCTTCACTTCTCCATTCATCTAGAGAAGTCAAGTTCATGAGACGCTTCTCACCAGCTAGTTTTGGGTCAGCGTTAAGCTCTCTAACATCCCAGAAAGCTTTGTGCTCTAGCTCTAATGGCAAATGGCAAGCCTTGCCATACACCATCTTATAGGGGGACATGCCCATGGGGTATTTGTAAGCAGTTCTATATGCCCACAAAGCATCTCCTAATTTATTTGACCAATCCTTCCTATTTCTGTTTACTGTTTTCTGCAAGATCAACTTAATCTCTCTATTGGTGAGCTCAACTTGCCCACTAGTTTGAGGATGATAAGGTGAAGCAATTCTATGATTAACATCGTATTTAGCCAAAGCTTTTCTAAAAGCTCCGTGCGTGAAGTGTGATCCTCCATCGGTCATGAGGTACCTTGGTACACCAAACCTAGGAAATATTACATCCTTAAGCATTTTCAAGGATGTTTTGTGATCAGCACTTTCAGTGCGGATTGCTTCAACCCACTTGGTCACATAATCAACAGCTACTAAAATGTGAGTGTACTTGTGTGAAGAAGGAAAAGGACCCATAAAATCAAAACCCCAACAATCAAAAGGTTCAATCACTAGTGAGTAATTCATAGGCATCTCATTCCTTCTACTAATGTTACCAACTCTCTGACATTTATCACAGGCTAAAACATAATTTCTAGCATCTTTAAAGAGAGTAGGTGAAAGTGCAATCTTGCCTTTAATTATATTTTGATAAATGATGACAACATGCATATATGGGACTAATCATGTTTATCAAGTATATCTCAGGATTATGTCTCAATGCGTATGTGGATCATGAATACAGACAAATCTACATCGCTCAAGAACGGATATAAAAGATGATAGCTTCTAGCTTGATTTTCTGGTTGATTCTGAGTATAGGGATCCCGCACTATTAAGAGGGGATCAATGGATATTGTGAAAGTCTTTCTCAAAACATACAAAGTATCCTCCCACATTGTCTCTACTCTATCCATACCAATTATAATATTCTGTGCACCTAGAAGTATGAGTAACTAAGCCTATGTGTCCAGTTATCACCGGACGTCCGACACTCTACGGACGTCCGGACCTTCACAGCTTACCGGACGACCGGTATCTTCCAGACGTCCGGTCACTCAACGCCTAACGGACGTCCGACCTCTTCCGGACGTCCGGTATTTCTCAACAGAAACTATACAGCGGTTAGCCGGTCTCCTCCGGACGACCGATCCTTCAGCGCCTAACGGACGTCCGACACACTCCGGACGTCCGGCACTCCTTCACAGAAAGAAAATAGCGGATATCCGGAATCTTCCGGACGTCCGGTCACCTGTACACACAGCATGATACGTGGCCCCATCTGGTGAACTGTCAGGCTCCGGACGTCCGGCCTCCGTCGGACGTCCGGTGCTATCTGTGCCACCGGACGTCCGGTAATGACCGGATGTCCGACACTTGCTGTACATTTTTCTGTACAACGGTCACCTCTCTCCTCTATGACTATATATAGTCCCCTTCTTCCACAAGAGAGGTTGACCATTCACTTTGAGCTTACTCAAGAACACATTCACACTCTCTCTCACCTTGATACACCAAATCTTAGATCCCAAAAGGATTTGAAGACATTTGTGAGAAGTTGTCCAATCAAGTGATAGATCCACTCCCTCCTCTTCTTTGCACCAAAGGAATTTGTGATTTGAGCAAGTCTTGAGCTTTACTTCATTGTTCTTGTTACTCTTGGAGGTTGGAGACTCCTAGGCGGTAGGAGTCTTTCGGTGAGGAATCAAACTCTGTGATTACCCCCGGAAAAGTTTGTAAGGGTTTGGAGGCCACCTAAAGGCTTACCACTAGTGGTTGGGAATCGCCTTCGTGGTGATATCTCAAAGAGAGAATAGGGTGAGCCTTCGTGGCGTTGGTGTGCCTTCGTGGTAGCACCCACCTCTCTAAACGGTGACGTAGCTTCCCTCCAAGGAAGTGAACATCGGCATACATCCTCGTCTCTCGAAGTTTCGGTTATTCCTAACCTAAACTTTCTACTTGTGGTTACTTGTTCTTTAAGTTATTACTTATATCTCATTGTGTTACTTTACCTACCTACCCGTGTAGCTTGCTTAACTTGTTAAGCATCTTACTTGCAATTGTTAGGCTCACTTTCATATTTAGTACCATTGCCTAAAAATTGCTAAGTAACAATTAAAACTTAGAATTGTACCTATTCACCCCCCCTCTAGGTCCATCTCGATCCTTTCAATTGGTATCAGAGCCTCGTGCTCTATTCTTGTGGCTTAACCGCCCTAGAGCGAGATGAACCCCGATGGGACTCCCCTTGTTGTAGATCCAAAAGTTCAGGTCTCGACTTCTTCGGGAGTCAAGACCTTCACCTCTGAGGATCTAGAACGGGCCCTTGCTAAGCAAAAGGAGGAGCATGATGCTTCTCTTGAGTCCTTGGTCAAAATAAGGTTAGCCGCACTAACCACAGATTCCACGATACCCCTAGTCCGGGTGGTGTGGGTTCGAGGCAAACTGCGCCTATTCCTTCTCTTGATCAACAACCTCCTAATAGTGATCACTCTAATGTTCCATGGCTATATGCAAAACCTAAAGATGAAAAACCAAAGTATAAGCATGGGGGTGAACCTCCCGTGCTTGATAAAAGGCTGACTTTTCTATGTGGAGAGTTGCTATGCAGGATCATCTTAGGTTCGCAAACGATGAGATGATGGACATCTTGGAGGATGGGTACAACCCTGTTGATCCAAAGAACCTCACTCCAAGAGAAATATATGACAAGCATCTCAATGACACTGCAATCATGTTGTTAAGGAAAGGGATGAGTGAAAAGCAAAGGAGACCTTTCATACACATCACCAGTGCCAAGGATTTGTGGGATTGCATTGTGAGATCAAAAACCGGAACCTCCTCCCTCCGGCTTGCACAATATGAGATTGCCAAAGGTCAATTGCAAAACTTCTGTATGGAGAAAGGTGAAACCCCCAACCAGCTCAACGAGCGTGTGATGACGCTTACCTCTGACATAGAGTCCTGTGACTATGACAAGACACAAGATGGATTCAACTTGACAAAGCGGTTTCTTGTGGACAAGTTGCTACATGCTCTTGCCCCGTATCACCATCAAATGGTGTGGGACATAAAGCAACACCATGGATTCAAAGAAATGACTCCAGATAACGTCATATCCACCTTTCAACTATTTGAAGAATCCAAGGCAAATGCTACAAGACATCTTGCCATGCATGGAAATTCATCTTCCGGGACCAACTTAGCCTTGAAGGCTAAACAAGTGTGTGAAGAAGAAGAAAGTGAGGATGAAGATGATGAAGAAAGTGATGAAAGTGACTCTGAAGAGGGACCCTCATATGAAGACATTGCTCTCTTTGTGAAGAAGTTCAGCGCAGGAAAATTCAAAGGGAGATTTCAAAAGAAGAAGGTCCGAAGTTGCTACAACTGTGACGAGACGGATCACTTCTCCAATGAGTGCCCATATGAGAAGAGAGAAGATAAGCCCAGATTCCCCAAGAACTTTGTAAAGAAGAAATTGCCAAACCCTGTGAACTCCAAGCTTAAGAAGAAAGATGGAAGGGCTATGATTGCCCAAGAAGAATCCGATCCCGATGATGTTGGAGGTGTTGCCGGTGTTGCTCAAGATTCTCAAAACACCTTGAGACTAGTCAACAAAAGTGGTGAGTTTGTCACCTGCAACTACATGAAAGACTACAAGGGCAACGCACACAAGTGTTTGATGGCCAACGCCATTGTTGAGGACCATGAGCAACAAACCTCTTCAGACAAAGTGAAGGTAACCTCTCGTTCGGAACCTCCTCTTTTCTCTCCACCTACTCTTGATGATGCGGAGGATAATCATGAGGATAATGATGAGAATGATCCTATGTATGCTAAACTAGAAAAATTCATGTGTCCCCTCAAAGGAAAGAAACTCACTATGTTTCGTATGCTTATGGAGATGGTGGGTAAGCACACCGTCACCATTAAGGAACTCGAAACCCTCGTCACCGAGGAAAAGGAAAAATACGAAATCCTTGAGCGGAAAGTCCTATATGAGGAAGCAAAAAATGATGAACTGTGCATAAAAATTGGTACAAACCTTGATGAATATGTCAAGAAACTTGTTTCCTTGGAAAAGGTTGAAAGCTCCTTCAAGGAGTTGACGAATGATAAGAGCAAACTTGTGAGGTCTCATGCTACTCTCTCTAAGGAGTGTGAGCTTCTATCTGTGTCTCTTAAGACTAAAGAAGAAGAGCTCACCCTTCTTACAAAGAGCTTTGAGACACTCAAAGCTACTTATCTTGAAACTCTAGCCAAGGCTTACTCCTCTCCTGTTATAAATGTTGATGCCTGTACTACTAACGCAAGTTATGATCTAGCATCTATTTGTGAGGAAAATCGATTTCTAAAAGCACAGCTCGAGAAAGGACTCATGACTTATGCTCAAGTACAAAAGAACCTTAATGAAGTATTGAGCCATCACAATGAAGTTTTCGCAAAGGAAGGGCTTGGGTACGACCCAAGCACAAGCAAGACAAAAACCTTCACTCAAAAGTGCACCACTCCTCTCAAGGAGACGTTTGTACGCGAAGGACAGAGGAAGAAATGGGAGAGTCAAGTCAACAAGGTTATGAGTGGAAAGGCCACTAGGGACCAACCCACTCCCATCAAACCTAAGGGTTTCATGCCTCCATCCTATGTACTTCGTAAAACAAAGGATGGAGAGGTTTATGCAAAATTTGTTGGCCACCATAATGTATTTCGTTTCTATGCTATTTGGGTTCCTAAGACCCTTGTGACTAATGTGAGAGGTCCCATTGCAAAATGGGCGCCTCTAACCAAGTAATGAATTGTGTGTAGGTTTACTTCTCCGGTGGAGTCAAATGGGTGATCGATAGTGGATGCACCAACCATATGACCGGAGACGGAAAATTTCTCTATGATTTTATGGAAGCCATTCAACCATTTATGAGCATTGTGTTCGGTGGAGGAACAAAAGGACAGGTACTTGGATTGGGTAAGGTGGCTATCACAAATGACATGTCACTGGCAAATGTCATGCTTGTCCAATCTCTAAAATATCATTTACTTTCCGTTCGTCAATTGGCTTCTGTTGGTTATGATACACTGTTTGGACTAACGGATGTGAAAGTCTTTAAGAGAGATACTCTTGAAGTGGCCTTTGTTGGAAAGTTGGATGGCAACCTTTACACGGTTGATTTCTCGAAAGAGAGTACCTTCCATGCAACTTGTCTAATGGCCAAAGCCGACAAGGGATGGCTATGGCATCGCCGGCTAGCCCATGTCGGCATGAGAAATCTTCAAGACCTCTTAAAGGGGAATCACATCCTTGGATTAACTAATATTTCTTTTGAGAAAGATCGTGTGTGTAGTGCATGCATAGCCGGGAAGCAACACCAATCAAAACACCCACCCAAGAATATTGTATCTACATCAAGGCCTTTGGAGCTCCTTCATGTGGATCTCTTTGGGCCTCCTTCATGGGATAGTCTTGGTGGGAAAAAGTATGGTCTTGTCATTGTTGATGATTACTCAAGATACACATGGGTGTTCTTCCTCAAATCCAAAGACGAGACGAAGTTCACCTTCATTGATTTTGCCAAACAAGCTCAACGCAAATTTGACAAAGAAATCTTGGCAATAAGAAGTGACAATGGCTCCGAGTTCAAGAATTACACCTTGGAAGAGTTTCTCAGTGACGAGGGGATTGAGCATCAATACTCCGCCCCCTACACTCCTCAACAAAATGGTGTGGCTGAAAGAAAGAACCGTACCCTTGTGGAGATGGCAAGGTCAATGTTGGATGAGTACAAGTCACCACATAGCTTTTGGGCTGAGGCCGTCAACACTGCATGTCATGCCTCAAACCGTCTTTTCCTCCGCACAATCTTGGAAAAGACCCCATATGAGCTCCTAACCGGAAACAAACCAAATGTCAAGTACTTCCGTGTGTTCGGATGTAAGTGCTTCTTACTCAACAAGAAAGAACGATTAGGAAAATTTCAATCCAAAACTATTGAGGGTATATTTGTTGGTTATGGATCAAACTCCCACGCCTATAGGGTCTACAACAAATCCAATGGATGTGTTGTAGAAACTTGTGACGTGGTGTTTGATGAATTTAATGGCTCTCATGGAGAGCAAGTTGATCTAAGTGATGCAGGTGATGAAGATTCCTCTCAAGATATCTTGAACATGGGTGTTGGTGCTCTTCTTCCAATGGAACAAGAACCTCATGATGATATGGAAAACGACGCATGACTTCCTATATATCCAACCATTACAACACCCACACCACCACAAGATCAAAATCCTCAACCAATGCCCAGAACTCAAGCACCTGATGATGATCAAGTCCTTCACCATGATCATCCTCAACAAGACCAAGAGCAAGAAAGTGCAATCAGGGATGATGAACCTCAACAAATGCAACATGAAGAAGAAGATGATGAACCTCAACAAATGCAACATGAAGAAGAAGATCTTCCACCTCACATCAATGATCCATATGTTGAGGACGTGGATGATGGACATGAAGTTGAACCTCGTGAAACTCTCACCTCCATCATGCCTCGTGTGGCCGGACGTGTTAATGTTGACAAAATTCTCACTGGCATATCCGAAGGTAGGGTCACTCGTAAACAATTGACAAAATTTTGTGCTCACTTCTCGTTTGTGTCTAGTATTGAGCCAGTCAAGGTACAAGACGCATTAATGGACAACGATTGGCTCGTGGCAATGCAAGAAGAGTTGAACAGTTTTGAACGCAACCAAGTATGGTCTCTGGTGGAGAGACCAACTACAGAACACAATGTCATTGGAACAAAATGGATTTTCAAGAACAAGCAAGATGAGAATGGTGTCATCATCCGCAACAAGGCAAGGTTAGTGGCACAAGGGTACTCACAAGTCGAAGGTTTGGACTTTGGTGAGACCTTTGCTCCCGTTGCCCGTCTCGAATCTTTTCGCATCTTACTTGCTTATGCTGCTTTCAATGGATTTACATTACATCAAATGGATGTGAAGAGTGCTTTCCTTAACGGCCCTCTACAAGAAGAAGTATATGTATCACAACCACCTGGGTTCGTTGATCCCGATCACAAAAACTATGTGTACAAACTTCATAAGGCCTTGTATGGCCTTAAACAAGCACCTCGTGCTTGGTATGATCATCTTAAGAAGTTTCTACTCGATGATGGTTTTGTGAGAGGGGTGATCGATCCCACTCTTTTTACTAAGAGACACAAGGGTGATATGATATTATGCCAAATCTATGTAGACGACATAATCTTTGGTTCTCCTAACATTCATTTATGCAAGAAGTTTGCGGCTTCAATGACCAAGAATTTTGAAATGTCGCTCAATGCGGATTTGAAATTCTTCCTCGGATTTCAAATTCAACAATTTCAAGAAGGAATCTTTTTGTCTCAAGCAAAATACCTCAAGGACATCCTAGCAAAGTTTGGCATGTTTGATGCTAGTCCATGTAAGACACCCATGCCAACCACAATTTCCCTCACTGAAGACACAAACGGTATTCCTTTTGACCCATCTATTTATCGCTCTATGATTGGTTCATTGCTTTATCTTTGTGCATCTAGACCAGACATCATGTTTAGCGTATGCATGTGTGCTAGATTTCAAGCTTCCCCTAGGGAAAGCCATCATAAAGCGGTTAAGCATATTCTTAGATACCTTGTTCACACCCCAAAGTTGGGTCTATGGTACCCCAAGGATGCTAAGTTTGATCTTATTGGGTACACGAATGCTGATTGGGCTGGTGACAAAGTGGACCGCAAGTCTACCTCCTGTGCATGTCAATTTCTTGGACGCTCATTGGTAAGTTGGTCCTCCAAGAAACAAAATTGTATCGCCCTTTCCAGCTGTGAAGCAGAATACATTGCAGCTGCCAGTTGTGGAACTCAATTACTATGGATGAGGCAGACTTTGAAGGATTACGGGATCACCTATCGACATGTGCCTCTTTTATGTGATAATGAAAGTGCAATCAACATTGCTGAAAATCCCAAAGATCATCTTCGCACCAAGCACATTGACATTAGGTATCATTTCTTGAGAGATCATGTGGAAAAGGGTGACATTGATATTGCCCACATTGGTACAGAAATGCAACTTGCAGACATCTTCACGAAGCCATTGGATGAAGCTAGGTTTTGTCGACTTAGGCGTGAACTTGGTATCTTGGAGCTTGACAATATTATGTGAAATCTAGTACCCATTCATGCATAAACTTAATATCTCGTCTTGATGCAGGCATATATTTAGGGGGAGACACTCAACTCATGAGTACTCTACTTCCTATACAATGCATAAAAAGAACAAACACTCTCAAAGCTTACCATATCATGTGGTGCTTTAATATGATGGAGTAGTGACTATGCACCCAAGTCAACATTCTTGAGGTCTCATATCACATATGCTCAAACATGGTGACATCAACCACCGCTCGTAGAGTAACCATAGTAACCAAGCAAGTTATTTTATCGACTCCGAGATTCATGCAAGCGTCATCCATCATCTCCCTACAAAATGCCCCAAGCCATCCATCATCTCTGACCCTCCGGTCGTCCGGTACTTTCCGGACGTCCGGTGTTTCGAGTGCGTCCGGACGTCCGGTACGTTCCGGACGTCCGTCAAAACCCTTCTGTAAATCCTATGCCGGACGTCCGGTACTGTCGGATATCCGCTAATTATACTCGGACCGGACGTCCGGAAACCGCCGGTCGTCCGGAATATCCCTGGCCCATATATAAGGCGGGCCGCGTGGGGAGGGGCAGTTTTACCCTAAAAATCTTCATCCCCCGTCCCTATCTCCTGGCCGCCGCCGCTGGAACTCATCGTCTGGCCGCCGCCGCTGGAATCCTCATCTGGCCGCCGTCGCCGCTGGAACCCTTTTTCTGGCCGCCGCCAGGAGGGGGCCCTCGTCTGTCCATAAGCCGGGCTGCTCGCCTGGTTCCCTCGCCGGCCTCTCTCCGTCTCGCATCTTCACTCCAAGGTCGGAATGCCGAAGGTTAAACACTCCGCACGCAAGGAGGCCTCCGGTGGGATTGCTCGCCCATCTCGTCGTGGTGGCTCCGATGACTCACAAGAACATGCTCGCGCTAAGAAGCGCGTCGCTCCGCCTCGCAGCCCCACAAGCGACTCCTCATCGGAGGAATCAGATTTTGGGGATGAACTCGCAGCTATGGAGAGTGAGGACTTTGGCTCTTCCCACACTGCTGCACCCAAGCCCGGGACTCGGCGACCCACGTTTAAGCCACCTCCTCCACCAGTTCAGCCTCAAGGTGATGCTCGTCACATCTCCCTTGAGCCTCCTCTCTCTCACGGTCGAAAGGTTAAGCGATTCAACGCCATTCCCATCGCATCATATCTTGCTCTTCGCCGTGATGTAGACCAATTTACGGTTGCGAGCGACTCCACAGATGATCGTTTTCGCACCAATGTCCAGGCAGACATTTTCACCACTGTCATTTTACCTAAAGGTCTGTCCTTACATTTGTGCATTGATCTTGAGCACATTCGTTCTCATCCGGAGAAGTATCCGGGAGCCATTGAACTCATTGAGACTTCGGGTCTCGCTGCTCCTTTTTCCTTTCAGCATGATTTTAATAATGCTGCGATCCATCAATTTTATGCCACATGTCATTTTCACCCCAACAACACTGTCACTTGGATGACCTCCGACACAGTGCTTACAGCCTCATACTCTCAATATGTGGCTACTCTGGGCTTTCCTGATAGTGGGTTCAAAATACACAAAGATGATCCCCGCCATAAGCCCAAAGGCATAAATGTTTGCATGGATCTCCTCAAACCCATCGCTGAAATGACTAAGGAGGAGAAAGAAAAAGATCTAAACCAAGTGTCAATTTGGCGCTCTCCCTTTTACATCATTTTTCAGTGTGTCATTCGCACCGTCTATCCTAAAATGGGAGACAAAGGGTCGTGCAATAGCTATTGCATTGACCTAATGCATCGTCTCTACACGGCACCTAAAGGAAAGATAAATGTTCCTCACTTTCTGTGGCATGAGATCCGTCTCGCTTCTTTCCAATTCAAGCGAGCCTTTCCTCATGCCCCCTATCTTCAGGCCTTTATTGAGAGTGTGGCTCCCTTTCCCATTGTCCGCACTCATTTACATGAGCAGTGGGTCATTCCATCCCACATGGCAGATGACTGGGTGAGGCCCTCCTCCTCCACTCATCCTCGTCGAACTGCTGCTCATTTTCCTCCCACTACTCATTCCGGTTCTTCATCCCTTGGACGCATTGCTTGCTTTCTTGGGAAAGCTCACTCTACCATGATGAAGGCCATCACCTTTCAGTGTTCCCAGAACCACGATGTAGTCACTCGCATGGTTACTTCCAAGAATGCTCTGAAGGCTCGTCTGAGAGACTCCGGAGTATTCGATGTGAGTGATGATGAACGCCTTCCGGATGTTCCGCCTTCTGACTTTGGTTTTCCCTCGGGTCCTGAGTGGTCTGAATTCCTTGACGAGGCTGGTGGCAGTGGTACTCACGATGATGATGATGATGCTTTCTGATGGTCTGACACCTTTTGGGTAGTAGCTGCCAAAGGGGGAGTAGGCACTTCACTAAGAACTTATCTATTTATGTAATGATGTGAGATTTGTATCGAATCTATGATGTGAACCTGTTATGATGAACTATGTGATGAAACCTTATCTATTATGTGATGCACCTATATATCTATGGAACTATTGTGTTATATCATGGGTATGAGATTTGTGTATGATATCTTGTGTATAAGTTTCCTATGAAATCTGGTGGAAGAGATTGTCATGATATCATATTGAGGGGGAGCTCCTCTCTTCTTGTTTATTATTGTTCATGCACCTATTTAGGGGGAGCTCCATAACATCATTTCGATATTTGGAAGTCTTTAATACAGTTCTTTGAGAAATGCATGCATGTTGTCATCAACTACCAAAAAGGGGGAGATTGAAAGTGCAATCTTGCCTTTAATTATATTTTGATAAATGATGACAACATGCATATATGGGACTAATCATGTTTATCAAGTATATCTCAGGATTATGTCTCAATTGTATGTGGATCATGAATACAGACAAATCTACATCGCTCAAGAACGGATATAAAAGATGATAGCTTCTAGCTTGATTTTCAGGTTGATTCTGAGTATAGGGATCCCGCACTATTAAGAGGGGATCAATGGATATTGTGAAAGACTTGCTCAAAACATACAAAGTATCCTCCCACATTGTCTCTACTCTATCCATACCAATTATAATATTCTATGCACCTAGAAGTATGAGTAACTAAGCCTATGTGTCCAGTTATCACCGGACGTCCGGCACTCTACGGACGTCCGGACCTTCACAGCTTACCGGACGACCGGTATCTTCCGGACGTCCGGTCACTCAGCGCCTAACGGACGTCCGACCTCTTCCGGACATCCGGTATTTCTCAACAGAAACTATACAGCGGTTAGCCGGTCTCCTCCGGACGACCGGTCCTTCAGCGCCTAACAGACGTCCGGCACACTCCGGACGTCCGGCACTCCTTCACAGAAAGAAAATAGCGGATATCCGGAATCTTCCGGACGTCCGGTCACCTGTACACACAGCATGATACGTGGCCCCATCTGGTGAACTATCAGGCTCCGGACGTCCGGCCTCCGTCGGACGTCCAGTGCTATCTGTGCCACCGGACGTCCGGTAATGACCAGATGTCCGACACTTGTTGTACGTTTTTCTGTACAACGGTCACCTCTCTCCTCTATGACTATATATAGTCCCCTTCTTCCACAAGAGAGGTTGACCATTCACTTTGAGCTTACTCAAGAACACATTCACACTCTCTCTCACCTTGATACACCAAATCTTAGATCCCAAAAGGATTTGAAGACATTTGTGAGAAGTTGTCCAATCAAGTGATAGATCCACTCCCTCCTCTTCTTTGCACCAAAGGAATTTGTGATTTGAGCAAGTCTTGAGCTTTACTTCATTGTTCTTGTTACTCTTGGAGGTTGGAGACTCCTAGGCGGTAGGAGTCTTCCGGTGAGGAATCAAACTCTGTGATTACCCCCGGAAAAGTTTGTAAGGGTTTGGAGGCCACCTAAAGGCTTACCACTAGTGGTTGGGAATCGCCTTCGTGGTGATATCTCAAAGAGAGAATAGGGTGAGCCTTCGTGGCGTTGGTATTCCTTCGTGGTAGCACCCACCTCTCTAAACGGTGACGTAGCTTCCCTCCAAGGAAGTGAACATCGGCATACATCCTCGTCTCTCGAAGTTTCGGTTATTCCTAACCTAAACTTTCTACTTGTGGTTACTTGTTCTTTAAGTTATTACTTATATCTCATTGTGTTACTTTACCTACCTACCCGTGTAGCTTGCTTAACTTGTTAAGCATCTTACTTGCAATTGTTAGGCTCACTTTCATATTTAGTACCATTGCCTAAAAATTGCTAAGTAACAATTAAAACTTAGAATTCTACCTATTCACCCCCCCTCTAGGTCCATCTCGATCCTTTCAGTAGGCCAATAAAAACCTGATTGAAGAACCTTATGTGCAGTCCTCTCACCGGCATGATGTCCTCCATAGGGACTATCATGGCACCGTCTGAGAATGTCCTTTTGCTCGTGTTCCGGAATGCATCTTCTCACTATCCCGTCGGGACCTTCTTTGAAAAGATGTGGGTCATCCCAAAAGTAGTGCCTTAAATCATGAAAAACTTCTTTCTTTGCTGAAATGTTAGACCTGGAGGCAAATACTCCGCAACAATAAAATTAGCATAATCTGCATACCAAGGGTCGGAAAGAGGTTGTATTTTTACAACGGCAAGTTGCTCGTCTGGAAAACTATCGTTAACTGGGATGGGGTCATGCGGTATATCTTCCATTCTTGAAAGATTGTCCGCCACCGGATTGTCTTCCCCTTTCCTATCAACAATCCGCAAATCAAATTCTTGAAGAAGGAGTACCCATCTAATAGGCCTTGGCTTGGCATCCTTCTTTGTCATAAGATACTTAATGGCAGCATGATCAGTATGAATAATAACTTTGGAATCAACAATATACAGCCTAAACTTATCACAAGCAAAAACTACAGCTAAGAATTCCTTCTCAGTAGTAGCATAATTTCTTTGAGCACTATCAAGGGTTTTACTAGCATAATGTATAACATTCAATTTCTTATCAACTCTTTGTCCTAAAACAGCTCCAACAGCAAAATCACTTGCATCACACATAATTTCAAAAGGTAAATTCCAGTCAGGTGGTTGTACTATAGGAGCAGTTATTAAAGCTTTCTTAAGGACTTCAAAAGCTTCCTTACAATTTTCATCAAACGCAAAAGGAACATCCTTCTGGAGAAGATTAGTGAGGGGTCTCGAGGTTTTAGAAAAGTCTTTAATAAATCTTCTATAAAAACCTGCATGACCGAGAAAACTGCGAATACCTTTGATGTCCCTTGGATAGGGCATCCTCTCAATAGCTTCGATCTTGGCTTTGTCCACTTCAATTCCCCTTTCGGAAATCTTGTGACCAAGAACAATTCCTTCATTAACCATAAAGTGGCACTTCTCCCAGTTGAGTACCAAATTTGTCTCCTCGCATCTCTACAAAACTTTATTAAGGTTGTGAAGACAATGGTCAAATGAAGTTCCATAGACGGAGAAATCGTCCATGAAGACTTCCATAATATCCCCGCAGAAACCATTAAAGATAGCAGACATACACCTTTGAAAAGTAGCAGGGGCATTACATAAACCAAAAGGCATACATCTGTAAGCATAAGTACCAAAAGGACAAGTAAAAGTTGTCTTCTCTTGATCGGCAGTGTTAACATGAATTTGAGAGAAGCCAGAATAACCATCGAGATAACAAAAGTGGGTATTTTTGGATAACCTTTCAAGCATTTGGTCGATGAACGGCAACGGGTAGTGATCCTTCCTGGTTGCCTTGTTCAACTTCCTGTAATCAATACACATTCTATATCCAATAATAATTCTCTGAGGTATTAGTTCATTTTTATCATTAGGAACCATAGTTGTACCTCCTTTCTTAGGAACACAATGTACCGGACTTACCCACTTACTATCAGCTATAGGGTAGATAATACCTGCGGCTAGAAGCTTGAGAATCTCAGTTCTCACGACATCCATCATCTTCGGGTTCAACCATCGTTGATGATCAACAACTGGTTTAGCATCAGGCTCAAGGTTGATAGTATGTTGACAGATAGATGGACTAATCCCCTTAAGGTCATCAAGGGTGTTGCCAATTGCGCCTCGGTGTTTACGAAGTACTTCCAATAATCGCTCTTCTTCATATCCTGAAAGGTTAGAATTGATAATAACAGGATATACTTTCTTTTCATCTAAATAAGCATACTTGAGCGTATCGGGAAGAGGTTTAAGATCGAACACCGGGTCTTCTTTCGGTTTTGATAAAATTCCCAAAGGTTCAACCGGAAGGTTGTGCTTCAGGATAGCAGGCTGCCTAAAGAATATTTCATCTAGTTCATTTCTTTCCTGCATATGCAAATCATTCTCGTGGTCCTCCATGTATTGCTGCAAAGGATCATCAGGGGGAATAGCAATAGAGGCAATACTTTCAATAATTTTATCATCACTAGGTAAATCAGTACCACGAGGCTGCTTAGAGAACTTAGAAAAA
>LR738714.1:766415461-766491792 GCA_902687465.1 Secale cereale | reverse complement strand
GTAACATCAACTTCTTCAAGTTCACAAGGGGAAATCTCACCGATGATTTCTTCATAAAGTGAATAAGGAATAGCACTTGCACTCGATCCCAAATCGCATAGCCCATAATAATTGTGATCTCCTATTTTAACAGATACCACCGGAGTACCTGAAATTGGGCCTTTATTCTTGGCTGTGACAAGGTTAGTGGAAACAGCACAAAAAGTTATATTGGAATCCAAAACATCATCAGTAGCAAGGTCTTTAATCAATGCAACTTGAGGATCGACCCTGATCTGGTCCTCAGGTTCATCAACTCTTCTCTCACTTTTATTTATTATGCCTGTCACAAGAGAGTGTTCCTTTATCCTCGTGGGAAAAGGAGGCTTTTCATATATGACTGCAGGCAAAATAGGCTCAGCAACATAAATATCAATAGGTGGTTCTTTAAAAGGTGCATGGTGCTGGTCTCTATTTTTTTAAAGGAATCAACGTGAGAGGCAAAATTCTTACACAAATCAATCACTAGATGGGAATCAAGACCAATCTTAGAGCAAAAAGTATTGAAGTAATCAGTTTGCACATAGCTCTCAATATAATCATATTCATAATTTATAGCGGGTTCAATACCTTTATCAATTTCCCAATCTTCGGTAATCCTCTGGATTCTTTCAAGGAGATCCCACCTTTCTTCAACACTCTTCTTCTGAAATACCCCACTAGAGGAGGCATCCAGCATCTCCTTATCCTGACGAGAAAGCCTGGCATAAAAATTTGTAAGTATAATTTCCTTGGGAAGCTTATGAATAGGGCATTTGAGCATTAGAGACTTCAATCTCCCCCAAGCTTGAGCAATGCTTTCTTCGTCACGAGACCTAAAGTTATAGATATAATTCCTGTCTCGATGAATTTCATGAAGAGGATAAAACTTAGTATAAAAGAGAGACATAAGCTCCTGCCAGTCCAGCAAGTGTGAGTTATCGAGAAGCCCATACCAATCTGAAGCTTTATCTATAAGTGATACGACAAACAATTTCCTCATGACAAACTCCCTCGATACACCTGCAAGCTTAAATAATGAACATAGTCGTGACAAATATAGCAAGTGTTCACCGGGATGTCTGTCTCCTGCATAACGATTAGCCAAAACATAATTGATAATGCCAGCTGGTATTTTATAAGGCACAATTTCAGTAGGGGGGATCAACCACCACAGGTGTGGGGCGTCTTCCCGCAAGCAACGCTCCAATAATAGGGTTGTCCATAAGGACAAAGAGCAGTAATAGCAAAAATAAAAACAGAATTAAAAAAAACTTTCTTACCAGTTTCACTTTACCAATAGCGCTACGCTCCCCGGCAACGGCGCCAGAAAACGTTACTTGATGACCCTCAACCGTAAGGGATCTGTTGCAGCGTTTTCGATAAGTAAGAGTGTCGAACCCAACGAGGAGCAGAAGGTATTGATAAGCGATTCTGAGCAAGAAATTACTGCAAGCACTGAAAGATAACTTTTAGGGGTTTTCTCGATATAAGCAACAGGAATGTAAAGGCAAGTAATGTAAAAGGTACTGAGAGTAACAAGTGGCCCAATCCTTTCTTAGCAAAGGAGAGGCCTAGCAACTGAACTTATAAAGACTAAAGCGTTCTTGAGGACACACGGGAGAGGTAGTCAATTGCTTTCGCCATATTCCGTATCGATACTATGTTATGTGTTGATAAGTGTTGAGTGGGTGGATCTATGCTAGTGCACTCTCTAGACTAAGATGAATGCACTCTTATGATTAAACACCTTGCAAGCATCCGCAAATACAAGATAGAATTTAAGGCAAAAGCCTAACCATAGCAGTACGATCGAGGATCCACTATTCCCTTATGCAAAAGCGTGCGAACTGGGGTTCAGGTTTCTGTCACTCCGGCAACCCACCATAAGCATTCTTTATACACAATGTATTCTCCTAGGTCCTTAATAAGGCGAAGTGTT
This sequence comes from Secale cereale, assembly GCA_902687465.1. Taxonomy (NCBI): domain Eukaryota; kingdom Viridiplantae; phylum Streptophyta; class Magnoliopsida; order Poales; family Poaceae; genus Secale; species Secale cereale. Next base: position 766,489,832 of record LR738714.1, on the reverse strand, counting down.
GGGTGTTCGACTCACACAACACCACTAGTAGAATGACAACGCAACTTAAGTATCAAACAACACATATTACTTCAACAACATATGACTACTAACAACAAGACTTCCCCCATGTCCTCAAGAACTAAGGTAACTACTCACAAGACATAAAAGAGATCATGATCAGTGGGGATAAATATGTGATAAACAATCTGGACATAATAATATTTCTCCAACAAAACTCAATAGCATTCACCACAAAGTAGTAATCAACACCGATGGAGTAGAGAGGATAGGTAGTACGAGTTACAACACGAGTTGCGATGGAAAGATGAGATTTGGATGAAGATGGAGATGGTGCTGGTGTTGGGGATGATGTTGATGATGATCTCGATGATGCCCGTGACGATGGTGATGACGATGGCGACGATCTCCCCTTCCGGGAGGTGATCTCCCCGGCGGAATCTGCCCACCGGAGATGCCCTTTTCTTCTCTGTAGGTTTCCGCCTCGAAGCGGCGGCGGAACTCCGTAAAAAGTCCCGTGCCTAGGGTTTTCGGAGGACGGAGAACATATATGCAAAAGGGGGCGACCAGAGGTGGGCCAGGGGCTCCACGCGCCCACCCCCCCCCCCGGCGCGACCAGGGGGGCGCCCCCAGGCCGCCTGGGCACCCTGTGGCCCCCCTCTGACTCCCCTTTTGCATGTCTTCGTTATTCTTCTGAAAAATACCTCCCATCAATTTTCAGGTAATTTGGAGGTGTTCTTCTTCAGCAACTCAGCATCCACTTTTTCCTGCTAAATCCTGCGTCTGCTGTTCCGGTATCGGAAAGTTGCAAACTGTGTAAAATAGACCAAAACAACATAAGAACATCATCATAACGTGAAATATATCAATGAATAAGGATAAATTATAATACAAAATAGTGATGCATTTTGGACGTATCAGCGACGGACGAGTCTCCAGGCGGCGCTGCTATCAGCGAAGCTCCCTACTTCGACCGGCCATGGAGGTCTCCAGTGGCAAAGGGGAAGAGAGAGCGAAGAAGTTAGAGGGAGAGACAGACAGAAGGAGAGGAGGAGCGCGACGAGGAAGGACCTCAGGTCATCGGCTGGGTCGTCCGCGGCGCTCCGGCGAGGCTGCCGGCGAGCGGGGATCGCGGCGGCGATGGCGGGCGCGGCCAGATCGGGACCTCCCGAACAGGTCGATCGGAGGGAGCGGACGCAGAGCGCTCGAGGCTCGCTTGGGGCCCCGGCGGCTCGGGCGGCGGGCCGCGGATGGGCCTAGAGGTCCCGACGCGGTGGGAGGCGTGGGAGGCCAAGTGGCAGGCAGCGGTTGGCTGAGGCACGTCCAGCGGCTGAGGTGACGCACTACGGTTGGCCGGGGCACGTTGGCGGTGGCGACAAGTGGCGGGAGGTGGCTGGAGCGGCGCAGATCCTGAGGAGGGGGAAGGCTGGAGGTAGGTGGAGGCTAGGGTAGTCCAAAATTGGAAGGGAGGGGTGCTTAAATAGGTAGGGGTCTAGGTTAGGGGGATTTGGGGTCATTTCGGAGCCTCGGATGGCGATCCGACGGTTCCGGAGTAGAGGGGGTCTAGGAAAGGCCTAGTGGGCTGATTGGTGGGCGGTGTAGAAGGCCTCGGACTGCGGGGAGAGAAAAGAGAGGGAGGCCCAGCGACGGTTTCGGAGACCGAAACGTCCGACGAATAAACCGGCTATAATGCCGCTATATGATTAATGGTTGGGCTATCAAACGGACTCCAAACGTGGTGAAATTTGGCAGGCGGGCTGTCTACACTATAATAAGACCACACGCCAAGTTTCACCCCATTCCGAGAACGTTTTTTGGTCACTTATAAAAAAATATTCGGAGGTGCCGCGGGCGCGTGCGAGTGTGTCTGGTCTCAGAACGGACAACAGAGAGGACGGGCGGACTCGGACGGATGCGAGTTTTGAAAACATGATGATGCAACACACATGATGACATGGCAAGATGCAACACACTAGCAAATGACATGGCAACGGTGAGGAATAACTGGCTGACACCTGGCGCATCGGTCTCGGGGCATCACAAAAGTTGCATGGCAATATATCTCAGAATGGCTATGGAAATGCCACGATAGGTAGGGATGGTGGCTGTTTTGAGGAATATATGGTGGCTGTTTTGAGGAATATATGGTGGCTGTTTTGAGGAAGGATATATAGTGGGTTTATGGTAGCCGCGAAAGTTGTGCGGTACAAGAGAGGCTAGCAATGGTGGAAGGGTGCAAGTGCGTATAATCCATGGACTCAACATTAGACATAAGAACTCATATACTTATTGCAAAAACCTACCGAGTCATCAAAACAAAGCAATCAATGCATGCTCCTAGGGGGGAGGTTGGTAGGAGTTAACCATCGCGCGCCCCCGACCTCCACACAAAGGTTGGTACTTTACAAATACCTCATGCTCTAACTTCGTCACATAGCAGATCACCATACGTGCATGCTACGGGAATCACTAACCTTAACACAAGTATTTCTCAATTTCATAATAACTCTTAGCATGACTCTAATATCACTATCCTCATATCTCAAAACAATTATCAAGCATCCAACATCTCATCATATTCAATGCACTTAGTGTGAAAGTTTTTACTACATTGATATTGGATGTCTATCATGTGAACACTAGTTTTATAGCCTAAACACATTACCATGCTGTTTTAATAAACTCTCAAATGAATATAAGTGAAGCTTGAGAGTTCAAAAATTTCTTCAAAATATTATCACCACCGTGCTCTATAAGGTATAAGTGAAGCACTAGAGCAAAAACTATTCAACTCAAAAGATATAAGTGAAGCACATAGAGTGTTCTAACAATTCCTAGGCCATATTTAACTCTCTCAAACAGGTGTGTCCAGCAAGGATAATTGTGGCAAACTAACAAGCAAAGACTCAAATTATACAAGACGCTCCAAGAAAAACACATATCATGTGGTGAATAAAAATATAGCTCCAAGTATAGTTACCGATGGATGAAGACGAAAGAGGGGATGCCTTCCGGGGCATCCCCAAGCTGAGGATTTTGATTGTTCTTGAATTTTTCTTGGGGTGCCATGGGCATCCCCAAGCTTAGGCCCTTGCTACTATTTGTTCCATAGTCCATCAAAGCAATACTCAAAACTTGAAAACTTCACAACACAAAACTAAGACAAAAATCTCGTGAGCTCCGTTAGTATAAGAAAGCAAACCACTACTCAAAGGTACTGCAATTAATTCATTCATTGTTTATATTGGTGTTAAACCTACTGTATTCCAACTTCTCTATGGTTCATACTTCACAATATTACTCATAGATGCATTGAAATAAGCAAACAACACACGAAAAACAGAACAATCTGTAGTAATCTGTAAGTTTCGCATATTTCTGCAACTCCAAAAAATTCAAACTAAATTGGTAAACGTGATTAATTTGTGTATTAATCATCTGCAAAAAGAATCAACTAAATAGCACGCTCCAGTAAAATCTGACGACCATTCTAGCGAGCGCGAACGATTCTGTTTTTCACAGCAAGATCATATAAACTTCACACAAGTCTTCCCAAAGGTTCTACTTGGCACAAACACTAAACAAAACATGAAACCACATCTAAACAGAAGCTAGATGCAATATTTATTCCCTAACAGCAACAAAAACAAAAAAAATATAAGATTGGGTTGCCTCCCAACAAGCGCTATCGTTTTACGCCCCTAGCTAGGCACGATACAAGATAGATCTAGGTATTGCCATCTTTGGACCGCAATTCTTTGATTAAGCACTTATGATTCTTAGGAACTTCTTTGTCCCTATTAATGATCAAACTCCTGGGCAAGAAATCAAGAAATTCTAAAGTGTCAAAAGGGTCTCTTGCAAAATTAAGAAAATTAGTGTGAACACTTATGGATTTAAGATCCACAATTCCTTTACTAGATGTTTCACCCTTGTCTTTAGGGACATACATGAACTTAGATAATTTAGTGGTAGAGATATTTGGAGTAGTTTTTATAGCAGAAAGAGCAGAACCCACATTAGTAATAATATCCTCAAGCTTATTGATTCTAGTGGAATCCTGATCTAGCTTTTCTTTAACTATGGGCCCCTTTTCCTTAAGATTTTTCAGAACAACACCTACATTGGATCCATATTGAGTAATTTCATTATGGATTTTTATATCCAAGTTCTCTACCAATTCTATCATAGCAACTTTGTTTTCAATGATTTCTAACCTTTGCATAACATGCTCCAAAGTTAAAACGGTCCCATTAACCATAAGAGGTGGTGAGCCAAATAATTCAGTCATAGCATTATAAGAATCAAAGGTATGGCTACCCAAGAAATTCCCTCCGGTAATGGTATCTAAGATAAATCTATTCCACTGAGTTATGCCAACATAAAAATTGCGAAGAAGCACGGAAGTGGAAAGCTTCCTATTGGATCTATTTTGAGCATTGCAAATTCTATACCAGGCATCTTTTATGTTTCCTTCCTCCCTTTGTTTAAAGTTGAGGACATCACTTTCGGGAGTGTTGATAATGATAGGTGTGCTAGACATGATGACAAGCAAGCAAGCAACACACAAGAAAACAAGAAGCAAGCGGACGATGAACACACGGCAGAAGAAGGGCAAATAAAACGGCAAGGGTGAAGTGGGGGAGAGGAAAATGAGAGGCAAAAATGTAGTGCGAAGGATAAGGGTTTGTGATAGGTACTTGGTATATGACTTTTGCGTAAGCCTCCCCGGCAACGGCGCCAGAAATTCTTCTTGCTACTTCTCGAGCTTGCGTTGTATTCCCTCGAAGAGGAAAGGGAGATGCAGCACAGTAGCGTAAGTATTTCCCTTAGTTTTTGAGAACCAAGGTATCAATCCAGTAGGAGACCACACGCGAGTCCCTCGCACCTACACAAACAAATAAGAACTTCACAGCCAACGCGATAAGGGGTTGTCAGTCCCTTTACGGTCACTTACGAAAGTGAGATCTGGTAGAGATGATAGTTTATATTTTTGGTATTTTTGGTTACAAGAACAGAAAGTAAAAGTAGAAAAAGTAAAGTAGATGTAGATTGATATGTTGAAAATAGACCCGGGGGCCATAGTGTTCTCTAGTGGCTTCTCTCATGATAGCAATATTCTATGGCGGGTAAACAAATTACTATCGAGCAATTGATAGGAAAGCGAATAATTATGAGACTATATAGGCATGATCATTGTATATATGCATCATGTTCGAGACAAGTAGACCGACTCCGGCCTGCATCTACTACTATTACTCCACACATCGACTGCTATCCAGCATGCATCTAGTGTATTGAGTTCATAAGAACAAAGTAACGCCTTAAGCAAGATGGCATGATGTAGAGGGATAAACTCAAGAAATATGATGTAAAACCCATATTTTTATCCTCGCTGGCAACAATACAATACGTGCCTTGCTGCCCCTACTGTCACTGGGAAAGGACACCGCAAGATTGAACCCAAAGCCAAGCACTTCTCCCATTGCAAGAACTATAGATCTAGTAGGCCAAACCAAACCAATAATTCGAAGGGACTTGCAAGGATATTATGAGCACACATAAAGAGTTAAGAAAAGAACCAAATATTTCTCGTAGATAATCTTGATCATAAACTCACAATTCATCGGATCTCGACAAACACACCGCAAAAAGATATTACATCGAATAGATCTTCTCGAAGACCAAGGAGAACTTTGTATTGAGATCCAGAGAGAGAGAGAGAGGAAGCCATCTAGATACTAGCTATGGACCCGAAGGTCTGTGGTAAACTACTCACAACTCATGGTGAGGGCGATGATGATGATGATGTAGAAGCACTCCGTGATGGATCCTCCCTCCGGCGGAGCTCCGGAATAGGCCCCAAGATGGGATCTCACGGGAACAGAAGGTTACGGCGGTGGAATTAGGGTTTTCTCTCTGTTGCTCATGGTTTCGGGGTACGTAGGTTTATATAGGAGGAAGGAGGACACCGGGGGACTCACGAGGGCCCCACGAGGCAGGGGGGCGCGCCCTGGGAAGGGGGGCGCGCTTCCACCCTCGTGGGCACCTCGTGGCTCCCCTGCCATGGTTCTCAAGTCTCCTGTGCGTGATTTTCTCCAAAAAATATCTCTCCCGAAGGTTTCATTCTGTTTGGACTCCGTTTGATATTCCTTATCTGCAAAACCCTGAAACAGGCAAAAAACATCAATCTGGACTGGGCTTTTGGGTTAGTAGGTTAGTCCCAAAAATGATATAAAAGTGTATGACAAAGCGCATTAAACATCCAAGACATCATAAATAATAGCATGGAACAATCAAAAATTACTCCAACGTATCACAATGATAAGGAGAAGATTGAGCGTCTAACTAAAGAACTAAACACTCTTAAGTTAGCTCATGAAACTACCTTGGAAGATCATCGAGAACTTGTAAAGACTCATGAGAAGTTACGCTTTGAAAAGCTCAACCTTGAGCAAGATCATGAGTTCTTAAAAGCAATCAATGATGATCTTCGCAAGAAAAGTTCTTCTTACATTTCCAAACGTTTACTCTTGTCTACCTACATGCCACAAGTAAAATTTAGCAACAAGAACAAGAAAGATTCTTCCTCTAGTAGTAACAACAATCATGCTAAATCCAATGATGTTGCTTCTAGTAGTTCGCTTGATTCCACTAATGATTCTCTTAGCCAAGTTACACTTGAGCAAGAAAATAGATTGAAAGGAATTATAGAGAAAGGTGTTTACAAGAGTCTTGCCGGGAGTAAGCAATTTGAGGATATTGTACGCAAGCAAGGAAGACACTGGAAGAATCAAGGTGTTGGTTTTGAACGGAAGTAAATTGCCAATGGAGTTGAGTGGGAGGAAGATCAATACCCCAAGATGAATATTGTTCCTCAACAAGAGAAGTATGATCCTACTTCTTCTCAAGGGACACAAACACAAGATGATCTTCCACCACAAGACCACAAGCTAAAGGGCAAGGATAAGCTTCAAGAAGAGATTGATGCATATGAAGAAGCTCCTAAGGCCTTGGTCAAGTGGGTTCCCAAGACTTCATCAAGTTCTACTTCATCGAGTACGACTACAATTCCAAGGATTCCCATCAAGATGGTGTGGATCCCGAAGAAGAAGAACTAGAGAGTTCTTGAGGGTGACTCCGCCAACACACTTCACTCATATCATTTTGGCGAGGACAAGTGCAAACAACTTCCATATCTTGCACTAGTTCAAGGAGTAACAAACCCTCTTGTTGGTAAGACAAGGGACAAGGTAACCTAATACTCTCATGGACATCATCATGTGTGCAATTCACTCTATGTCTATGGATATATTTGTTTGTTCCGTGTGGGACTAACCCGTGTAGGTATTGAAAGTGCAACGCACTCCAATGGATTGCTCCAAATGATCTACATCAACATTGAGCATCTACATCTTCTACACCTACATGAAGTCATCATCGACAAAACCCAAGGTTAGCTCATCCCTCTAAGGGGGGGGGGTATCACATCTAGGGGGAGCTTTACTCTAACAATTGAGCTACATCAACTCTAATGATGTGAACACAACAATGCTTTATGTAAAAGTGGTAGCCCCACTTGTGCTTAAACAATGAGTATGACCTATGATCAAATGTTCTCATTTCACTCCTAAGTCAATATACTCATATATATATAGATGACCTAGTCATCACAAATTGCTTGATAGATGCTAGAATGGTTGTGCATGCTTTGCTACATGTTTCATTTGCTATCTTATTGTGTGAGCATGTTGAATGCATATTTTTCTCATTCGAGGACATCCATTTGTTGCTTTGATTGTTTGGCTCTTTTTCTTCTGCCAAATGGATGGACAAGAATGCCTAAGAACCCCCTCTAGCTATTGATACGTCTCCAACGTATCTATAATTTTTGATTGTTCCATGCTATTATTTATGAAGTCTTGGATGTTTAATGGGCTTTATCATTCACTTTTATATCATTTTTGGGACTAACCTACTAACCCAAAGGCCGAGTCCAGATTGCTGTTTTTTGCCTGTTTCAGGGTTTTGCAGAAAAAGAATATCAAACGGAGTCCAAACGGAATGAAACCTTCGCGAGCGATATTTTTGGAGAAAATCACGCACAGGAAGCTTGGGAACCACGTCAGGAGATCGAGGGGCTGCCCACGAGGGTGGGGGGCGCGCCCATCTTCCCAGGGCGCGCCCCCTGCCTCGTGGCCCCCTCGAGCGTCCCCCGATGCCCTCCTTCTTCCTATATAAGTCTACGTACCCCAGAAACTCCGTGAACAGAGAGAAAACCCTAATTCCACCGCCGTACCTTCTCTTCTCGTGGAGATCCCATCTTGGAGACTGTTCCAGAGCTCCACTGGAGGGGGATCTATCACGGAGGCCTTCATCATCATCATCATCGCCCTCACCATGAGTTGTGAGTAGTTTACCACAGACCTTCGGGTCCATAGCTAGTATCTAGATGGCTTCTTCTCTCTCTCTGGATCTCAATACATAGTTCTCCTCGGTCTTCGAGGAGATCTATTCGATGTAATCTCTTTTTGCGGTGTGTTTGTCGAGATCCGATGAATTGTGAGTTTATGATCAAGGTTATCTACGAAAGATATTTGGTTCTTCTCTGAACTTTTTATGTGTGCTCATAATATCCTTGCAAGTCTCTTCGAATTATTGGTTTGGTAAGGCCTACTAGATCTATAGTTCTTGCAATGGGAGAAGTGCTTGGCTCTGGGTTCAATCTTGCTGTGTCCTTTCCGAGTGACGGTAGGGGTAGCAAGGCATGTATTGTATTGTTGCCATCGAGGATATAAGATGGGGTTTATATCATATTGCTTGAGTTTATCCCTCTACATCATGTCATCTTGCTTAAGACGTTACTCTGTTTTATGAACTCAATACACTAGATGCATGCTGGATAGCGGTCGATGTGTAGAGTAATAGTAGTAGATGCAGGCAGGAGTCGGTCTACTTGTCTCGGACGTGATGCCTATATACAATGATCATGCCTAGATAGTCTCATAATTATTCGCTTTTCTATCAATTGCTCGACAGTAATTTATTTACCCGCCGTAGAATATCGATATCATGAGAGAAGCCACTAGAGAAAACTATGGCCCCCGGGTCTATTCTCAACATATCAATCTACATATACTTTACTTTTACTGCTTTTATTTGCTGTTCTCATAAACTAATAATACCAAAAATATCAACTATCATCTCTATCAGATCTCACTTTCGTAAGTGACCGTAAAGGGATTGACAACCCCTTATCGCGTTGGCTGCGAAGTTCTTATTTGCTTGTGCAGGTGCGAGGGACTCGCACGTGGTCTCCTACTGGATTGATACCTTGGTTTTCAAAAACTGAGGGAAATACTTACGCTACTGTGTTGCATCTCCCTTTCCTCTTCGAGGGAATACAATGCAAGCTCAAGAGGTAGCAAGAAGAATTTCTGGCGCCGCCGGGGAGACTTACGCAAAAGTCATATAGCAAGTACCTATCACAAACCCTTATCATTCGCATTACATTTATTTGCCTCTCGTTTTCCTCTCCTCCACTTCACCCTTGTCATTTTATTTGCCCTTCTTCCGCCGTGTGTTTATCGTTCACTTGCTTCTTGTTTGCTCGTGTGCTGCTTGCTTGCTCGCCCTCATGTCTGAGATGGGCGACGATTTTATCGAGAATGGAAGCAATGTCGAGGGCAACGTTCATGTTGACCCCCCGGATGAAGCTACCACTTTACATATTAAGAAGTTCCGGGTTGGTAGTGGTAATATTATTGGAAAAGGAGTTCTTCAAGACTTCTTTACTTGTGCCGGTGCTTTGCCCACTATGGGTGGCTCTATTCTTCACAGAACTAGTAGCCTTGCAGATGATGTATCTATGCTCATAGTCGAAATTGAAAGGCAATTTATCCATATGCATCCCTGTATTTAGAGAATATTTTTGGAGTTCTCCAATATTGAGCATTCTTCCGTTAAGCTGCAGCTACTATCTTTTTGGCTCATGAATTTAGATATATCATTAAAGAGGCCAGAGAAATCTTTGCTCATTACGAAGTAGATGCCGGTCGACCTCCTATAGAGGCTATCTTGTTCAATCAAGAAGACCTAATGCGGTTGCGATCTCCTGATCATGTTGCTTGTAATGAAAACCATACAAAAAGGGTTCCTGTTGAGGTCTTGATTGATAGAATTTCTGAGATATACGATGATTTTTCTGTCCAAAATAATGGGTTAGGCTTCTCCCTTGAGTGAAGGCTTCTGACCTTCTGCCAAAAGAATGCCTATAATGATGAATTGGTCATCCACTACAAAGGGCCAAAGGAGGAACCTGTTCCTCCCGAGATTGATGTAGGGGACTTTTGATCCATTAAATTTAGCCCTTTTGATTACTTTTGCTTGCCACAATGGAAGCTTGCTGCTGAACGTAGGGAATATGAGGTGAACTTTCGCGACATATCGTACCATTATGGCTATCCCTAGATTTATCTTGTATCGTGCCTAGCTAGGGGCATAAAACGATAGCGCTTGTTGGGAGGCAACCCAATTTTAAGTTTTTTGTTTTTGTTGCTTTTGGTGAATAAATATTGCATTGAGCCTCTGATTAGATGTGGTTTCATGTTTTGTTTAGTGTTTGTGCCAAGTAGAACCTTTGGTAAGACTTGTGTGAAGTTTATATGATCTTGCTGTGAAAAACAGAATCGTTAGCGCTCGCTAAAGTAGTCTTCAGATTTTACTGGAGCGTGCTTTTTAGTTGATTCTTTTTGCAGATGATTGGTAGACAATTTCCGCAAATTTACCAATTTAGTTTGAATTTGTTGGAGTTCAGAAGTAGGCTAAACCTGCAGATTACTACAGGCTGTTCTGTTTTTGATAGATTCTGTTTTTCGTGTGTTGTTTGCTTATTCCGATGCATCTATGAGTAGTATTGGAGGATATGTACCATAGAGAAGTTGGAATACAGTAGTTTTAACACCAATATAAACAAAGAATGAATTCATTGATGTACCTTTGAGTAGAGGTTTGCTTTCTTACACTAACGGAGCTCACGAGAATTTTTGTCTAAGTTTTGTGTTGTGAAGTTTTCAAGTTTTGAGTATTGCTTTGATTGACTATGGAACAAGGAGTAGCAAAGTCCTAAGCTTGGGGATGCCCATGGCACCCCAAGTAAATTCAAGATAATCAAAAGCCTAAGCTTGGGGATGCCCCGGGAAGGCATCCCCTCTTTCGTCTTCATCCATCGGTAACTATACTTGGAGCTATATCTTTATTCGCAACATGTTATGTGTTTTGCTTGGAGCGTCTTGTATAATTTGATACTTTTCTTGTTAGTTTGCCACAATCATACTTGCTGGACACACCTATTTGAGAGAGTTAAATATGGCCTAGAAATTATTAGAACACTCTATGTGCTTCACTTATATCTTTTGAGTTGAATAGTTTTTGCTCTAGTGCTTCACTTATATCTTTTAGAGCACGGTGGTGGTAATATTTTGTAGAAATTGTTGAACTCTCATGCTTCACTTATATCTATTTGAGAGTCTATTAAAACAACATGGTAATGTGTTTTGGCTAAAGAAACTAGTCTTCACATGATAGACATCCAATGTCAATGTAGTAAAAAAAAATCACACTAAGTGCATTGAATAGAATGAGATGTTGGATGCTTGATAATTGTTTTGAGACATGAGGATAGTGATATTAGAGTCATGCTAGTGGACTTATTATGAAATTGAGAAATACTTGTGTTAAGGTTAGTGATTCCCGTATCATGCACGTATGGTGAACCGTTGTGTGACTAAGTTAGAGCATGAGGTATTTGTAGAGTGACAACCTTTGTGTGGAGGTCGGGGGCGCGCGATGGTTAACTCCTACCAACCTCCCCCTAGGATCATGCGTTGATTCCTTTGTTTTGATGACTCATAGATTTTTGCAATAAATATATGAGTTCTTATGACTAATGTTGAGTCCATGGATTATACGCACTCTCACCCTTCCACCATTGCTAGCCTCTCTTGTACCGCGCAACTTTCGCCGGTGCCATAAACCCACTATATATCCTTCCTCAAAACAGCCACCATATTGTTCCTCGAAACAGCCACCATACCTACCTATCATGGCATTTTCATAGCCATTCCGAGATATATTGCCATGCAACTTTCCACCGTTCCGTTCATATGACACGCATCATATTGTCATATTGCCATTGCATGATCATGTAGTTGACATCGTATTTGTGGCAAAGCCACCATGCATAATTTTTATACATGTCACTCTTGTTTCATTGCACATACCGGTAAACCGCTGGAGGCATTCATATAGAGTCATACTTTGTTGTTGTAGTATCGAGTTGTAATATCGTGTTGTAATGAAAGTGTGATGATCATCATTATTAGAGAATTGTCCCATGGGAGGAAAGGCTAAATCTATAAAGCCCCTCTGCAAAAAAAAGAGAAAAAAAGAAAGGCCAAAGAAAAAAAGAAAGGCCCCAAAAAAAGAAAAAAACGAAAAGAAAAGAAAAGAAAAAGGGACAATTGCTACTATCTTCTTTTCCACACTTGTGCTTCAAAGTAGCACCATGTTCTTCATTGTAGAGAGTCTCATGCTTAGTCATTTTCATATACTGGTGGGAATTTTTCATTATAGAACTTGGCTTGTATATTCCAACGATAGGCTTCCTCAAATGCCCTAGGTCTTCGTGAGCAAGCAAGTTGGATGCACACCCACTAGTTTCTTTTGTTGAGCTTTCATTCATATTTAGCTCTAGTGCATCCGTTGCGTGGCAATCCCTACTCACTCACATTGATATCTATTGATAGGCATCCACATAGCCCGTTGATATGCCTAGTCGATGTGAGACTATCTCCCTTCCTTTTGTCTTCTCCACAACCACCTCTATTCCACCCATAGTGTTATGTTCATGGCTCATGCTCATGTATTGCGTGAAAGTTGAAAGGTTTGAAAAGATAGAGTATCAAAACAAGTGCTTGGCTGAAATCAGGGTTGTGCTTGATATAATTTTTTTTGTGTGATAACGAGGGAGCATAACCAACAATATATGATTTTGTAGGGATAACTTTCTTTAGCCATAGTATTTTGAGAACACGTGATTGCTTTGTTAGTATGCTTGAAGTATTATTGTTTCTTATGTCAAATATAGACTTTTATCGTGAATCTTTCAGATCTGAACATTCATGCCACAATTAACAGAATTACATTGAAAAACTATATTGGTTAGCATTCCACATCAAAAATTCTTTATTTATCATTTACCTACTCGAGGACGAGCAGGAATTAAGCTTGGGGATGCTTGATACATCTCCAATGTATCTATAATTTTTTATTGTTCCATGCTATTATTTATGATGTTTTGGATGTTCAATGGGCTTTGTCATACACTTTTATATTATTTTTGGGACTAACCTACTAACCCAAAGGCCCAGTCCAGATTGCTGTTTTTGCCTGTTTCAGGGTTTTACAGAAAAGAGATATCAAACGGAGTCCAAACGGAATGAAACCTTCGGGAGAGATATTTTCGGAGCAAAGCACGCACGAGAGACTTGAGAACCACGGAGTAAGGCTTACGTGGTGCCCACGAAGGTGGGGGGTGCGCCCCCCTGCCTCGTGGGTCCCACGTACGGCCCCCGGTGCCCTCCTTCCTCCTATATATACCTACGTACCCCAAAACCATCAGAACAACAGAGAAAACCCCCGTTCCACCGCCGAAACCTTCTTTTCCCATGATATCCCATCTTGGGGCCTGTTCCGGAGCTCCGCCGGAGGGGGGATCTTCCACGGAGTGCTTCTACATCATCATCATCGCCTCACCATGAGTTGTGAGTAGTTTACCATAGACCTTCGGGTCCATATCTAGTATCTAGATGGCTTCTTCTCTCTCTTTGGATCTCAATACAAATTTCTCCTCGGTCTTCGAGGAGATCTATTCAATGTAATCTATTTTTGCGGTGTGTTTGTCGAGATCCGATGAATTGTGGGTTTATGATCAAGATTATCTATGAGAAATATTTGGTTCTTCTCTGAACTCTTTATGTATTATTATAATATCCTTGCAAGTCTCTTCGAATTATTGGTTTGGTTTGGCCTACTAGATCTATAGTTCTTGCAATGGGAGAAGTGCTTGGCTTTGGGTTCAATCTTGCGGTGTCCTTTCCCAGTCACAGTAGGAGCAGCAAGGCACGTATTGTATTGTTGCCATCGAGGATAAAAAGATGGGGTTTATATCATATTGCTTGAGTTTATCCCTCTTCATCATGTCATCTTTCTTAAGGCGTTACTCTGTTCTTATGAACTCAATACACTAGATGCATGCTGGATAGCGGTCGATGTGTGGAGTAATAGTAGTATATGAAGAATTGTTTCGGTCTACTTGTCTCGGACGTGATGCCTATATATAATGATCATGCCTAGATAGTCTCATAATTATTCGCTTTTCTATCAATTGCTCAACGGTAATTTGTTTACCCGCCGTAAAATATCGCTATCATGAGAGAAGCCACTAGAGAACACTATGGCCCCTGTGTCTATTCTCAACATATCAATCTACACTTACTTTACTTTTTCCGCTTTTACTTTTTGTTCTTATAATAAAAAAATACCAAAAATATCAAACTATCATCTCTATCAGATCTCACTTTCGTAAGTGACCGTAAAGGGATTGACAACCCCTTATCGTGTTGGCTGCGAAGTTCTTATTTGTTTGTGCAGATGCAAAGGACTCGCGCGTGGTCTCTGTTGGAAATATGCCCTAGAGGCAATAATAAATTGGTTATTATTATATTTCCTTGTTCATGATAATTGTTTATTATCCATGCGAGAATTGTATTGATAGGAAACTCAGATACATGTGTGGATACATAGACAAACACCATGTCCCTAGTGAGCCTCTAGATGACTAGCTCGTTGATCAATAGATGGTTATGGTTTCCTAACCATGGACATTGGATGTCGTTGATAACGGGATCACATCATTAGGAGAATGATGTGATGGACAAGACCCAATCCTAAGCCTAGCACAGATCGTGTAGTTCGTATGCTAAAGCTTTTCTATATGTCAAGTATCTTTTCCTTAGACCATGAGATTGTGCAACTCCCGGATACCGTAGGAATGCTTTGGGTGTACCAAACGTCACAACGTAACTGGGTGGCTATAAAGGTGCACTACAGGTATCTCCGAAAGTGTCTGTTGGGTTGGCACGAATCGAGACTGGGATTTGTCACTCCGTATGACGGAGAGGTATCTCTGGGCCCACTCGGTAGGACATCATCATAATGTGCACAATGTGATCAAGGAGTTGATCACGGGATGATGTGTTACGGAACGAGTAAAGAGACTTGCCGGTAACGAGATTGAGCAAGGTATCGATATACCGACGATCGAATCTCGGGCAAGTGCTATACCGATAGACAAAGGGAATTGTATACGGGATTGATTGAATCCTTGACATCGTGGTTCATCCGATGAGATCATCATGGAACATGTGGGAGCCAACATGGGTATCCAGATCCCGCTGTTGGTTATTGGCCAGAGAGTTGTCTTGGTCATGTCTGCATGGTTCCCGAGCCCGTAGGGTCTACACACTTAAGGTTTGATGACGCTAGGGTTATAGGGAAAGTATGTACGCGGTTACCGAATGTTGTTCGGAGTCCCAGATGAGATCCCGGACGTCACGAGGAGTTCCGGAATGGTCCGGAGGTAAAGATTCATATATGGGAAGTCCCGTTTTGGTCACCGGAAAAGTTTCGGGCGCTATTGGTAGCGTACCGGGACCACCGGGAGGGTCCCGGGGGTCTACCGGGTGGGGCCACCAGCCCCAGAGGGCTGCGTGGGCCAAGTGTGGGAGGGGACCAGCCCCAGGTGGGCTGGTGCGCCCCCCACAAGGGCCCAAGGCGCATCAGAGAGGGGAAGGGGGCAAACCCTAGGGCAGATGGGCCCTAGGGCCCAATCTGGTGCGCCCCCCTCTCCCTCTCCCCCTCTGACCGCCACCCTCAGATGGGATCTGGGGTGGCCGCACCCCTAGGGGTGGGAAACCCTAGAGGGGGCGCAGCCCCTCCCTTCCCCCTATATATATGTGAGTTTTGGGGCTGCCCATAACACGTTTTGACCTCTGTCGCTTGGCGCAGCCCTACCTCTCCCCCTCCTCGTCTCTCGCAGTGCTTGGCGAAGCCCTGCTGGAGTCCCGTGCTCCTCCACCACCACCACGCCGTCATGCTGCTGTTGGATGGAGTCTTCCCCAACCTCTCCCTCTCTCCTTGCTGGATCATGGCGTGGGAGACGTCATCGGGCTGCACGTGTGTTGAACGTGGAGGCGCCGTTGTTCGGTGCTTAGATCGGAATCAACCGCGATCTGAATCGCAGCGAGTACGGCTCTTTCATCCGCGTTCTTGCAACGCTTCCGCATCGCGATCTAGAAGGGTATGTAGATGCACTACTCTCTCCCTCGTTGCTAGATTACTCCATAGATAGATCTTGGTGATGCGTAGGAAATTTTTTGATTTTCTGCTATGATCCCCAACAATGGCATCATGATCTAGGTCTATGCGTAGTATCTTGCACGAGTAGAACACAAAGTAGTTGTGGGCGTCGATTTTTCAATTTACTTGCCGTTACTAGTCTTATCTTTATTCGGCGGCATCGTGGGATGAAGCGGCCCGGACCGACCTTACACGTACTCTTACGTGAGACAGGTTCCACCGACTGACATGCACTAGTTGCATAAGGTGGCTAGCGGGTGTCTGTCTCTCCCACTTTAGTCGGATCAGATTCGATGAAAAGGGTCCTTATGAAGGGTAAATAGAAATTGGCATATCACGTTGTGGTTTTGGCGTAGGTAAGAAACGTTCTTGCTAGAAACCTATAGCAGCCACGTAAAAACTTGCAACAACAATTAGAGGACGTCTAACTTGTTCTTGCAGCATGTGCCGTGTGATGTGATATGGCCAAAAGGATGTGATGAATGATATATGTGATGTATGAGATTGATCATGTTCTTGTAATAGGAATCACGACTTGCATGTCGATGAGTATGACAACCGGCAGGAGCCATAGGAGTTGTCTTATTTTATTGTATGACCTGCGTGTCACTGAAAACGCCATGTAATTACTTTACTTTATTGCTAACCATTAGCCATAGTAGTAGAAGTAATGGTTGGCAAGACAACTTCATGAAGACACGATGATGGCGATCATGATGATGGAGATCATGGTGTCATGCCGGTGACGATGATGATCATGGAGCCCCGAAGATGAAGATCAAAAGGAGAAAAATGGTATTGGCCATATCATGTCACTATTTGATTGCATGTGATGTTTATCATGTTTTACATCTTATTTTCTTAGAACGACGGTAGTAAATAAGATGATCTCTCACTAAAATTTCAAGAATTGTGTTCCCCCTAACTGTGCACCGTTGCTAAGGTTCGTTGTTACGAAGCACCACGTGATGATCGGGTGTGATAGGTTCTAACGTTCGCATACAACGGGTGTAAGCCAGATTTACACACGCGATACACTTAGGGTTGACTTGGCGAGCCTAGCATGTACAGACATGGCCTCGGAACATGAAAGACCGAAAGGTCGAACATGAGTCGTATAGAAGATACGATCAACATGAAGATGTTCACCGTTGATGACTAGTCCGTCTCACGTGATGATTGGACACGGCCTAGTCGATTCGGATCATGTATCACTTAGATGACTAGAGAGATGTCTATCTGAGTGGGAGTTCATTAGATGAACTTAATTGTCATGAACAATAGTCTAAGTTGTCTTCACAAATTATGTTGTAGACCAATAACTGCGTTGTAGCTCCCTGTTTAATACGATCCTAGAGAAAGACTAAGTTGAAAGATATTGTAAGCAATGATGCGGACTGGGTCCGTAGTCTGAGGAGTGTCCTTACTGCTACACAGAAAGCCTACGTCTTTGATGCACCGCTCGATGTGCAAACCCCTACAACATTGTCTGTGGATGTTGTGAACACCTGACAGACACGTCCTGATGACTACTTGATAGTTTAGTGCACCATACTTTACGGCTTAGAATCGGGATTCCAATGACGTTTTGAACGCCATAGAACATATGAGATGTTCTAAGAGATGAAATTGGGATTTCAGGCTCATGCCCGTGTTGAGAGGTATGAGACCTCTGACAAGTTCTTTTGCCAAAAAAAGATGCAGGAGAATAGCTCAACTAGTGAGCATGTGCTCAGAATGTCTGGGTGCTAAAATCACTTGAACCAAGTGGGAGTTAATCTTCCTGATGAGATAGTGGTTGATGGAATTCTCTAGACACTATCACCAAGCTACTAGAACTTCGTGATGAACTATGACATGCAAAGGATGTAGATGATCCCGGAGCTATTAGCGGTGCTTAAGACCGCAAAAGTAGAAATCAAGAAGGAGCATCAAGTGTTGATGGTTTAACAAGACCACTGGTTTCAAAAGGGCAAGGGCTACAAGGGAAACTTCATGAATGGCAAACCAGTTGTCGCTCTAATGAAGGAACCCAAGGTTGAACCCAAACCTCGAGACTAAGTGCTTCTATTGTATGGGGAACGGTCACATGGTAGCGGAACTACCCCAAATACATGGTAGATAAGAAAAGCTGGCAACTTCAACAAAGTATATTTGATATACGTGTTATTGATGTGTACCTTACTAGTACTCCTTGTAGCACATGGGTATTGGATACCGGTTCAGTTGCTATTATTAGTGACTTGAAGCAAAAGCTACGGACTGAACGGAGACTAGCTAAGGGCGAGGTGACGATGTGTGTTGGAAGTGTTTCCAAGGTTGATAAGATCACCATCGCACGCTCCCTCTATTTTCGAGATTAGTGTTGAACCTAGATAAATGTTATCAGGTGTCTACGTTGAGCATGAATATGATTAGATCATGTTCATTGCAATACGGTTATTCATTTAAGTCAGAGAATAATGGTTATTCTGTTTACATGAATAATACCTTTATGGTCATGCACCCAATGGTTTGTTGAATCTCGATCATAGTAATACACATGATGATAATATTAATGCCAAAAGATGTAGAGTTAATAATGATAGTATCACTTTCTTGTGGCACTGCCGCTTAGGTCATTTTGGCATAAAATGCATGAAGAAGCTCCATGCTGATGGATGTTTGGAGTCACTTGATTTTGAATCGCTTGACACATGCGAGCCATGCCTCATGGGCATGATGACTAAGATCCCATGTTCAGGTACAATGAAACGGGAAAGTGACTTGTTGGAAATCATACATGCTGATGTGTGTGATCCAATGAGAATTAAGGCGTGTAGTGGATATCGTTATTTTCTCATCTTCACTGACGATTTGAGTAGATATGGGTATATTTACTTAATGAAGTAAAAGTCTGAAACGTTTGAAAAGTTCAAGCAATTTCAGAGTGAAGTTAAGAATCATCATAACAAGAAGATCATGTTCGTACGATCTGATCAAGGGGAGATTTTCTGAGCTGTGAGTTTGGCAATCACTTAAGACATTGTGGAATTGTTTCGCAGTTGAAGCCACCTGGAACACCACAGCGTAATGGTGAGTCCGGACATCGTAGTCGAACCTTATGAGATATGGTACGATCTATGATGTCTCTTACCGATCTACCGCTATTATTTTGAGGTTATGCATTAGAGACAGTTGCACTCACTTTAGATAGGGCACCATCTTAGTCCGTTGAGACGACACCGTATGAACTATGGTTTGGCAGGAAACCAAAGTTGTCGTTTCTTAATGTTTGGGGATACGATGCTTATGGCTTCAGCCGGAAAAAGCTCGGACCCAAAGTGGACAAATACATCTTCATAGAATACCCAAAGGTAACAGTTGGGTATAACTTCTATCTCAGATCCAGGGACAAAAATGTTTGTCGCTAAGAATGGGTCCTTTCTCGAGAAGGAGTTTCTCTCGAAAGAATTGAGTGGGCGGAAGATAGAACTTGATGAGGTTGTCGAACCTCACTTCAACCGGAGAGTAGTGCAACACAGAAAGATGTTTCTGTGGAACCTACGACTGTTGAAGAGGAGACTAATGATAGTGATCATGAAGCTCCATGTCAAGTTGCTATTGAACCTCGTTGGTCGACAAGGATATGTACTACTACCGAGTGGTACGGTGATCCTTTCTTAGATGTCATGTTGTTGGACAACAATGAACCTACGAACTATGGAGAAGCGATGGTGGGCCCATATTCCGACAAATGGTTAGAAGCCGAGAAATCCGAGATAGGATCCATGTATCAAAACAAAGTATGGACTTTGGTGGACTTGCCCGATGATCGGCAAGCCATTGAGATAAATGGATCTCTAAGAAGAAGACGGATGTGGACGGTAATGTCACCGTCTATAAAGCTCGACTTGTGGCGAAAAGTTTTTCACAAGTTCAAGGAGTTGACTACGATGAGATTTTCTCACCTGTAGCGATGCTTAAGTCCGTCGGAATCATGTTAGCATTAGCTGCATTTATGAAATCTGGCAGATGGATGACAATACAAGTTTCCTTACCAGTTTTCGTAAGGAAAGGCTGTATGTGATACAATCAGAAAGGTTTTGTCGATCCTAAGGATGCTAAAAGGTATGCTAGCTCCAGCGATCCTTCCATGGACTAGAGCAAGCATCTCGGAGTCGGAATATACACTTTGATGGAGTGATCAAAGTTTTTGGGTTTATACTAAGTTTGTTAGAAACTTGTATTTACAATAAAGTGAGTGGGAGCATTACAACATTTCTGATAAGTATATGTGAATGACATATTGTTGATCTGAAATGATGTAGAATTTCTGGAAAGCATAAAGGGTTGTTTGAAAGGAGTTTTTCAAAGGAAGACCTAGATAAAGCTGCTTCCATAATTGGGCATCAAGATCTATAGAGATAGATCAAGACGCCTAATGAAACTTTCAAAAGAACACACACCTTTGACATGATTTTGAAGGAGTTCAAAATAGATCAGTCAAAGAAGGAGTTCTTTCCTGAGTTGTAAGGTGTGAAGTTGAGTAAGACTCAAAGCTCGACCGTGGCAAAAGGAAGAGGAAGGACGAAGGTCGTCCCCTATGCTTTTGTCATAGGCTCTATACGGTATGCCATGCTGAGTACTGCACCTGATGTGTGCCTTGCCACATGTCTGGCAAGAGGGTACAAAGGTGATCCATGAGTGAATCACTAGATAGTGGTCAAAATTATCCTTAGAGGAATAAGGAAATGTTTCTCGGTTATGGAGGTGATAAAGAGTTCGATGTAAAGAGTTACGTCGATGCAAGCTCAACACCTATCCGGATAACTCTGAGTAGAGATACCGGATACGTATAATGGAGCAATAGTTTGGAATAGCTCCAAGTGGAACGTGGTAGCAGCATCTACAATATAACATAAAGTTTTGTGAAGTACATAGGGATCAGAATGTTGCAGACCCGTTGACTACAACCTCTCTCACAAGCGTAACATGATCAAACCCAGAACTCATTTGAGTGTTAATCACATATTGATGTGAACTAGATTACTGACTCTAGCAAACTCTTTGGATGTTGGTCACATGGCGATGTGACCAGTGAGAGTTAATCACATGGCGATGTGAACTAGATTATTGACTCTAGTGCAAGTGGGAGACTGTTGGAAATATGCCCTAGAGGCAATAATAAATTGGTTATTATTATATTTCCTTGTTCATGATAATTGTTTATTATCCATGCGAGAATTGTATTGATAGGAAACTCAGATACATGTGTGGATACATAGACAAACACCATGTCCCTAGTGAGCCTCTAGATGACTAGCTCGTTGATCAATAGATGGTTACGGTTTCCTGACCATGCACATTTGATGTCGTTGATAACGGGATCACATCATTAGGAGAATGATGTGATGGACAAGACCCAATCCTAAGCCTAGCACAGATCGTGTAGTTCGTATGCTAAAGCTTTTCTATATGTCAAGTATCTTTCCTTAGACCATGAGATTGTGCAACTCCCGGATACCGTAGGAATGCTTTGGGTGTACCAAACGTCACAACGTAACTGGGTGGCTATAAAGGTGCACTACAGGTATCTCCGAAAGTGTCTGTTGGGTTGGCACGAATCGAGACTGGGATTTGTCAATCCGTATGACGGAGAGGTATCTCTGGGCCCACTCGGTAGGACTGTTGGAAATATGCCCTAGAGGCAATAATAAAAGAGTTATTATTATATTTCCTTGTTCATGATAATCGTTTATTATCCATGCTATAACTGTATTGATTGGAAACTCAAATACACGTGTGGATGAATAGACAGACTTTGTGTCCCTAGTGAGCCTCTACAGGACTAGCTCGTTGATCAAAGATGACCGCGGTTTCCAGGTCATAGACATGAGTTGTCATTTGATAACGGGATCACATCATTAGGAGAATGATGTGATGGACGAGACCCAAACGTTAACATAGCTTTTGATCGTGTCAGTTATCGCTATAGTTTTCTGCATGTCAAGTATAAGTTCCTATGACCATGAGATCATGTAACTCACTGACACCGTAGGAGTGCTTTGTGTGTGCCAAACGTCGCAACGTAACTGGGTGACTATAAAGGTACTCTACAGGTATCTCCGAGGGTGTCTGTTGAGTTGACATGGATCAAGACTGGGATTTGTCACTCCGTGTGACGGAGAGGTATCTCCGGGCCCACTCGGTAATACGTCATCTCAATGAGCTCAAAAGTGACTAAGTAGTTGGTCACGGGATTATGTATTACGGTAACGAGTAAAGAGACTTGCCGGTAACGAGATTGAACTAGGTATAGAGATGCCGACGATCGAATCTCGGGCAAGTAACATACCGACGAGACAAAGGGAACTGTATACGGGATTGCCTGAATCCTTGACATCGTGGTTCATCCGATGAGATCATCGAGAAACATGTAGGAACCAATATGGGTATCCAGATCCCGCTATTGGTTATTGACCTGAGAGTGTCTCGGTCATGTCTACATGGTTTCCGAACCCGCAGGGTCTACACACTTAACGTTCGGTGACGCTAGGGTTGTTAGTGAGAAGAGTGCATGGTTACCGAAGGTTGTTCGGAGTCCCGGATGAGATCCCGGACATGACGAGGGTCTCCGGAATGGTCCGGAGACAAAGATTGATATATAGGATGAAAGGTTTCGGAGTACCGGAAGTGTTCCGGGGAGCATCGGGAAATCGGCGGAGTACCGGGAAGGTTTTCGGGGGGTCCGGAAGGTGTTCTGGGCCTATTGGGCCACAAGGGGGGACACCACAGCCCTCAGGGGGCTGTGCGCCCCCCCTGGGCCCTCTCCCCATGCGGCTAAGGGGGTGGGACCCCCTAGGGCTGGCCGCACCCCTTGGGACTTGGGGGGCAAGGCACCTAGGGGGGAAACCCTAGGGCCTGGGCGCCTCCCCCTGCCCTGGCCGCCGCCCCCCTCCCCTTGCCCTGGCCGCCGGCCCCTAGGGGGAAACCCTAGGGCGCCCTGGCCTCTCCACCCCCCCTATATATAGTGGGGCAAAGGGAGGGCAGCCAACACAGTTCGTGCCTCGGTGCTACCCTCCCTCTCCCGTCATATCTTCTTCTCCCGCGGTGCTTAGGCGAAGCCCTGCTGGAGTTCTTCTCCACCATCACCACCACGCCGTCGTGCTGCCGGTTCTCCATCAACCTCTCCTCCACCCCTTGCTGGATCAAGAAGGAGGAGACGTCCCCGAGCCGTACGTGTGAAGAACGCGGAGGCACCGTTGCTTCGGTGCTAGGTCTTCGGCGATCTGAATCGCGACGAGTACGACTCCATCATCCGCGTTCATAACGCTTCCGCTTAGCGATCTACAAGGGTACGTAGATCACACTCCTTGCTCGTAGTTGCATCTACTAGATTGATCTTGGTGAACGGTAGGAAAAAATTTTGTTTCCCATGCAACGTTCCCCAACAGCTGTTGGAAATATGCCCTAGAGGCAATAATAAAAGAGTTATTATTATATTTCCTTGTTCATGATAATCGTTTATTATCCATGCTATAACTGTATTGATTGGAAACTCAGATACACGTGTGGATGAATAGACAGACTTTGTGTCCCTAGTGTGCCTCTACAGGACTAGCTCGTTGATCAAAGATGACCGCGGTTTCCAGGTCATAAGACATGAGTTGTCATTTGATAACGGGATCACATCATTAGGAGAATGATGTGATGGACGAGACCCAAACGTTAACATAGCTTTTGATCGTGTCAGTTTTCGCTATAGTTTTCTGCATGTCAAGTATAAGTTCCTATGACCATGAGATCATGTAACTCACTGACACCGTAGGAGTGCTTTGTGTGTGCCAAACGTCGCAACGTAACTGGGTGACTATAAAGGTACTCTACAGGTATCTCCGAGGGTGTCTGTTGAGTTGACATGGATCAAGACTGGGATTTGTCACTCCGTGTGACGGAGAGGTATCTCCGGGCCCACTCGGTAATACGTCATCTCAATGAGCTCAAAAGTGACTAAGTAGTTGGTCACGGGATTATGTATTACGGTAACGAGTAAAGAGACTTGCCGATAACGAGATTGAACTAGGTATAGAGATACCGACGATCGAATCTCGGGCAAGTAACATACCGACGAGACAAAGGGAACTGTATACGGGATTGCCTGAATCCTTGACATCGTGGTTCATCCGATGAGATCATCGAGAAACATGTAGGAACCAATATGGGTATCCAGATCCCGCTATTGGTTATTGACCTGAGAGTGTCTCGGTCATGTCTACATGGTTTCCGAACCCGCAGGGTCTACACACTTAACGTTCGGTGACGCTAGGGTTGTTAGTGAGAAGAGTGCATGGTTACCGAAGGTTGTTCGGAGTCCCGGATGAGATCCCGGACATGACGAGGGTCTCCGGAATGGTCCGGAGACGAAGATTGATATATAGGATGAAAGGTTTCGGAGTACCGGAAGTGTTCCGGGGAGCATCGGGAAATCGGCGGAATACCGGAAGGGTTTTCGGGGGGTCCGGAAGTTGTTCTGGGCCTATTGGGCCACAAAGGGGGACACCACAGCCCTCAGGGGGCTGTGCGCCCCCCTGGGCCCTCTCCCCATGCGGCTAAGGGGGTGGGACCCCCTAGGGCTGGCCGCACCCCTTGGGCTTGGGGGGCAAGGCACCTAGGGGGGAAACCCTAGGGCCTGGGCGCCTCCCCCTGCCCTGGCCGCCGCCCCCCTCCCCTTGCCCTGGCCGCCGGCCCCTAGGGGGGAAACCCTAGGGCGCCCTAACCTCTCCACCCCCCCTATATATAGTGGGGCAAAGGGAGGGCAGCAAACACAGTTTGTGCCTCGGTGCTGCCCTCCCTCTCCCGTCATATCTTCTTCTCCCGCGGTGCTTAGGCGAAGCCCTGCTGGAGTTCTTCTCCACCATCACCACCACGCCGTCGTGCTGCCGGTTCTCCATCAACCTCTCCTCCACCCCTTGCTGGATCAAGAAGGAGGAGACGTCCCCGAGCCGTACGTGTGAAGAACGCGGAGGCACCGTTGCTTCGGTGCTAGGTCTTCGGCGATCTGAATCGCGACGAGTACGACTCCATCATCCGCGTTCATAACGCTTCCGCTTAGCGATCTACAAGGGTATGTGGATCCTACTCTCCCCTCGTAGTTGCATCTACTAGATTGATCTTGGTGAACGTAGAGAAATTTTTTTGTTTTCCATGCAACGTTCCCCAACAGTGGTATCAGAGCTAGGATCTTGCGTAGATGCTTTCTCGAGTAGAACACAAAGAAGTTTGTGGCGTTGATGTTTAAATTGCTGCCCTCCTTAGTCTTTCTTGATTCAGCGGTATTATAGGATGAAGCGGCCCGGACCAACTTTACATGTCCACGTACATGAGACCGGTTCCATCGACAGACATGTGACTTTTGTTGCATAAGATGGCTGGCGGGTGTCTGTCTCTCCTATCTTAGTTGAATCGGAATAGAACAAGGCGGTCCTTGTAGAAGGTTAAATAGCAACTTGAATATCACCGTTGTGGTTTTGCGTAGGTAAGAAGCGTTCTTGCTAGATACCCATAGCAGCCACGTAAAACATGCAACAACAAATTAGAGGACGTCTAACTTGTTTTTGCAGGGTATGTATGTGATATGATATGGCCAATGACATGATGAAATATATTTGATGTATGAGATGATCATGTTGTAATAGTTAATATCGACTTGCATGTCGATGCATACGGCAACCGGCAGGAGCCATAGGGTTGTCTTTAATTTTTGTATGACCTGCGTGTCAATCATTAAGCGCTTTGTAATGCTTTACTTTATCGCTAAACGGTAGCAATAGTAGTAAGAGCATGGTGGGCGCCGACAACCCCAATGGCAACACGATGATGGAGATCATGATGATGGAGATCATGGTGTGGCGCCGGTGACGATGGAGATCATGCCGGTGCTTTGGAGATGGAGATCAAAAGCACGAGTTGATGGCCATATCATGTCACTTATGATTTGCATGTGATGTTAATCCTTTTATGCATCTTATTTTGCTTAGGACGACGGTAGCATTATAAGATGATCCTTCACTAAAATTTCAAGATAAAATTGTGTTCCCCCCGAGTGTGCACCGTTGCGAAGGTTCGTCGTTTCGAAGCACCACGTGATGATCGGGTGTGATAGACTCTACGTTCGCATACAACGGGTGCAAGCCAGTTTTGCACATGCAGAACACTCGGGTTAGACTTGACGAGCCTAGCATGTACAGACATGGCCTCGGAACACGGAGGACCGAAAGGTCAAACATGAGTCATATAGTAGATATGATCAACATGTTGATGTTCACCATTGACACCACCTCATCTCACGTGATGATCGGACTTGGGTTGGTGAATTTGGATCATGTCACGCTCGAATGACCGGAGGGATGTCAATTTGAGTGGGAGTTATAAATAATTTGATTAGGTAGTAACTCACTTATCATGAACAATAGTCTAAAATGTCTTTGCAAATTTTTGGTTGTAGATGGCTCGCGCAGTAGCTCCCCTGAATTTTAATGCGTTCCTAGAGAAAGCTAAACTGAAAGATGACGGGAGCAACTTTGTGGACTGGCTCCGCAATCTGAGGATCATCCTCACAGCTGCCCAAAAGGTTTATGTCCTAAATGCACCGCTAGGTGAACCCCCCGCTCCTGGAGCCTCTGCGGACGTTATGAACGTCTGGCAGATGCGTTCGGATGACTATTCGATAGTGCAATGTGCCATGTTGTACGGCTTGGAAGGAGGACTTCAAAGGCGTTTTGAACGTCATGGTGCATATGAGATGTACACGGAGTTGAAGTTCATCTTTGAAAAGAATGCTAAGATCGAGAGGTATGAGACCACCGATAAATTCTTTGCTTGCAAGATGGAGGAGAATTCGTCTGTCAGTGAGCACTTACTGAAGATGTCTGGGTACTATACCCGCATAGCTGATCTGGGACTTGTGTTCCCGGATGAGGCTATCATTGACAGAATTCTCCAGTCACTCCCTCCAAGCTACAAGAGCTTCGTGCAGCAGTACAACATGCAAGGGATGAATAAAACCATCGCCAAGCTGTTTTCAATGCTGAAAGTCGCTGAGGTAGACATCCAGAAGGAGTATCAAGTGTTGATGGTCAATAAAACCACCAGTTTCAAGAAGAATGGCAAGGGCAAGAAGGGTAACTCTAAGAAGGGTGGCAAAGCAGTTGCTAATCCAGTGAAGAAACCCAAGGCTGGGCCTAAGCCAGAGACTGAGTGTTTCTATTGCAAGGGGAACGGCCACTGGAAGCGGAACTGCCCCAAGTATCTGGCGGACAAGAAGGGGGCCAACAACAACAACAAAGGTATATATGATATACATGTTATTGATGTGTACCTTACCAACTCTCGTTGTAGTGCCTGGGTATTTGATACCGGTTCGGTTGCTCACATTTGCAACTCTAAACATGAACTGCGGAATAAACGGAGGCTGGCGAAGGACGAAGTGACGATGCGCGTGGGAAATGGTTCCAAGGTTGATGTGATCGCCGTCGGCACGCTCGCTCTTCGATTACCATCGGGATTAGTTATGAACCTGAATAGTTGTTATTTAGTGCCTGCGTTAAGCATGAACATTATATCTGGATCTTGTTTATTGCGAGACGGTTACTCATTTAAGTCAGAGAATAATGGTTGTTCTATTTATATGAGTAATATCTTTTATGGTCATGCACCCGAAGTTAGGGGTTTATTCTTATTGAATCTCGATAGTGATGATACACATGTTCATAACATTGATGCCAAAAGATGTAGAGTAGATAATGATAATACCACTTTCTTGTGGCACTGCCGTCTCGGTCATATCGGCGTAAAACGCATGAGGAAGCTCCATGCTGATGGACTTTTGGAGTCTCTTGATTTTGAATCACTTGACACGTGCGAGCCGTGCCTCATGGGCAAGATGACAAGGACCCCGTTTTCAGGGACAATGGAACGGGCAAGTGACTTATTGGAAATCATACATACTGATGTGTGCGGTCCAATGAGTGTAACGGCGCGCGGTGGATATCGTTATTTCCTCGCCTTCACTGACGACTTAAGTAGATATGGGTATATTTACTTAATGAAGCATAAGTCTGAAACTTTTGAAAAGTTCAAGCAATTTCAGAGTGAAGTTGAAAATCATCGTAACAAGAAGATCAAGTTCCTACGATCTGATCGAGGGGGAGAATATCTGAGTTATGAGTTTGGTGATCACTTAAGAAAATGTGGAATTGTTTCACAGTTGACGCCACCTGGAACACCACAGCGTAATGGTGTGTCCGAACGTCGTAATCGAACCCTATTAGATATGGTGCGTTCTATGATGTCTCTTGCCGATTTGCCACTATCGTTTTGGGGATATGCGTTAGAGACAGCTGCATTCACTTTAAACAGGGCTCCATCTAAGTCCGTTGAGACAACACCGTATGAACTGTGGTTTGGTAAGAAACCTAAGTTGTCTTTTCTCAAGGTTTGGGGTTGCGATGCTTATGTCAAAAGGCTTCAGCCAGAAAAGCTCGAACCCAAAGCGGACAAATGTGTCTTCATAGGATACCCAAAAAGAAACAGTTGGGTACACCTTCTATCTCAGACCCGAGGGCAAAGTGTTTGTCGCCAAGAACGGGTCCTTTCTCGAGAAAGAGTTTCTCTCGAAAGAACTGAGTGGGAGGAAGGTAGAACTTGATGAGGTTATTGAACCTCTGCTTCAACCAGAGAGTAGCGCAGCACAGAAAGATGTTTTTGTGGAGCCTGCAGAGGTTGAAGAGGAAGCCAATGATGATGATCAAGAGGCTTCTGATCAAGTTACTACCGAACCTCGTAGGTCGACAAGGGTACGCACTGCACCTGAGTGGTATGGTAACCCTGTCTTGGAGGTCATGTTGTTAGACAACGGTGAACCTACGAGCTATGGAGAAGCGATGGTGGGCCCAGATTCCGACAAATGGTTAGAGGCCATGAAATCCGAGATGGGATCCATGTATGAAAACAAAGTATGGACTTTGGAAGTATTACCTGAAGGGCGGAAGGCCATTCAGAATAAATGGATTTTTAAGAGGAAGACGGACGCTGACGGTAATGTCACCGTGTATAAAGCTCAACTTGTGGCAAAGGGTTTTTCACAAGTTCAAGGGATTGACTACGATGAGACTTTCTCACCCGTAGCGATGCTTAAATCCGTTCGAATCATGTTAGCAATAGCTGCATATTTCGATTATGAAATTTGGCAGATGGATGTCAAAACAGCGTTCCTTAACGGTTTTCTTAAGGAAGAGTTGTATATGATGCAACCGGAAGGTTTTGTCGATCCAGAGAACGCTGACAAAGTATGCAAGCTCCAGCGTTCCATTTATGGGCTGGTGCAAGCATCTCGGAGTTGGAATCTTCGTTTTGATGAGGTGATCAAATCGTTTGGATTTATACAAGTTTACAATGAAGCTTGTATTTACAAGAAAGTGAGTGGGAGCTCTATAGCGTTTCTAATATTATATGTGGATGACATATTGCTGATTGGAAACAATATAGAATTTTTGGATAGCGTGAAGGGGTATTTGAACAAGAGTTTTTCGATGAAAGATCTCGGTGAAGCTGCTTTCATATTGGGCATCAAGATCTATAGAGATAGATCAAGACGCTTGATAGGACTTTCACAAAGCACATACCTTGATAAAGTTTTGAAGAAGTTCAAAATGGATCAATCCAAGAAGGGGTTCTTGCCGGTATTGCAAGGTACGAAGTTGAGTAAGACTCAATGCCCAGTGACTGCGGAAGATAGAGAAAAGATGAGTGTCGTCCCCTATGCTTCAGCCATAGGCTCTATCATGTATGCAATGCTGTGCACAAGACCAGATGTCAGCCTTGCCATAAGTATGGCCGGAAGGTTTCAAAGTAATCCTGGTATGGATCACTGGACAGTGGTCAAGAATATCCTGAAGTACCTGAAAAGGACTAAAGATATGTTTCTCGTGTATGGAGGTGATCAAGAGCTCGTCGTAAAGGGTTACGTCGATGCAAGCTTTGACACTGATCCGGATGACTCTATGTCTCAAACCGGATACGTATATATTCTCAACGGGGGAGCGGTAAGCTGGTGCAGTTCCAAGCAGAGCGTGGTAGCTGATTCTACATGTGAAGCGGAGTATATAGCTGCCTCGGAGGCGGCAAAGGAAGGTGTCTGGATGAAGGAGTTCATGACAGATCTTGGAGTTGTGCCTAGTGCACTGAACCCAATGACTCTGTTCTGTGACAACACTGGTGCCATTGCTCTAGCCAAGGAACCAAGGTTTCACAAGAGGACCAGACACATAAAGCGACGCTTCAATTCCATCCGCGATTCGGTCAAGGAGGAGGACATAAACATTTGCAAAGTACACACGGATTTGATTGTTGCAGATCCGTTGACTAAGCCTCTTCCACGGGCTAAGCACGATCAACACCAAGACTCTATGGGTGTTAGATTCATTACCTTGTAATGCTAGATTATTGACTCTAGTGCAAGTGGGAGACTGTTGGAAATATGCCCTAGAGGCAATAATAAAAGAGTTATTATTATATTTCCTTGTTCATGATAATCGTTTATTATCCATGCTATAATTGTATTGATTGGAAACTCAAATACATGTGTGGATAAATAGACAGACTTTGTGTCCCTAGTGAGCCTCTACAGGACTAGCTCGTTGATCAAAGATGACCGCGGTTTCCAGGTCATAGACATGAGTTGTCATTTGATAACGGGATCACATCATTAGGAGAATGATGTGATGGACGAGACCCAAACGTTAAACATAGCTTTTGATCGTGTCAGTTATCGCTATAGTTTTCTGCATGTCAAGTAAGTTCCTATGACCATGAGATCATGTAACTCACTGACACCGTAGGAGTGCTTTGTGTGTGCCAAACGTCGCAACGTAACTGGGTGACTATAAAGGTACTCTACAGGTATCTCCGAGGGTGTCCGTTGAGTTGACATGGATCGAGACTGGGATTTGTCACTCCGTGTGACGGAGAGGTATCTCCGGGCCCACTCGGTAATACGTCATCTCAATGAGCTCAAAGTGACTAAGTAGTTGGTCACGGGATTATGTATTACGGTAACGAGTAAAGAGACTTGCCGGTAACGAGATTGAACTAGGTATAGAGATACCGACGATCGAATCTCGGGCAAGTAACATACCGACGAGACAAAGGGAACTGTATACGGGATTGCCTGAATCCTTGACATCGTGGTTCATCCGATGAGATCATCGAGAAACATGTGGGAACCAATATGGGTATCCAGATCCCGCTATTGGTTATTGACCTGGGAGTGTCTCGGTCATGTCTACATGGTTTCCGAACCCGCAGGGTCTACACACTTAAGGTTCGGTGACGCTAGGGTTGTTAGTGAGAAGAGTGCATGGTTACCGAAGGTTGTTCGGAGTCTCGGATGAGATCCCGGACATGACGAGGGTCTCCGGCATGGTCCGGAGACGAAGATTGATATATAGGATGAAAGGTTTCGGAGTCCGGAAGTGTTCCGGGGAGCATCGGGAAATCGGCGGAGTACCGGAAAGGGTTTCGGGGGTCCCGGAAGTGTTTCTGGGCCTAATGGGCCACAAGGGGGGACACAACAGCCCTCATAGGGCTGTGCGCCCCCCCCTGGGCCCTCTCCTTGTGCGCCAAGGGAGGTGGGACCCCCTAGGGTGGCCGCACCCCTTTGGCCTTGGGGGGCAAGGCACCTAGGGGGGGAAACCCTAGGGCCTGCCCTGGCCGCCGCCCCTCCCCTTGCCCTGGCCGCCGGCCCCCTAGGGGAAACCCTAGGGCGCCCCCCTCTCCTCCTTCCCCCTATATATAGAGGGGTAGAGGGAGGGCAGCCAACACAAGTTCGTGCCTCGGTGCTGCCCTCCCTCTCCCGTAACATCTTCTTCTCCCGCGGAGCTTAGGCGAAGCCCTGCTGGAGTTCTTCTCCACCATCACCACCACGCCGTCGTGCTGCCGGTTCTCCATCAACCTCTCCTCCACCCCTTGCTGGATCAAGAAGGAGGAGACGTCCCCGAGCCGTACGTGTGAAGAACGCGGAGGCACCGTTGCTTCGGTGCTTGGATCTTCAGCGATCTGAATCGCGGCGAGTACGACTCCATCAACCGCGTTCTTAACGCTTCCGCTTAGCGATCTACAAGGGTACGTAGATCCAACTCTCCTCTCGTAGTAGCATCTCCTAGATTGATCTTGGTGAACGGTAGGAAAATTTTTGTTTCCCATGCAACGTTCCCCAACAAGGACATCATCATAATGTGCACAATGTGATCAAGGAGTTGATCACGGGATGATGTGTTACGGAACGAGTAAAGAGACTTGCCGGTAACGAGATTGAGCAAGGTATCGGTATACCGACGATCGAATCTCGGGCAAGTGCTATACCGATAGACAAAGGGAATTGTATACGGGATTGATTGAATCCTTGACATCGTGGTTCATCCGATGAGATCATCGTGGAACATGTGGGAGCCAACATGGGTATCCAGATCCCGTTGTTGGTTATTAGCCAGAGAGTTGTCTTGGTCATGTCTGCATGGTTCCCGAGCCCGTAGGGTCTACACACTTAAGGTTTGATGACGCTAGGGTTATAGGGAAAGTATGTACGCGGTTACCAAATGTTGTTCGGAGTCCCGGATGAGATCCCGGACGTCACGAGGAGTTCTGGAATGGTCCTGAGGTAAAGATTCATATATGGGAAGTCCCGTTTTGGTCACCGGAAAAGTTTCTGGCGCTATCGGTAGCGTACCGGGACCAACGGGAGGGTCCCCGGGGTCCACCGGGTGGGGCCACCGGCCCCATAGGGCTGCGTGGGCCAAGTGTGGGAGGGGACCAGCCCTAGGTGGGCTGGTGCGCCCCCCACAAGGGCCCAAGGTGCATCAGAGAGGGAAATGGGGCAAACCCTAGGGCAGATGGGCCCTAGGGCCCAATCTGGTGCGCCCCCCTCTCCCTCTCCCCCTCTGGCCGCCACCGTCAGATGGGATCTGGGGTGGCCGCACCCCTAGGGGTGGGAAACCCTAGAGGGGGCGCAGCCCCTCCCTTCCCCCTATATATATGTGAGTTTCGGGGCTGCCCATAACACGTTTTGACCTCTGTCGCTTGGCGTAGCCCTACCTCTCCCCCTCCTCGTCTCTCGCAGTGCTTGGCGAAGCCCTGCTGGAGTCCCGCGCTCCTCCACCACCACCACGCCGTCGTGCTGCTGTTGGATGGAGTCTTCCCCAACCTCTCCCTCTCTCCTTGCTGGATCAAGGCGTGGGAGACGTCATCGGGCTGCATGTGTGTTGAACGCGGAGGCGCCGTTGTTCGACGCTTAGATCGGAATCAACCGTGATCTGAATCGCAGCGAGTACGACTCCTTCATCCGCGTTCTTGCAACGCTTCCGCATCGCGATCTACAAGGGTATGTAGATGCACTCCCCTCTCCCTCGTTGCTAGATTACTCCATAGATAGATCTTGGTGATGCGTAGGAAAAATTTTGATTTTCTGCTACGATCCCCAACAGTCTCCTACTGGATTGATACCTTGGTTCTCAAAAACTAAGGGAACAACTTACGCTACTGTGCTGCATCTCCCTTTCCTCTTCGAGGGAATACAACGCAAGCTCGAGAAGCAGCAAAGGACACCATGCTGGAGATAGAACTGCACATAAGGTATTGCAATCTAGTTTTTATTGGCCTACTCTCTTCAAGGATGCCCGTAAGTTTGTCTTATCTTGTGATGAATGTCAAAGAATTGGTAATATCAGTAGACGTCAAGAAATGCCTATGAATTATTCACTTGTCATTGAACCATTTGATGTTTGGGGCTTTGATTATATGGGACCGTTTCCTTCCTCTAATGTGTACACACATATTTTAGTTGATGTTGATTACGTTACTAAGTGGGTAGAAGCTATGCCAAGTAGTAGTGCTGATCACAACACCTATATTAAGATGCTTAAAGAAATTATTTTCTCAAGGTTTGGAGTTCCTAGATACTTAATGACTGATGGTGGTTCACACTTTATTCACGGTGCTTTCCGTAAAATGCTTGCAAAGTATGATGTTAATCATAGAATTGCATCCCCTTATCACCCACAGACTAGTGGTCAAGTAGAATTAAGCAATAGAGAGCTGAAATTAATTTTTCAAAAGATAGTTAATAGGTCTAGAAAGAATGGGTCTAAGAAACTAGATGATGCATTATGGGCCTATAGAACTGCATACAAAAATCCTATGGGTATGTCTCCATATAAGATGGTTTATGGAAAAGCATGTCACTTACCTCTTGAGCTAGAACATAAGGCATATTGGGCTATTGAAGAGCTCAATTATGATTTCAAACTTGCCGGTGAGAAGAAGTTATTTGAAATTAGCTCTCTTGATGAATGGAGAACCCACGCCTATGAGAATGCCAAGCTATTTAAAGAAAAGGTTAAAAGATGGCATGACAAAAGGATACAAAAGCGTGAGTTTAACGTAGGTGATTATGTCTTGCTATACAACTCTCGTTTAAGATTTTTTGCAGGAAAACTTCTCTCGAAATGGGAAGGTCCTTACGTTATCGAGGAGGTCTATCGTTCCGGTGCCATAAAAATCAACAACTTCGAAGGCACAAATCCGAAGGTGGTGAACGACCAAAGAATCAAACATTATATCTCAGGTAATCCTATAAATGTTGAAACCAATGTTATTGAAACCGTAACCCCGGAGGAATACATAAGGGACACTTTCCAGAATGATTCATACCTCGAAAAGGAAGAGGTATGTGGTACGGTAAGTAAACCGACTCCAAAACAGTTCTAAAGGCAATTTTCTCCGTTTTGGAATATTTAGAAAAATAGAAAAATAAGTGCCAGTCCGGAAGAGACACGAGTCGTCCACGAGGGTGAAGGGCGCGCCCCTCTCCCTGGGTGCGCCCCTGCCTCGTGGGCACCTCGTGTGTCTCCCGGACATTGATTTCTTGTATGTTACTCCTTTTGGTCGGTAAACATTCAATATATATTATCCCGAAGGTTTTGACCTCTGTATCACACAAAAATCCTCTGTTCTTGTTTCGAGCTATTTTTTGCTAGGGTTGACGAGGCCAGGCATCATGTCATCTTCCTCCTCCAACAATGAGGGCAACGATGCTTGGCTAATGAAGATAGATCTGAAGAGGGAAGGGCCCGAGGAGATCAACAAGGAGAATAGGATCAAGAAGGCGGTGGAAGATCAGGCTCCGGCAATAGGAGAAGAAGACGTCCATCAACCCCTTCCAAACCTTTTTACTTCAACTGAGATTGAAGCTTTCAAGATGATTGAGTTAGCTCAAATTCAAAACAATTAAACAAGTATCTCACAAGTGAAAATATTTTGCTGAAGGAGCATATAGCTGCACTCAAAGGTATTATCCGCAAGTTGGAGCATCTCCTACGCTCGATGTATGATGATCCGGCATCACTACTTCCAACTCCATCATCATCACCCCCGAAGAAGGAGACATAATCATACGGGTATGGGCACTCCCCTTGGCAACTGCCAAGCTTGGGGGAGTTGCCCCGGTATCGTATCACCATCACACTCCTATCTTTACCATTTTTGTTAGTTCGATCCTTTTGGTAGTATCTTGATCTAGTAGAATAAAGTTAGCATTATCTAGTTGTGAGCTTTTGCTTTATGATCTTTACCTTTGTAATCGAGTTCGTGAGCTATACAATAAAGATTAGTGTTGAGTCAAGGGCTTGATTTCCTCACCTTGGTCATGATATAATAAAAGAAAATATAAAAAGTATCAAAGATATCATATTGATCTTATGGGAAGTAATGACTTCACACATAAAGAGTATGATGAATAAAAGTTGTTGAGGGTTGACAAGCATAGTTTTGGTCATCGTCGCAATTAATAGGAAGTAATAAAGAAAGAGAGGTTTCACATACAAATATACTATCTTGGACATCTTTTATGATTGTGAGCACTCATTAAAATATGACATGCTAAAGAGTTGATGTTGGACAAGGAAGACAACATAATGGGTTATGTTTTCTTATATCTAAAATAAAGTATATTGTCATGGATCATCCAACATGTTGAGCTTGCCTTTCCCCCTCATGCTAGCCAAAACTCCTTGCACCAAGTAGAGGTACTATTTATGCTTCCATACATCCTTAAACCCAGTCTTGCCATGAGAGTCCACCATACCTACCTATGGATTGAGTAAGATCCTTCAAGTAAGTTGTCATGTTGCAAACTCGCTAAAATATGTATGATTTATTAGTGTGGAGGAAATAAGCTTTATACGATCTTGTGATATAGAAGTAATAAAAGCGACAGACTGCATAATAAAGGTCCTTATCACAAGTGGCAATATAAAGTGACGTTCTTTTGCGCTAGGACTTTGTGGATCCAACCATAAAAGCACATGACAACCTCTGCTTCCCTCTGCGAAGGGCCTATCTTTTATATCTGCCTTATAATTGTCGAGGTGAAAATCACCTTTCCCTTTTACATTTTATCCTTTGGCAAGCACACTGTCTTGGAAAGATCCTGACATATATACCCAATTGGATATAAGTTATCATGGTCTATTACTGTTGACATTACCCTTGAGGTAAAAGGTTGGGAGGCAACACCATAAGCCCCTATCTTTCTCTGTGTCCGATTAAAATTCCATTACCATAAGTATTGCTTGAGTGTGAGCAATTGTGAAAGACTATATGATAGTTGAGTATGTAGGCTTGCTGAAAAGCTCTTATGTTGACCCTTTTCGATGTTACGATAAATTGCAATTGCTTCATTGACCGAGATCATAGTTTGTTGGTTTTCAATGAAGTTTCTGATTCATACTTGACATTGTGAGTGAATTGTTACTTTAGCATAAGAATCATATGACAATATATATGTGTTGCTGTTATAAGAATAATCATGATGCCCTCATGTCCGTATTTTATTTTTATCGACACCTCTATCTCTAAACATGTGGATATATTTTTCGATATCGGCTTTCGCTTGAGGACAAGCGAGGTCTAAGCTTGGGGGAGTTGATACGTCCATTTTGCATCATGCTTTTATGATGATATTTATTGCACTATGGGCTGTTATTACACGTTATGTCACAATACTCATGCCTTTTCTCTCTTATTTTACAAGGTTTACATGAAGAGGGAGAATGCCGGCAGCTGGAATTCTTGGCTGGAAAAGAAGCAAACTATGGAAACCTATTCTGCACAACTCAAAAAGCTCCGAAACTCCATGGGACACAGTTTCAGAAAATATAAAAAATATCTGGCGAAAGAGAATCACCAAGGGGGCCACCACCTGTCCACGAGGGTGGGGGCGCGCCTGAAGGAAATATGACCTAGAGGCAATAATAAAGTTATTATTTATTTCCTTATCTCATGATAAATGTTTATTATTCATGCTAGAATTGTATTAAACGAAACTTAGTACATGTGTGAATACATAGACAAAGCAGAGTGTCCCTAGTATGCCTCTACTAGACTAGCTCATTGATCAAAGATGGTTATGTTTCCTAGCCATAGACATGAGTTTTCATTTGATCAACGGGATCACATCATTAGGAGAATGATGTGATGGACAATACCCATCTGTTAGCTTAGCACAATGATCGTTTAGTTTTACTGCTATTGCTTTCTTCATGACTTATACATGTTCCAATGACTATGAGATTATGCAACTCCCGAATACTGGAGGAACACCTTGTGTGCTATCAAACGTCACAATGTAACTAGGTGATTATAACGATGCTCTACAGGTGTCTCCGAAAGTGTTCGTGGTGTTGGCATAGATCAAGAATAGAATTTGTCAGTCCGAGTGTCGGAGAGGTATCTCTGGGCCCTCTCGGTAATACACATCATAATAAGCCTTGCAAGCAAATGGCTAATGAGTTAGACACGATATGATGTATTATGGAACGAGTAAAGATACTTGCCGGTAACGAGATTGAACTAGGTATTGAGATACCGACGATCGAATCTCGGGCAAGTAACATACCGATGACAAAGGGAACAACGTATGTTGTTATGCGGTTTGACCGATAAAGATCTTCGTAGAATATGTAGGAACCAATATGAGCATCCATGTTCCGCTATTGGTTATTGACCGGAGATGAGTCTCGGTCATGGCTACATAGTTCTCGAACCCGTAGGGTCCGCACGCTTAACGTTTGATGACGATCGGTATTATGAGTTTATGTGTTTTGATGTACCGAAGGTAGTTCGGAGTCCCGGATGAGATCGGGGACATGACGAAGAGTTTCGAAATGGTCGAGACGTAAAGATCGATATATTGGACGACTATATTCGGACATCGGAAAGGTTCTGAGAGATTTGGGTATTTTTCGGAGTACCAGAGAGTTACGGGAATTCGCTGGGGAGTATATGGGCCTTATTGGGCTTTAGGGAAAAGAGAGAGAGGAGGTTGCGCCCCCCAAGGCTTAGTCCGAATTGGACTAGGGGGAGGGGCTGCGCCCCCTCCTTCCTTCTCTTCTCTTTTCCCTTTCCTTCTCTCCTACTCCTACTACTTGGAAGGGCTCCTAGTTCTACTAGGAAAGGGGGAATCCTACTCCCGGTGGGAGTAGGACTCCCCTAGGGCGCGCCATAGAGAGGGTCGGCCCTCGCCCTCCTCCACTCTTTTATATACGGGGGTAGAGGCACCCCATAGACACACAAGTTGATCAGTTGATCTCTCCCAACCGTGTGCGGTGCCCCTCTCCACAGAAACACACCTCGGTCATACCGTTGTAGTGCTTAGGCGAAGCCCTGCGCCGGTAGCTTCATCATCTCCGTCACCACGCCGTCGTGCTGACGAAACTCTCCTGCGAGGCTCTACTGGATCAAGAGCTCGTGGGACGTCATCAAGCTGAGCGTGTGCTGAATGCGGAGGCTCCGTACGTTCGGTGCTTGATCGGTTGGATCGCGAAGAAGTTCGACTACATCAACCGCGTCACTAGACGCTTCCGCTCCCGATCTACGAGGGTACGTAGACACACTCCCTCTTGTTGCTATGCATCTAGTAGATAGATCTTGCGTGATCGTAGGATTTGTTTTTTGAAATACTACGTTCCCCAACAGTGGCATCATGAGCCAGGTCTATACGTAGATGATATGCACGAGTAGAACACAAGTGAGTTATGGAATTTACTAGTCATACTGCTTACCAGCATGTCATACTTTGATTCGGCGGTATTGTTGGATGAAGCGGCCCGGATCGACATTACGCGTACGCTTACGCGAGACTGGTTCTACCGACGTGCTTCGCACACAGGTGACTGGCGAGTGTCAGTTTCTCCAACTTTAGTTGAATTAAGTGTGGCTACGCCTAGTCCTTGTGAAGGTTAAAACATCACATACTTGACTCAAAATCGTTGTGGTTTTGCATGCGTAGGTAAGAACGGTTCTTGCTAAGCCCGTAGTAGCCACGTAAAACTTGCAACAACAAAGTAGAGGACGTCTAACTTGTTTTTGCAGGGCATGTTGTGATGTGATATGGTCAAGACGTGATGAGTTATACGTTATTGTATGAGATGATCATGTTTTGTAAAGTTATCGGCAACTGGCAGGAGCCATATGGTTGTCGCTTTATTGTATGAAATGCAATCGCCATGTAATTTCTTTACTTTATCACTAAGCGGTAGCGATAGTCGTAGAAGCAATAGTTGGCGAGACGACAACGATGCTACGATGGAGATCAAGGTGTCGCGCCGGTGACGATGGTGATCATGACGGTGTCTTGGACATGGAGATCAAAGGCACAAGATGACGATGGCCATATCATATCACTTATATTGATTGCATGTGATGTTTATCTTTTATGCATCTTATTTTGCTTAGATCGACGGTAGCGTTATAAGATGATCTCTCACTAAATTTCAAGGTATAAGTGTTCTCCCTGAGTATGCACCGTTGCGAAAGTTTGTCGTGCCGAGACACCACGTGATGATCGGGTGTGATAAGCTCTACGTTCGCATACAATGGGTGTAAGCCAGTTTTGCACATGCAGAATACTCGGGTTAAACTTGACGAGCCTAGCATATGCAGATATGGCCTCGGAACACTGGAGACCGAAAGGTCGAGCGTGAATCATATAGTAGATATGATCAACATAAGATGTTCACCATTTAAAACTACTCCATCTCTCGTGATGATCGGACATGGTTTAGTTGATATGGATCACGTGATCACTTAGATGATTAGAGAGATGTCTATCTAAGTGGGAGTTCTTAAGTAACTAGGTGATTTCCCCGCGCGTTGCTGCGGGATTTTAAAGATTAATTTTGGATACATTCTATATGAATGAAATGACTAAATTGAAATCTATTATTTTGTAAAGTAAATATATGTGAGCAAATAGCATGCATGTACGTTGGACTATTGAAGATGTAACAATTAAATTGGGGTATGCATGTGCTACAAAATAGTTCTAGTGGATGATGACGTGGCACATTTGGTGATGTGGAGGGCTGCATGTTAAGAGAATTAGACTTAGTGGGGATCAACTATTTATGTATTATAGATTTTATTAATTGAACTTTAATTTATCATGAACTTGGTCCTGATAGTATTTGCAAATTATGTTGTAGATCAATAGCTCGCGTTATAGCTCCCCTATGTTTTTGATATGTTCCTAGAGAAAAACTAAGTTGAAAGATGTTAGTAGCAATGATGCGGACTAGGTCCTTGATCTGAGAATTATCCTCGTTACTGCACAGAAGTATTATGTCCTTGATGCACCGCTAGGTGACAGATCTATTGCAGGAGCAGATGCAAACGTTATGAACGTTTGGCAAAACTCAATATGATGTCTACTTATTAGTTTAGTGCACCATGCTTTACGGCTTAGAACCGGGACTTCAAAAAGGTTTTGAACGCCACAGAGCATATGAGATGTTCCAAGAGTTGAAGTTAGTATTTCATACTCATGCCCGTGTCGAGAGGTATAAGACCTCTGACAGTATATTGCCTACAAGATGGAGGAGAATAGCTCAACTAGTGAGCATGTGCCCAGATTGTCTGGGTACTACAATTGCTTGAATCAAGTGGGAGTTAATCTTCCAGATAAGATAGTAATTGACAAAGTTCTCTAGTCACTATCACCAAGTTAGTAGAACTTCGTGATGAACTATAATATGGAAGGGATGACGAAAGTAATTCCCGAGCTCTTCGTGATGCTGAAATCGACAAAGGTAGAAATCAAGAAAGAGCATCAAGTGTTGATGGTTAACGCGACCACTTGTTTCAAGTAAAGGGCAAAGGGATAGAAGGGGAAATTCAAGAAGAATGACAAGCAAGTTGTCACTCCCGTGAAGAAACCCAAAGCTAAACTCAAGCCTGAAACTAAGTGCTTCTATCGCAAAGGAAATGGTCACTGGAATTGGAACTGCCCTAGATACTTGGCGGATAAGAAGGATGGCAAAGTGAACAAAGGTATATTTGATATACAGATTATTGATGTGTATTTTACTAGTGTTCATAGCAACCCCTAGGTATTTGATACCAGTTCAGTTGCTAAAATTAGTAACTCGAAACAAGAGTTGCAGAATGAACATATACTAGTTAAAGGTGAAGTGACGATGTGTGTTGGAAGTGGTTCCAAGATTAATATGATCATCATCGCACACTCCCTATACTTTCGGGATTAGTGTAGAACCTAAATAATTGTTATTTGGCGTTCGCGTTGAGCATGAATATGATTTGATCATGTTTGTTGCAATACGGTTATTCCTTTAAAGTCATAGAATAATTGTTAATCTGTTTACATGAATAAAGCCTTCGATGGTCATACACCCAATGAAAATAGTTTGTTGGATCTCGATTGTAGTGATACACATATTCATAATATTGAAGCCAAAAGATGCAACGTTAATAATGATCGTGCAACTTATTTGTGGCACTGTCGTTTAGGTCATATTGGTGTAAAGCGCATGAAGAAACTCCATAGTGATGGACTTTTGGAATCACTTGGTGCTTGCGAAGCATGCCTCATTGGCAAGATGACTAAAACTCCGTTCTCCGGAACAATGGAGCGAGCAATAGATTTGTTGCAAATCATACATACTGATGTATGTGGACCCATGAGTGTTGAAACTCGCGGCGGGTATCGTTATTTTCTGACCTTCACTGATAATTTGAGCAGATATGGGTATATCTACTTGATGAAGCACAAGTCTGAAACATTTGAAAATTCAAAGAATTTTAGAGTGAAGTAGAGAATCATCGTAACAAGAAAATAAAGTTTCTACGATCTAATCGTGGAGGTGAATAATTGAGTTACGAGTTTGGTCTTCATTTGAAACAATGTGGAATAGTTTCACAACTCACGCCACCCGAAACATCACAGCGTAATGGTGTGTCCGAACGTCGTAACCATACTTTATTAGATATGGTGCGGTCGATGATGTCTCTTACCGATTTACCACTATCGTTTTGGGTTATGCATCAGAGACAACTGCATTCACGTTAAATAGGGCAACATCTAAATCTGTTGAGATGACACCTTATGAACTGTGGTTTGGCAAGAAACCAAAGTTGTCATTTCTTAAAGTTTGGGGCTGCGATGCTTATGTGAAAAAGCTTCAACCTGATAAGCTCGAACCCAAGTCGGAGAAATGTGTCTTCATAGGATACCCAAAGGAGACTGTTGGGTACACCTTCTATCACAGATCCGAAGTCAAGATATTCGTTGCTAAGAATGGATCCTTTCTAGAGAAGGAGTTTCTCTTGAAAGAAGTGAGTGGGAGGAAAGTGGAACTTGATGACGTAATGGTACCTTCTCCCGAATTGGAAAGTAGTACATCACACAAACTGGTTCCAGTGATTCCAACACCAATTAGTGAGGAAGCTAATGATGATGATCATGA
Organism: Secale cereale; assembly: GCA_902687465.1. Taxonomy (NCBI): domain Eukaryota; kingdom Viridiplantae; phylum Streptophyta; class Magnoliopsida; order Poales; family Poaceae; genus Secale; species Secale cereale. The sequence continues at coordinate 766,446,501 of LR738714.1, read as the reverse complement.
AACTTCGAATCACATTACTGTCGAACTTCGTAGATCAACCAGAGTACGTTCCGCGCCAGAGTGGTATGGCAACCCAGTTCTGGAAGTCATGTTACTAGACCATGATGAACCTACGAACTATGAGGAAGCGATGATGAGCCCAGATTCCGCGAAATGGCTTGAGGCCATGAAATCTGAGATGGGATCCATGTATGAGAACAAAGTGTGGACTTTGGTTGACTTGCCCGATGATCGGCAAGCCATCGAAAATAAATGGATCTTCAAGAGGAAGACCGACGCCAACGATAATGTTACTGTCTACAAAGATTGACTTGTTGCGAAAGGTTTTCAACAAGTTCAAGGAGTTGACTATGATGAGAATTTCTCACCCGCAGCGAAGCTTAAGTCTGTCTGAATCATGTTAGCAATTGCCACATTTTATGATTATGAAATCTGGCAAATGGATGTCAAAACTGCATTTTTGAATGGATATCTCAAAGAGGAGTTGTATATGATGCAACCAGAAGGTTTTGTCGATCCTAAAGGTGCTAACAAAGTGTGCAAGCTCCAGCGATCCATCTACGGATTGGTCCAAGCATCTCGGAGTTGGAATATACGCTTTGATGAGGTGATCAAAGCATATGGTTTTATACAGACTTGTGGTGTAGCCTGTATTTACAAGAAAGTGAGTGGGAGCACTACATCCTTTCTGGTAAGTATATGTGAATGACATATTGTCGATCAGAAATGATGCCGAATTTTCTGGAAAGCATAAAGGAGCGTTTGAAAGGAGTTTTATCAAAGAAAAACCTCGGTAAAGTTGCTTACATATTGAGCATCAAGATCTATAGAGATAGATCATGACGCTTGATAAGTTTTTTCAATGAGTACATACCTTGACAAGATTTAGAAGTAGTTCAAAATGGAACAGTCAAAGAAAGAGTTCTTGCTTGTGTTGCAAGGTATGAAGTTGAGTAAGACTCATTGCCCGACCACTTCAGAAGATAGAGAGAAAATGAAAGTCATTCCCTATGCTTCAGCCATAGGTTCTATGAAGTATGCCATGTTGTATACCAGACCTATAGTATGCCCTGTCCAGAGTTTGGCAAGGGAGTACAATTTTGATCTAGGAGTAGATCACTGGACAACGGTCAAAATTTGCCCTTAGTTACTGGATGACTAAGGAAATATTTCTTGGTTATGGAGGTGATAAAGAGTTCATCGTAAAGAGTTACGTCGATGCAAGCTTTAACACCGATCTGGATGACTCTGAGTCTCGATCTGGATGCACATTGGAAGTGGGAGCAATTAGCTAGAGTAGCTCCATGTAGAGCATTGTATACATAGAAATTTGCGAAATACATACGGATTTGAATGTGTCAGACCCGTTGACTAAACTTCTCTCACAAGAAAAACATGATCACACCTTATTACTCTTGGGTGTTAATCACATAGCGATGTGAACTGGATTATTGACTCTAGTAAACCCTTTGGGTGTTGCTCACATGGCGATGTGAACTATGGGTGTTATTCACATAACGATGTGAACTATCGGTATTAAATCACATGGAGATGTGCACTAGATTATTGACTCTAGTGCAAGTGGGAGACTGAAGGAAATATGCCCTAGAGGCAATAATAAAGTTCTTATTTATTTCCTTATCTCATGATAAATGTTTATTATTCATGCTAGAATTGTATTAAACGGAAACTTAGTACATGTGTTAATACATAGACAAAGCAGAGTGTCCCCAGTATGCCTCTATTAGACTAGCTCATTGATCAAAGATGGTTATGTTTCCTAGCCATAGACATGAGTTGTCATTTGATCAACGGGATCACATCATTAGGAGAATGATGTGATGGACAAGACCCATCCGTTAGCTTAGCTCTATGATCGTTTAGTTTTACTGCTATTGCTTTCTTCATGACTTATACAAGTTCCTATGACTATGAGATTATGCAACTCCCGAGTACCGGAGGAACACCTTGTGTGCTATCAAACGTCACAACGTAACTAGGTGATTATAAAGATGCTCTACAGGTGTCTCCGAAAGTGTTCGTGGTGTTGGCATAGATCAAGAATAGGATTTGTCACTCCGAGTGTCGGAGATGTATCTCTGGGCCCTCTCGGCAATACACATCATAATAAGCCTTGCAAGCAAATGACTAATGAGTTAAACACGAGATGATGTATTATGGAATGAGTAAAGATACTTGCCGGTAACGAGATTGAACTAGGTATTGAGATACCGATGATCGAATCTCGGGCAAGTAACATACCGATAACAAAGGGAACAACGTATGTTGTTATGTAGTTTGACCGATAAAGATCTTCGTAGAATATGTAGGAGCCAATATGAGCATCTAGCTTCCGCTATTGGTTACTGACCGGAGATGAGTCTCGGTCATGGCTACATAGTTCTCGAACCCGTAGGGTCCTCACGCTTAACATTTGATGACGATGTGTATTATGAATTTATGTGTTTTGATGTACCGAAGGTAGTTCGGAGTCCCGGATGAGATCCGAGACATGACGAGGAGTCTCGAAATGGTCGAGACGTAAAGATAGATATATTGGACGACTATATTCGGACATCGGAAAGGTTCTGAGTGATTTGGGTATTTTTCGGAGTATCGGAGAGTTACAGGAATTCGCCGGGGAGATTATGGGCCTTATTGGGCTTTAGGGAAAAGAGAGAGAGGAGGTTGCGCCCCCCTAAGGCTTAGTCCGAATTGGACTAGGGGGAGGTTCTGCGCCCCCTCCTTCCTTCTCTTCTCTTTTGAAAGAAATATGCCCTAGAGGCAATAATAAAGTTGTTATTTATATTTCCTTATATCATGATAAATGGTTATTATTCATGCTAGAATTGTATTAACCGGAAACTTGATACATGTGTGAATACATATACAAAATAGTATGTCCCTAGTATGCCTCTACTAGACTAGCTCATTGATCGAAGATGGCTATGTTTCCTAGCCATAGACATGAGTTGTCATTTGATCAACGGGATCACATCATTAGGAGAATGATGTGATGGACTAGACCCATCCGTTAGCTTAGCACTATGATCGTTTAGTTTTACTGCTATTGCTTTCTTCATGACTTATACATGTTCCTATGACTATGAGATTATGCAACTCCCGAATACCGTAGGAACACCTTGTGTGCTATCAAACGTCACAACGTAACTGGGTGATCATAAAGATGCTCTATAGGTGTCTCCGAAAGTATTCGTGGTGTTGGCATAGATCAAGACTAGGATTTGTCACTCCGAGTGTCGGAGAGGTATCTCTGGGCCCTCTCGGTAATGCACATCATAATAAGCCTTGCAAGCAAATGACTAATGAGTTAGTCACGAGATGATGTATTACGGAATGAGTAAAGAGACTTGCCGGTAACGAGATTGAACTAGGTATAGAGATACCGATGATCGAATCTCGGGCAAGTAACATACCGATGACAAAAGGAACAACGTATGTTGTTATGCGGTTTGACCGATAAAGATCTTCGTAGAATATGTAGGAACCAATATGAGCATCCAGGTTCCGCTATTGGTTATTGACCGGAGATGAGTCTCGGTCATGTCTACATAGTTCTCGAACCCGTAGGGTCCGCACGCTTAACGTTTGATGACGATCGGTATTATGAATTTATGAGTTTTGATGTACCGAAGGTAGTTCGGAGTCCTGGATGAGATCACGGACATGACGAGGAGTCTCGGAATGTTCGAGACATAAAGATTGATATATTGGACGACTATATTCGGACACCGGAAGTGTTCCGGAAAAGTTTTGGATTTAACCGGATTGCCGGAGGGGGTTACCGGAACCCCCCACGAGGGGGAATAGTCCATAGTGGGCCTTGAGGAAAGAAGAGAGGCAGCCCATAGAGTCTGGCCGGTGCCCCACCAGGGAATCCTAGTTGGACTAGGATTGGGGGGCGCCACCTCTCCTTCTCCTTCCTTTCCTTCTCTTCCTTCTTGGTGGACTCCTACTAGGAATAGGATTGCAATCCTATTCCTAGTAGGATTGCCTCCCTGGCGCGCCATAGAAGGGCTGGCCGGTCCCTCCCCTTGCTCCTTTATATACGTGGGCAGGGGGGCACCCTAGGACACACAAGTTGATCAGTTGATCTCTCCAAACCGTGTGCGGTGCCCCCCTCCACAGAAACACACCTCGATTATACCGTTGCAGTGCTTAGGCGAAGCCCTACGCCGGTAGACACATCATATCCGTCACCACGCCGTCGTGCTGACGAAACTCTCCCGTGAAGCTCAACTGGATCAAGAGCTCGTGGGACGTCATCAAGCTGAACGTGTGCTGAACGCGGAGGTGCCGTACGTTCGGTGCTTGATCGGTTGGATCGCGAAGAAGTTCGACTACATCAACCAAGTCACTTGACGCTGCCGCTCCCGGTCTACGAGGGTACGTAGACATACTCTTCCCATCGTTGCTATGCATCTAGTAGATAGATCTTGCATGATCGTAGGAAATTTTAGAAAATACTATGTTCCCCAACAGTGGCATCATGAGCCAGGTCTATGCATAGATGATATACACGAGTAGAACACAATGAGTTGTGGGCGATACTAGTCATACTGCTTACCAGCATGTCATACTTTGCTTCGGCGGTATTGTGAGATGAAGCGGCCCGGACCGACATTACGCGTACGCTTACGCGAGACTGGTTTCACCGTTATGAGCACTCGTTGCTTAAAGGTGACTGGCGGGTGTCTGTCTCTCTCACTTTAGCTGAATCAAGTGTGGCTACGCCCGGTCCTTGTGAAGGTTAAAACAACACATACTTGACGAAACATCGTTGTGGTTTTTGTATGCGTAGGTAAGAACGGTTCTTGCTAAGCCCGTAGCAGCCACGTAAAACTTGCAACAATAAAGTAGAGGACGTCTAACTTGTTTTTGCAGGGCATGTTGTGATGTGATATGGTCAAGACATGATGAGATATACGGTTTTGTATGAGATGATCATGTTTTGTAAAGTTATCGGCAACTAGCAGGAGCCATATGGTTGTCGCTTTATTGTATGAAATGCAATCGCCATGTAATTGCTTTACTTTATCACTAAACGGTAGCGATAGTCGTAGAAGCAATAGTTGGCAAGACGACAACGATGCTATGATGGAGATCAAGGTGTCGCGCCGGTGACGAAGGTGATCATGACGGTGCTTTGGAGATGGAGATCAAAAGCACAAGATGATGATGGCCATATCATGTCACATATTTTTATTGCATGTGATGTTTATCTTATTATGCTTCTTATTTTGCTTAGTACGACGGTAGCATTATAAGATGATCCCTTACAAAATTTCAAGGTACAAGTGTTCTCCCTGAGTATGCACCGTTGCGAAAGTTCTTCGTGCTGAGACACCACGTGATGATCAGGTGTGATAAGCTCTACGTTAAAATACAATGGGTGTAAGCCAGTTTTGCACACGTAGAATACTCGGGTTAAACTTGACGAGCCTAGCATATGCAGATATGGCCTCGGAACACTGGAGACCGAAAGGTCGAGCGTGAATCATATAGTAGATATGATCAACATAAGATGTTCACCATTGAAACTACTCCATCTCACATGATGATCGGACATGGTTTAGTTGATTTGGATCATGTGATCATTTAGATGACTAGAGGGATGTCTATATAAGTGGGAGTTCTTAAGTAATATGATTAAATTGAACTTTAATTTATCATGAACTTAGTCCTGGTAATATTAGCATATCTATGTTGTAGATCAATAGCTCGCGATGTTGCTCCACGTTTATTTTTTTATATGTTCCTAGAGAAAACTAAGGTGAAAGATGTTAGTAGCAATGATGCGGAATTGTTCCGTGATCTGAGGGTTATCCTCACTGCTGCACAGAAGAATTATGTCCTTGATGCACCGCTAGGTGACATACCTATTGCAGGAGCAGATGTAGACGTTATGAACGTTTTGACAAAAGCTCAGTATGATGACTACTTGATAGTTTAAGTGCACCATGCTTTAAGGCTTAGAACCGGGACTTCAAAAACGTTTTGAATGCCACGGAGCATATAAGATGTTCCAAGAGTTGAAATTAGTATTTCATACTCATGCCCGTGTCGAGAGGTATGAGACCTCTGACAATACTTTGCCTACAAGATGGAGGAGAATAGCTCAACCAGTGAGCATGTGCTCAGATTGTCTGGGTACTGCAATTGCTTGAATCAAGTGGGAGTTAACCTTCCAGATAAGATAGTAATTGACAAAGTTCTCTAGTCACTATCACCAAGTTAGTAGAACTTCGTGATGAACTATAATATGCAAGGGATGACGAAAGTAATTCCCGAGCTCTTCGCGATGCTGAAATCGGCGAAGGTAGAAATCAAGAAAGAGCATCAAGTGTTGATGGTTAACAAGACCACTTGTTTCAAGTAAAGGGCAAAGGGATAGAAGGGGAACTTCAAGAAGAATGACAAGCAAGTTGTCACTCCCATGAAGAAACCCAAAGCTAAACTCAAGCCTGAAACTAAGTGCTTCTACTGCAAAGGAAATGGTCAATGGAAGTGGAACTGCCCTAGATACTTGGCGGATAAGAAGGATGGCAAAGTGAACAAAGGTATATTTGATATACATATTATTGATGTGTATTTTACTATTGTTCATAGCAACCCCTCGGTATTTGATACTGGTTTAGTTGCTAAAGAGTAGTAACTCGAAATGAGAGTTGCATAATGAACAGAAACTAGTTAAAGGATGAAGTGACGATGTGTATTGGAAGTAGTTCCAAGATTGATATGATCATCATCGCACACTCCCTATACTTTCGGGATTAGTGTTGAACCTAAATAAGTGTTATTTGGTGTTTGTGTTGAACATGAATATGATTTGATCATGTTTATTGCAATACGGTTATTCATGTAAGTTAGAGAATAATTGTTGTTCTGTTTGCATGAATAAAACCTTCTATGGTCATACACCCAATGAAAGTGGTTTGTTGGATCTCGATCGTGTGATACACATATTCATAATATTGAAGCCAAAAGATGCAAGGTTAATAATGATAGTGCAACTTATTTGTGGCACTGCCGTTTAGGTCATATTGGTGTAAAGCGCATGAAGAAACTCCATAGTGATGGACTTTTGGAATCACTTGATTATGAATCACTTGGTGCTTGCGAACCATGCCACATGGGCAAGATGACTAAAACTCCGTTCTCCAAAACTGTGGACGACCAACAGAGTTGTTGGAAATCATACATACTGATGTATGCGGACCAATGATTATTGAAGCTCGCAGCGGGTATCGTTATTTTATGACCTTCACTGATGATTTGAGCAGATATGGGTATATCTACTTAATGAAGCACAAGTCTGAAACATTTGAAAAGTTCAAAGAATTTCAGAGTGAAGTGGAGAATCATCGTAACAGAAAATAAGAGTTTCTACGATATGATCGTAGAGGTAAAATATTTGAGTTAGCGAGTTTGGCCTTGAGTAAAAACAATGTGAAATAGTTTCACTACTCACGCCACCTGGAACACCACAGTGTAATGGTGTGTCCGAACGTCATAACCGTACTTTATTAGATTTGGTGCGATCGATGATGTCTCTTACCGATCTACCACTATCGCTTTTGGGGTTATTCATTAGAGACAACTACATTCACGTTAAATAGGGCACCATATAAATCCGTGGAGATGACACCGTATGAACTGTGGTTTGACGAGAAACCTAAGCTGTCATTTCTTTAAGTTTGGGACTGCGATGCTTATGTGAAAAAGTTTCAACATGATAAGCTCGAACCCAAATCGGAGAAGTAAATCTTCATAGGATACCCAAAAAGAAACTGTTGGGTACACCTTCTATCACAGATCCGAAGGCAAGGTCTTTGTTGCTAAGAGTGGATCCTTTCTTGAGAAGGAGTTTCTCTCGAAAGAAGTGAGTGGGAGGAAAGTAAAACTTGATGAGGTAATTGCACCTTCTCCCGAATTGGAAAGTAGTACATCACAGAAACTAGTTCTAGTGATTCCTACACCAATTAGTGAGGAAGCTAATGATGATGATCATGAAACTTCAGATCAAGTTTCTGCTCAACTTCGTAGATCAACCAGAGTTCGTTCCGCACTAGAGTGGTACGGCAACCCAGTTCTGGAAGTCATGTTACTAGACCATGATGAACCTATGAACTATGAGGAAGCGATGATGAGCCCAGATTCCACAAAATGGCTTGAGGCCATGAAATCTGAGATGGGATCCATGTATGAGAACAAAGTATGGACTTTGGTTGACTTGCCCAATGATCGGCAAGCCATCGAAAATAAATGGATCTTCAAGAGGAAGACCGACGCAGACGGTAATGTTACTGTTTACAAAGCTCGACTTGTTGCGAAAGGGTTTCGACAAGTTCAAGGAGTTGACTACGATGAGACTTTCTCACCCGTAGCGATGCTTAAGTCCGTCCGAATCATGTTAGCAATTGCCGCATTTTATGAAATCTGGCAAATGGATAACAAAACTGCATTCTTTAATGGATTTATTAAAGAAGAATTGTATATGATGCAACCAGAAGGTTTTATCAATCCTAAAGTGCTAACAAAATGTGCAAGCTCCAGCGATCCATCTATGGACTGGTGCAAGCATCTCGGAGTTGGAATATACGCTTTGATAAGTTGATCAAAGCATATAGATTTATACAGACTTGCAGTGAAGCCTGTATTTACAAGAAAGTGAGTGGGAGCAACACAACCTTTCTGATAAGTATATGTGAATGACATATTGTCGATCGGAAATGATGTAGAATTTTCTGGAAAGCATAAAGGAGTGTTTGAGAGGAGTTTTTCAAAGAAAGACCTTGGTGAAGCTGCTTACATATTGGGCATCAAGATCTATAGAGATAGATCAAGACGCTTGATAAGACTTTCGATGAGTACATACCTTGATAAGATTTTGAAGTAGTTCAAAATGGATCAGTCAAAGAAGGAGTTCTTGCCTGACTTGTAAGGTGTGAAGTTGAGTAAGACTCAAAGCCAGACCACGGCAGAAAAATATAGAGAGAATGAAAGTCATTCCCTATGCCTCAGCCATAGGTTCTATAAAGTATGCCATGTTGTGTACCAAACATGTTGTGTACCTTGCCATGAGTTTGACATTGAGGTACAATAGTGATTCAAGAGTAGATCACTGTACAACGGTCAAAATTATCCTTAGTAACTGGATGCCTAAGGAAATGTTTCTCGATTATGGAGGTGATAAAGAGTTCGTCGTAAAGGGTTAGTGTCGGTGTACTAAGGTAGGGGTACCTCAGTACCCCAACTTGTGCACGGGCAGTTGCAGCTTCCCGCGGCAGGGTTCATCGCGTGCTCGCCGGAGACCTTCCTGCTCCCTATCAAACCATTCAAAAACAAAGTATACAAGAAAGAAGATCGAGACCCCGGCAAGTGGAGCTTGCCGGGAAGGCCGTACCAGGCTCAAGATTACCTCACTAACACAAGGCCCTGGCAAGAGGAGCTTGCCAGGAAGATTAGAAGATTCCAGCATAGAAGACACGCCTCGGCGCTATATGCGCCCCGGCAAGGGCCCGGGAAGCGGCAAGCTCCCGGGCCCGGCAAGACCAAGACCCCGGCAAGGTGCTTGCCGGGAGGGTTGCGCTGTGTGCCCGCGCTCCAGCACATCGGCCCACGCGTCACCCTGGGGCCTATCCAGGGACGCGTGGCGGATGGCTGTGCAGCCTGGGGGACACGGTGGCGCTCCACGGTGGTGGATCCATCGCCGTGGCAGACGGAGACGTAATGGCGGAAGCTTTTGGGGTCGACGGCGACGGGCATTAAATGCCCTTGTCCCCCACTGTCAAAGTAGGTAGCGACCACTGTTTATGCACTGTAGCTCCACTGTTCCCGCACTGTTACAACTACCACCTCTTTTACGTTTTTACCCCTTTCTCCTACGTTGACACCTGTCGGTGACCCCTTACACTATAAAAGGAGGCCCATGCACAACGTGGAGGGGGTTCGAAACCTGGATCATTCATACGCTCGGTGTAGTTGCTTCTTCAAGCTCCCGAGCACTCCAACTCAATATACAACCAAGCAGGAGTAGGGTTTTACGCGTCTACCGCGGCCCGAACCTGGGTAAAACTGCCCGCGTGCTCGCTACGATCTGCTCTTCGTGCTCCCTCCGCCCTCGTACCGCACAGACAAGGGGCTCCGGTCCCATAGGTGTTCGTGGCGGACAGTTTCCCCCGACATCTTTGGCGCGCCAGGTAGGGGGCGTCGAGGTTGTGCGAACCTGATCCGACGTTTACGCGGGCGCATTCTACATCAACCTCTCCAGTTTCGTCAGCAACTTCATCAGCAACAGCTCCATGGCCCCGAAGAAGAAGGCTTCGGAGGTCGGAGGCCCGTCCGCGTCTCATCCACCGCCACCGGAGCCAACGGTGGGCGGGGGAGACGCCGTCGGAAGGGTGGTCGCCGGCGAGGACACTCACGGCGCCACCAGATCCAAGAACAGGACGGATGACCGAACCTCGGTCTCCGTGGACGCGCCACGTCCATCCCAGCACACGACAACCCAGCAGTGCCATACCACAGGAGGTGGTATCCGCTTGCTGGGGCAAGGCCAAACCGGAGGCTCGCGGGACGCCCCGGACCCCCGTCCGGGCACAAGCAAAGCGAAAGCGCCGGCGCGGGACCCCGCTCCTTCTAACGCCGTTAGAAGTCCGAGCGTATCCCGCTCCTCGCACCGCTCGCCCGCGTTCCCCTCCACTCCAGCAGAAGCGCTCGCAAGGGCGCAACTGCTCCTCGACTTCCCTCCAGCGGCAGACAAGGCCGAAGACTGGAGGGCCACCATCCAGAGCCTGATTGCCTTCGCCAACAACGATTCTCCACAGCAGCCGTCGGCCTCGCGGCCGCGGCAAGCTGAGAAGACGAAGGCCGACGGCGACAAGACCGCCGGGGGTGCGACAAGCGTGCACTCCCCGCAGCGGAAGCAGAAGACGCTGCCCCGCCGGAACAACGCTGACGATGGCTCCACAGCCTCGTCGGACCCGCGGGCTCGTCGGGACCAGCGCCAGGTCCTCGACGACCGGCGCCAAGAAGACGCTCGCACAAGAATCGAGCGCCGCCGAGAAGCTCGGCGACAATCAGACCAGAGGGCTGAGGACGCTGTCGACACGCGCGCGCCCGGTGAACCAGGCGACTTGCCGTACGCGGCAGGTTGCCCTGCGTTCACTCGCGAGCTGCGGCGCGTCCAGTGGCCCAGCATGAAGAATTTCAAGCCCGACGTACCGGAGAAGTACGACGGCAAGACGCACCCCTCGGAGTTTCTCAGCGTCTACACCATCGCGGTGCAAGCTGCCGGGGGGCGTGACGAGAAGATCTTGGCGAACTACTTCCCGCTCGTGCTTAAGCCGAACGTCCGTTCGTGGCTTATGCACTTGCCGGAAGGCTCCATCTCTTCTTGGGCCGACCTTTGCCATCAGTTTGTTGGCGCCTTCACCGGCGGCCACAAACCCCACGGCCAGGAGAGCGATCTCCACATCTTGGCCCAGAAGGAAGGAGAGTCCCTGCGCAAGTATATCCAACGCTTCAGCCGAGTGCAGCACAACATCCCCGATGTCCACCCTGCCGCGGTTATCAGCGCGTTCCATCAGAACGTGCGTAACCGCCGCATGCGTGAAGAAATGGCGATGACCAAGATTCGGGATGTCAGCGAGCTCTACGCTCTTGCTGACAAGTGCGCACGCGCAGAAGAGGGGAGGAAACTCCCCGGGGAGGATGCTGGCGCAGGAGGAAGCGACAGCGACGACGCCGCCCCGGCAAAGAAGAGCCGGCGGCGGAATAACAGAAGGAAGGGCAAGAAAGAGGTGCTTGCCGTCGAGAAGTCCGGCAAGGAGGCCCCCGCCAAGCAAACGCAGGCTGGCGGCTCCGGCAAGGAGCCTGCCCCTGTAGCGGCGGCCGACAAGCAGGACGGCTCCGACAAGCAATACTGCAAGATTCACCGCACCAAGGGCCACGACCTCTCCAACTGCAAACGCGTTGAGTATCTCGTCGAGCAGCAGAAAGCTGAGTACGAGAGGCGCGACAAGGAGAAGGCCCAAGGTGGCGGCGAAGAGCCAAGCAAGAAGCGGCCGTTCAACGGCCGGGGAGGACGCCGCGGCAAGGCCAAGCAGCGGCAAGGAGATCGACCTCCCCGGGGCCACGACAAGGACGAAGACGACGACGAAGACATGGAGGACGAGGATAACAGCGAGCAGGAGTTCCAGAAGGCCACGGAGGTCCTGTGTGTCGACGGTGGCGCCTCTCTGCACACCTCCCACCGCCAGCTCAAGCAGTGGGTGCGTGAGGTGAACGCAGCGGAGCCGCCCGTGGAGTCACGCAGGCTCCTCAAATGGTCCAGCACGCCCATCATTTTTGATCTTGAGGATCACCCTGACCGCACCACTGCGGTCGGGTGCTTGCCGATGCTGGTCTCCCCCACCATCCGCAACCTCAAGGTCACCAAAATGTTGGTTGACGGCGGGGCCAGGCTGAACTTGATCTCCTCTGCTGTGATCAAGAAACTCCAGATTCCAGATGGCGAGCTCGAAGAAACCGGTTCTTTCCAAGGAATCAACCCGGGAAGGAGCAAGCCCAAGGGAAAGATCACTCTGCCGGTGACCTTTGGCGGGGAGCTCAACTTCAGAACTGAGCGCATCACTTTTGACGTCGCCGATATTCCATTGCCCTACAATGGAATACTTGGCCGTCCTGCCCTCGCCAAGTTCATGGCAGCTTCCCATTATGCTTACAACGTACTGAAGATGCCGGGGCCGATAAGCGTCATCACTGTCCATGGCGACAAGAAAGATGCGCTTGTCTGCGCCGACAAGATCTACCAGGATGCAGCAGCCGCGGCCGAGAAGGACACACTTGCCGCTGAAGCTCCCGGGGGGAAGAAGACGAAGACCAAGTCCGGCAAATGCTCTGGGGCCCACTCCGGCAACCGCACCTCTTCGGAGTGCTGCATCGCCGTCGAGGACGTTCCATCGAGCTCCACCGGCAAATGTAAGAAGGGAATGGCCGCTCCTCCGGCAACCAAGAAGGTGTCCGCCAAGGAGGACGGCACTGGTGGTACCTTCACCATCACTGCCACGCTTGACAGCAAATAGGAAAGCGCGCTCGTTGCCTTCCTGCGGGCGAATGTCGATGTGTTTGCCTGGCAACCATCTGACATCCCCGGTGTTCCCAGGAAGGTAATTGAGCACAAGCTTGCTGTCTGTCCTCATGCGCGGCCCATCAAGCAAAAAGTGAGGAAGCAAGCCATGGAGCGCCAAGAATTCATCAACGAAGAAATCAAGAAGCTAGAGGCAGCAGGCCTAGTTAGAGGTGTGATCCATCCGACGTGGTTAGCAAATCCAGTCATCGTGCGCAAGGCCAACGGGAAGTGGAGACTGTGTATAGACTTCACCGATGTGAATAAAGCATGTCCCAAGGATCCCTTCCCTTTGCCGCGCATTGACCAGATTGTTGACTCCACTGCCGGATGTGAGCTACTCTGTTTTCTTGATGCATATTCAGGCTACCACCAGATCTTTATGGCCAAAGAGGATGAAGAGAAGACTGCATTTATCACTCCATGTGGCACTTATTGCTTCATACGCATGCCATTTGGACTGAAGAATGCAGGCTCAACCTTTGCAAGGGTAGTGTACACAGCTTTTGAGCCACAGATCCACAGAAATGTAGAGGCTTACATGGATGACATCGTGGTGAAGAGCAAGAGCAAGGAAACCTTGGTCCAAGATTTGGAAGAAACATTTCAGAACCTGCGCAAGATACAGCTCAAGTTGAACCCCGAGAAGTGCGTCTTTGGAGTCCCCTCCGGCAAGCTTCTCGGGTTCTTTGTGTCACAGAGGGGGATTGAAGCCAACCCCGACAAGATTAAAGCCATTGAACAGATAGAGGCCCCAAAGCGCGTCAAGGATGTCAGGAGGCTTGCAGGTTGCGTGGCTGCCCTCAGTAGGTTCATTTCAAAATCCACAGAACGCGCCCTACCTTTCTTCAAAATCTTGAAGAAGGCAGGTCCCATGAAGTGGACTCCGGAAGCGGAGGCAGCGCTGCAAGATTTGAAACGGTACCTGTCCTCCACTCCAATACTTGTCGCACCTAGACCACAGGAAAAGTTGTTGCTATACCTAGCGGCAACCAACCAGGTGGTTAGTGCTGCGTTAGTAGCGGAAAGGGAGTCCGACGAGGAGTCAGCACCACCGGCAAGCGAATCCAGCGACAAGCAGGGGGCTGCTCCGGCAAGCTCTGGCCCCGACAAGGACAACTCTGTGCAGGAACAGGATGGGGTGCGGAAGAAGATGGTGCAGCGCCCAGTGTATTTTGTGAGTTCCCTTCTCCAGGGGGCTAGGTCAAGGTACTCTGGTGTGCAAAAGTTGCTTTTCGGCCTCCTCATGGCCTCGAGAAAGCTGCGCCATTACTTCCAAGCCCATGAGATAACAGTGGTCACTCGCTTTCCGCTGAAGAGGATATTGCACAATCCGGAAGCAACGGGCAGGATCGTTGAGTGGGCACTGGAGCTGTCGAGCTTTGGACTCAAGTTTGAAAGTACTTCAACCATACAGAGCCGAGCTTTGGCAGAATTCATAGCTGAATGGACCCCAACGCCCGATGAAGAAGTCCAAGAGACAAGTGCACCCGTACAAGAAGCGACAAGTGAATGGGTAATGTATTTTGATGGAGCCTTCTCGCTGCAAGGCGCCGGTGCTGGCGTGGTACTCATCGCGCCCACCGGAGAACACCTCAAATATGTTATCCAGATGCACTTTCCCAGGGAGCAAGCGACAAACAACACTGCAGAATATGAAGGCTTGCTTGCCGGCCTCAGGGTTGCGGCCGAACTTGGGATCAGGAAGCTGATTGTACGAGGAGATTCTCAGTTGGTGGTCCGGCAAGTTAACAAGAGCTATCAGAGCCCTTTGATGGAAGCCTATGTAGATGAAGTGAGAAAGCTTGAAGAACACTTTGAAGGTCTGCAAATGGAGCACGTCCCGAGAGCTCAAAATGAAATAGCAGATGGCCTTTCAAAGTGCGCCGCGATGAAGTTACCTGTGGAACCAGGAACCTTCTTGCTCAAGCTGACTCAACCATCCGTTACACCATCAATTGGGCAGTCCAAGAAAAGAAAGTTGGTCTCCGGCGACTACTTGCCGGCGGATCTTCCAGAAACCGCCGCCAAGGTCCCCAAGATCAACAACCAGAACGCTGAGGAACAGTTTGCTCCTGCAAGTCCTCGGGCCTGTACAGTTGAAGCAAGTGTTCCCGACAAGCCTCGCCCCGGCGAGCTTGCCGGGGGACCATCAGCTCCGGCAGAACCAGAGGTTCTTGCCGTAGAAGCTGAGGTTCCCGCAGCGGCCCTCGAGCCTTTAGTCCTTGCCGTTGAGCCTCGGGCTCCGGCATGGGCACAGCAGATAGTCCGTTTCTTGCAAACTGGAGAACTTCCCGACGACCCTCAAGAGATAGAAAAGATAACTAGGCAGTCAAGTATGTATCAGTTCGTGGACAACGAGCTATACAGAAGAAGACTCAATGGTGTCAGGTTGAAGTGCATCTCCAGGGAAGATGGACAGAAGCTGTTGGCGGAAATCCACGGAGGCATATGCGGCCACCACATTGGCGCAAGGGCGCTTGCCGGGAAAGCTTTCCGGCAAGGGTTCTTTTGGCAAGAAGCCCTCCAAGATGCAACTGCACTAGTAACCAAGTGTGAAGCGTGCCAGTTCCATGCAAAGCAAATTCATCAGCCAGCTCAAGCTCTCCAAACAATCCCTTTGTCCTGGCCCTTCTCGGTCTGGGGGCTCGATATCCTCGGCCCCTTCCCCCGAGCCGTCGGGGGCTTTGAGTACTTGTACGTTGCAATCGACAAGTTCACAAAGTGGCCAGAAGTGGAGCCGGTGAGAAAGGTGACAGCACAGTCAGCGGTCAGGTTCTTCAGGTCGATTGTTTGCCGTTTCGGGATCCCTAACAGAATCATCACCGACAACGGTACGCAATTCACTAGTCGCACCTTCATGCAATACGTCCAAGACCTTGGCGCCAAGGTCTGTTTCGCTTCTGTTGCTCACCCGAGGAGCAACGGTCAAGCGGAGAGGGCCAATGCTGAAGTGCTGCGCGGACTCAAGACAAGGACCTTTGACAGGCTGCGCAAGTGCGGAAGAAATTGGATAGAGGAGCTACCGGCGGCTCTTTGGTCAATCAGAACGACACCAAGTCGAGCCACCGGACAGACACCCTTTGCTCTAGTCTATGGAGCAGAGGCAGTTCTCCCCACGGAACTCGTATACGGATCTCCTCGAGTACTCGCTTATGATGAGCTCGAGCAAGAGCAACTGCGACAAGATGATGCATTGCTCCTTGAGGAGGGACGTCTCCAGGCTGCTGTACGAGCTGCTCGATACCAGCAAGCCTTGCGCCGCTACCATAGCCGCAAGGTCAAGGCCAGGAGTCTCGAGGAAGGTGACCTTGTTCTTCGGCGTGTTCAGTCCGCCAAGAATTCCAACAAGTTGACGCCGAAGTGGGAAGGCCCTTATCGGGTGAGACAAGTTACGAGGCCCGGCGCTGTCCGCCTCGAGACCGAAGAAGGCTTACCGGTGAGCAACTCCTGGAACATAGAGCATCTTCGCAAGTTTCACCCATAAGGCGCGGTTGCCGTGATCCGCTCCGGCAACCACCTTTTGTACAAGCCTTGCCGCTGTTGCATGTAACCCTTTGTACAAAGCCGGGCGCAGACCCCGTGCATCAGTAAAGTTTCCGTGTTTTGCACTGATTGCCTTTTGCATGCTTTTCTTTGCTATTTGCATGATTTGTTTGGCATTTGGTGCGACACTCGAGTATCCGGTAACCATTAGAGTGCCGAAAGGCCATACATTTGTTTCCCTCTTCTTTTCTTTTCCTCTTAAGCAGAAGGAACGTTCCTCGCGCACAAGTTTGCCGGGGGGGAAGGAGATGAAGGAGGAACCAAGTGCTGTTCAAGAAAGAGAAGCCTTACCGGGAAGCAAGCAACATATGAAAGCTAAGTTATTGGAATTTGACCAGTTCAAATTTTTAACTTTTGGTTGTCTTCCTTGAACAATCACACTTTGTATGGAAAACCTGTGCGCGGAGGAACCTACCCGTGGCTAGTCGCACCCTTGTCTTGTTTCCGAGTTCGCTCAACGATTTAAGTGAGCTGCGACAAGTGTCGCGCCCTTGCTTCGTTTCCGAGTACGCTCAGCAAGCTAAGTGCGTTGCGACTAGCTGCGGTGAGGTTGCTTGCCGGTGAGACCTTGGCCAGCGGGCTGCTTAGAGTCCAGCACTCAGCGCTCACGGCAAAGGCCCCTTGCCGGCAAGCTCCCCGGGAGCGTAGGGTGAAAAACATACAAAGTCAAGGATTAAGACAAGGGAGATAACATTGCACTGATTGATCAAAATAAGATAAATATCTTACAAAAGATAACTTGTCGCGATGGACTAATGGGTTCATAACAACTCAGTGCAGCAACAAAAAGAGATAAAGATAGTGGAGGCCTAATCTACGCGGTCGCCCTCAATCCTGGAGATCTTAGCCACCTTGGCTATGATGTGGGCGACCTGCTCCTTCAGAGCCTCCATGTTTGCATCAGCCGGCAAGCTGCGAAGAACGTTGGTCAGATTGATGCCCGGATTGCGGTACACGATCTTCGTCAGCACGCGCTCCAAGGTTCCCATGCAAAGCAGGCGCGTCTCCTCGGCCAGCTGCGCGGGGATCTTCTTCCGCAGATCGGCAAGGGCCGGCGCAATTCCCCTGAAGAAGAGGCTGAGCTTGGCGCTGTGAGGGAGGTTTGGATCCGGCGAGTAGATGAGGTGCTCCAGCTTCAACGCCAGCAGCTCCTGGTCGATGTTGGACGCGCAAGATACTAAGTCCTCGGTCCATACCTCAACGGTTTTGCGGAAGAGCTCAGCCGCTTTGTTGGCGCTGTCCACCAGGGTCCGCTCCTTGCGGAGCTCCTCCTTCAGCTTGGTCTCCCGGGCCCGGGCAGCGTCGAGTGAATCCTTCAGCGTAGTGACCTTCAACTCCAAGTCCTCGATGGAGTCCTTGGCGGCCTTCAACTCGTCGCCCCTTTCAGAAAGACGCACCTGGAGTTCTGAATTGGTGTGGGCGTCCTTCTCGCGCTCCGTGATGAGTGCGGCGACCTTCTCCGCACTCACCTTCAGAGACTTCTCCAGCTGCACGACCTTGGCGGCAAGCTCCTGCTTGGCGGTCTCCGCGGCAGCCGCGGCAGCCTTCGCCTCCTTCAGCTCCCCGCCAAGGGCCTGCTCCCGAGCGGCAAGTTCTTCCTCGTGGGCGTCGAGGTTGACCTTGCGCTGGGCGAGTTCTCCTTCTCGCCGGGACAGCTCCACCCCAGCGAGCCGCTGCTGTTCCTCGGCCTCGGCCTTCTCCAGCACCCACTCCTGGTACTCGCCGGCAAGACGCTCGCGCTCCTCCGCCACCTCGCGGAGGGCCGCCTGGTTGGCGGCGCTGAGCTCTGCCGCGCGCTTCTCCATTTCCGCGGCGGCCTTGGCGGCGAGGGCCTCCCGACAAGCGAGCTTCGCCTGCCTGGCCCGGTAAAGGGCCAGGAGCTGGTGAAGCAGCTTTTCCTCTTCGGGCCCTTCACTCCCGCCGGGCGCCTCGACAATCTTCAAGCCCGCGGAGGCGAGGACCTCCCCGTCAAACGCCTCGCCCTCCGTGGGAGCTCGCGACGAAGACCCCCAAGGCACCTGGATGAAGACGCCGTTGGGGGCTTCAAGGTAGTAGCCCTGCTCCTTGCTGGCGGAGGGGTCGGCGGCCGGCGCAGCACTTGATGCTCCCGCCGCCTCCGGGTCGGCGGTGCGGTCGCCGTCCCCCTCCCCGGCCGCTGCGTCCGCAGCCGGAGCGGTCTCCTGCGCGGCCGGCTCGGCGGCTCCCGCCGTGTCCTCGGCGACAGGAGCGTCGCCGCCGCCGCCCTGCGCGCCCTCCTCCTCATCGATGTTGATGACTTCCATCTCCATCGGCTTGGGAGGAGGAAGATCTAGAAGAAGAAGAAGAAAAAGAAGTTCAAGCAAATATCCAAAAAGAGACGAAGCCAAGAAGACAAATTACAAGACATACCTTGGCGGACGTCCTCAGCGGCGGGCTCCCTCGCCGGGGAACTCTGCCTTGGCGGAGTGGCCGCCCTCGCCGGGCTGCTCGCCCTTGGCGGGGTACTCTGCCTTGGCGGAGTACCCGCCCTTGGCGGAGCACTCTCCCTTGCCGGAGAGTTCGGCCTTGGCGGGGACGGCGGGGCCTGCGGCTCCTCAAGGACGGTCTCCGGGCGCTCCTGCGGCTGTGGCTCCACCTCTGCACGAGTCAAGACAAGGACATTAAGATATTGAAACAATACAAGATCCTCAGGCGCACCCCGACGAGCGGAAGGATGGAAGTACAAGAACCCAGACTTACGCTGGGGGCTGCGCTGGGGGCTGCTCCTCGGAGCAGCGCTTGGGTCCGGCAGGCTTGGCTCCGGCACGTCCCCAGTTGCCGCGGTGGCCGGGTCTTCCGCGACCTCGACCGCAGGCGCTTTGGCCTTCTTCGCCACGCGCTGAACCAAGGTCCTGGAATCAAAAGCAACAGACAAAATTAGCGTCAACAATAATCAAGACAAAACTCGAGAAGGTGTAAGATCTTGGATTCTTACTCCTGATCCTCCTCGTCGTCCTCGCTCAAGGCGGAGAAGTCGTACTCCACATGGGGCGCGTCTGCACGAGGAGCGGAAGACGAAGTTTCCCTCGCGCGCTTGGTGGTCCCTGGGGCTGGGGGCTGCGAAGACCCAGCCCCTGTGGTAGCCGGCGCCCGAGGAGCGGGCGGAGCCGCTGCTCCGCTCCGAGAAGACCCTTGCCGGCTCGACGCCGGCCTGCGAGGCGCCTCCGTCGTGGCCCGCGCGCGGGCCGCCTCTGCTGTGGCTGATGCGCCGGTCGCCCTTGGCGCAGCTTGGCTCCCCCGGGGAGCTGCCCGGCGAGCTGGTTGTTGCCGGGGCGCCTGCGCCCTCTCCCCCGTCGCCGTCTTGCGGAGACGCTTCGGTGGAGATCGCCTTGGGCTTGCCGGGGGCGGGGAGGTCTCCGACGAGGAGAGGTCGTCGGCGTAGAGCTCCGTAGATCCGTCGGAGTCCCCGGCCTCCTCCTCCTCCTCCTCCCCGGCTGGCTCGCTGGGCCCAACGCCCTGCGCTGCGGCCCCCTTTCCTTTGGCGCCTCCGCTCCCCGCGGCGCCTCTGTTTCCTCCGGCGGCGCCATCCCTTGCCGCGGCCTCGGCCGCGATCCCGTGGATCCCGGAGTGCCTCAGAGAGGGGACTCCGGCGAGTGCGTCGGGAGGAAGTTGCAGCAGTCTGCGGATCTCCGCCTCCTCCGCCTGGCTGGACGCCTCCGCAGCCTTCGCCTCTTCCGGCGTGTATCCAAAATCTCCTGCCGCTGCGGCTGCAGCGGCCTCTTCGGCCCGAGACGCCATGTAGGCAATCTCCTGGTCGGTGGTGTCCCGCGTGTGCTCCTTGATGTCGTTCTTGTTCTTCTCCACCTCCACGAGGTTGTCGTAGAAGTTGAGGACGTCGATGGGCTTGGGCGGGATCCACGTGCGGTCCACGCCGTGCGAATCGCAAGCGGGCATCATGGCCCGGAGAGGATCACAAGCTGTGATGTTGCAGAGGGGCACCACGCCCCGGGGAGGCCTGAACCATTCGGGGTGTGCCGGGTCGTATTTGAAGAGTTCCCGGACCATTCCCTTCAGCTCCAGCGTCGTGAAGTTGAAGTTCAGCCCGGGGCGCAGCCTCATTATATCCGCCGGGTTGCCGTACTCCCAGGCCGGCCTCTTCCTGTCTTGGAGAGGGGCGATGCGGCGGCGGAGGAAATCTGCGCCTACTTCTGCAACAGACAGCCTAGCTACCCGAAGGCGTAGAATCCGGATGAGGGCGATATCGAGCTTGACGTCGTCCGAGTCTAGCTCACTCCAGTCCCTGCCGCGCACGATGGGTGTTGTGCGCGGCGCGGTGAAAGCTTGCGGCTGGTCTTCGACGATCCAGCACCAGTCTGCACGCCACTCCTCCCACTTGCCGCGGAGCTCCCCCGGCAAGTACGACTCCTTCTTATTCAGACGGAATATCCAAGAAATTCCCCCGGAAAGGGGAGCGCCGGCCTCTGCCCTAGGGGTGAAGAAGTGCCTAAAAAGCGCTACATTTGGGTGTATTCCTATGAAGTTTTCGCACATGTGTGCGAAAACCGCCATTGTGAGGATGGCGTTGGGGGTGAAGTCAAGAAGATGGAGGCCATAGGTGTGCATGATGTCGCAAAAGAAATCAGAGAAAGGAGGGCAAAGACCGCAGTGAAAGAAGGCTGCGAAGAAGTAATACCCGCCGGGATAGTTGTCCTTGGCGGCGGCCGGATACGCTCGCGTGCGGGGGTGCGCCTTGGTTTCCTTGGCCCAGAACAAGTAGTACTTGTTCCAGAGCTCCCGCGCGCCGAGCCTCGGCGGGAAGACGAGGTTCCGCTTCCGATACGCGGTAAGCTTCGCCGCTTGTTCCGACTTCTCCCTCTTGGCCTTCTCCGCCTTCGCCTTGTCGGTCTTCGGGGCCATGGCGGACGCGGCGGAAGAAGGGGGATGAAGAGCCCGGCGACGCTGGAGATGCAGACGGCAGCGGCGGAGGTGTGGAGGCGGAGCGCAAGAGGGATCTCTGGAGGAAGAAGACGATGCGATGAAAGCGCAAGGAGGGGAACCGCTCCTGCTTCCTCTGCTTTTATGGGGAAGTGGGGGGCGTTTCGCCCTTTCCATTAAGAGATCGTGGGCACGTCCCATCCCACGACGCCGCAATCGACGCGTGCCGTTACGGGGGGATGCGGCGGATACGGAAGTGGATTCGGCGCGCCGCGGGCCGCGTGTGCCCGTGCACTGTTTTGGGCCTGGCCCAACAGCGCTCGGCACCGTGTGTGGCCCAGGCCCGGGGGCTCCTGTCGGTGTACTAAGGTAGGGGTACCTCAGTACCCCAACTTGTGCACGGGCAGTTGCAGCTTCCCGCGGCAGGGTTCATCGCGTGCTCGCCGGAGACCTTCCTGCTCCCTATCAAACCATTCAAAAACAAAGTATACAAGAAAGAAGATCGAGACCCCGGCAAGTGGAGCTTGCCGGGAAGGCCGTACCAGGCTCAAGATTACCTCACTAACACAAGGCCCTGGCAAGAGGAGCTTGCCAGGAAGATTAGAAGATTCCAGCATAGAAGACACGCCTCGGCGCTATATGCGCCCCGGCAAGGGCCCGGGAAGCGGCAAGCTCCCGGGCCCGGCAAGACCAAGACCCCGGCAAGGTGCTTGCCGGGAGGGTTGCGCTGTGTGCCCGCGCTCCAGCACATCGGCCCACGCGTCGCCCTGGGGCCTATCCAGGGACGCGTGGCGGATGGCTGTGCAGCCTGGGGGACACGGTGGCGCTCCACGGTGGTGGATCCATCGCCGTGGCAGACGGAGACGTAATGGCGGAAGCTTTTGGGGTCGACGGCGACGGGCATTAAATGCCCTTGTCCCCCACTGTCAAAGTAGGTAGCGACCACTGTTTATGCATTGTAGCTCCACTGTTCCCGCATTGTTACAACTACCACCTCTTTTACGTTTTTACCCCTTTCTCCTACGTTGACACCTGTCGGTGACCCCTTACACTATAAAAGGAGGCCCATGCACAACGTGGAGGGGGTTCGAAACCTGGATCATTCATACGCTCGGTGTAGTTGCTTCTTCAAGCTCCCGAGCACTCCAACTCAATATACAACCAAGCAGGAGTAGGGTTTTACGCGTCTACCGCGGCCCGAACCTGGGTAAAACTGCCCGCGTGCTCGCTACGATCTGCTCTTCGTGCTCCCTCCGCCCTCGTACCGCACAGACAAGGGGCTCCGGTCCCATAGGTGTTCGTGGCGGACAGTTTCCCCCGACAGTTAGGCCGATGCAAGCTTTGACACTAAATCCAGATAACTCTAAGTATCAATCTGGATGCGTATTGAAAGTGGGAGCAATTAGCTAGAGTAGCTCCATGCAGAGCATTGTAGACATAGAAATTTGCGGAATACATGCGGATCTGAATGTGACGGACCCGTTGACTAAACTTCTCTCACAAGCAAAACATGATCACACCTTATTACTCGTGGGTATTAATCACATAGCGATGTGAACTAGATTATTGACTCTAGTAAACCCTTTGGATGTTGGTCACATGGCGATGTGAACTATGGGTGTTATTCACATAACGATGTGAACTATCGGTATTAAATCACATGGCGATGTGAGCTAGATTATTGACTCTAGCGCAAGTGGGAGACTGAAGGAAATATGCCCTAGAGGCAATAATAAAGTTGTTATTTATATTTCCTTATATCATGATAAATGTTTATTATTCATGCTAGAATTGTATTAACCGGAAACTTGATACATGTGTGAATACATAGACAAAATAGTATGTCCTTAGTATGCCTCTACTAGACTAGCTCATTGATCGAAGATGGCTATGTTTCCTAGCCATAGACATGAGTTGTCATTTGATCAACGGGATCACATCATTAGGAGAATGATGTGATGGACAAGACCCATCCGTTAGCTTAGCACTATGATCGTTTAGTTTTACTGCTATTGCTTTCTTCATGACTTATACATGTTCCTATGACTATGAGATTATGCAACTCCCGAATACCGTAGGAACACCTTGTGTGCTATCAAACGTCACAACATAACTGGGTGATCGTAAAGATGCTCTACAGGTGTCTCTGAAAGTATTCGTGGTGTTGGCATAGATCAAGACTAGGATTTGTCACTCCGAGTGTGGGAGAGGTATCTCTGGGCCCTCTCGGTAATGCACATCATAATAAGCCTTGCAAGCAAATGACTAATGAGTTAGTCACGAAATGATGTATTACGGAACGAGTAAAGAGACTTGCCGGTAACGAGATTGAACTAGGTATAGAGATACCGACGATCGAATCTTGGGCAAGTAACATACCGATGACAAAAGGAACAACGTATGTTGTTATGCGGTTTGACCGATAAAAATCTTCGTAGAATATGTAGGAACCAATATGAGCATCCAAGTTCCGCTATGGGTTATTGACCGGAGACGAGTCTCGGTCATGTCTACATAGTTTTCGAACCCGTAGGGTCCGCACGCTTAACGTTTGATGACGATCGATATTATGAATTTATGAGTTTTGATGTACCGAAGGTAGTTCGGAGTCCCGGATGAGATCACGGACATGACGAGGAGTCTCGGAATGTCCGAGACATAAAGATTGATATATTGGACGATTATTCGGACACCGGAAGTGTTCCGGAAAAGTTTCGGATTTAACCGGATTGCCGGAGGGGGTTACCGGAACCCCCACGAGGGGGAATGGTTCATAGTGGGCCTTGAGGAAAGAAGAGAGGCAGCCCATAGAGTCTGGCCGGCGCCCCACTAGGGAATTCTAGTTGGACTAGGATTGGGGGGCGCCACCTCTCCTTCTCCTTCCTTTCCCTCTCTTCCTTCTTGGTGGACTCCTACTAGGAATAGGATTGCAATCCTATTCCTAGTAGGATTGCCTCCCTGGCGCGCCATAGAAGGGATGGCCGGCCCCTCCCCTTGCTCCTTTATATACGGGGGCAGGGGGGCACCCTAGGACACACAAGTTGATCAGTTGATCTCTCCAAACCGTGTGCGGTGCCCCCCTCCACAGAAACACACCTCGATTATACCGTTGTAGTGATTAGGCGAAGCCCTGCGCCGGTAGACACATCATACCCGTCACCACGCCGTCGTGCTGGCGAAACTCTCCCATGAAGCTCAACTGGATTAAGATCTCATGGGACGTCATCAAGCTGAACGTGTGCTGAACGCGGAGGTGCCGTACGTTCGGTGCTTGATCGGTTGGATCGCGAAGAAGTTCGACTACATCAACCGCGTCACTTGACGCTTCCGCTCCCGGTCTACGAGGGTACGTAGACACACTCTTCCCCTCGTTGCTATGCATCTAGTAGATAGATCTTGCGTGATCGTAGGAAAATTTTGAAAATACTACGTTCCCCAACATCTTTTCCATTTCCTTCTCTCCTAATCCTACTACTTGGAAGGGCTCCTAGTTCTACTAGGAAAGGGGGAATCCTACTCCCAGTGGGAGTTGGACTCCCCTAGGGCGCGCCATAGAGAGGGTCGTCCCTCCCCCTCCTCCACTCCTTTATATACGGGGGTAGAGGCACCCCATAGACATACAAGTTGATCAGTTGATCCCAACCGTGTGCGGTGCCCCTCTCCACAGAAACACACCTCGGTCATACCGTTGCAGTGCTTAGGCGAAGCCCTGCGCCGGTAGCTTCATCATCTCCGTCACCACGCCGTCATGCTGATGGAACTCTCCCGTGAGGCTCTACTGGATCAAGAGCTCGTGGGACGTCATCAAGCTTAGCGTGTGCTGAACGCGGAGGATCCGTACGTTCGGTGCTTGATCGGTTGGATCGCGAAGAAGTTCGGCTACATCAACCGCGTCACTAGACGCTTCCGCTCCCGATCTACGAGGGTACGTAGACACACTCTCCCCTGTTGTTGATATGCATCTAGTAGATAGATCTTGTGTGATCGTAGGATTTTTTTTTGAAATACTACGTTCCCCAACAGCACCCCCCCTCTCTGGGCGTGCCCCCTGTCTCGTGGGCCACCAGATGGCCCCCGATGCCCAGCTTCTCCTATATGAGGTGTTTTGACCTGGAAGAAATCAGAAGGAGGTTTTGCCGACCCCGCCGTCTCCAGGCGGAACCTCGGCGGAAACCAATCTAGGGCTCCGGCAGAGCTGTTTTGCCGGGGATACATCCCTCCGGGAGGGGGAAATCGTCACTGCCGTCACCACCAACAACTCTCCCATCTTGGGGAGGGTTATCTTCATCAACATCTCCACCAGCACCATCACCTCTCAAACCCTAGTTCATCTCTTGTATCCAATCTTTGTATCCAAACCTCAGATTTGTACCTGTGGGTTGCTAGTAGTGTTGATTACTCCTTGTAGTTGATGCTAGTTGGTTTAATTGGTGGAAGATCATATGTTCAGATCCATTATGCATATGAATACCCCTCTGATCATGAACAATATTATGTCTTGTGAGTAGTTACTTTTGTTCCTGAGGACATGGCAGAAGTCTTGCTATAAGTAGTCATGTGATTTTGGTATTCCTTCGATATTTTGATGAGATGTATGTTGTCTCTCCTCTAGTGGTGTCATGTGAACGTCGAATACATGACACTTCACCATTATTTGGGCCTAGAGGAAGGCATTGGGAAGTAATAAGTAGATGATGGGTTGCTAGAGTGACAGAAGCTTAAACCCTAGTTTATGCGTTGCTTCGTAAGGGGCTGATTTGGGTCCACTTGTTTCATGCTATGGTTAGGTTTACCTTAATATTTCTTTTGTAGTTGCGGATGCTTGCAATATAGGTTAATCATAAGTGGGAGGCTTGTCCAAGTAAGGACAGCACCCAAGCACCGGTCCACCCACATACCAAATTATCAAAGTACCGAAATCGAATCAGATGATCATGATGAAAACTTGCTTGACGATAATTCCCATGTGTCCTTGGGAGCGATTTCCTTCATATAAGAGTTTGTCCAGGCTTGTCCTTTGCTACAAAAAGGATTGGGCCATCTTGCTGCACCTTATTTACTTTTACCTTTTGTTACTTGCTACCAATTACCTTATCATAAAACTATCTGTTACCTATAATTTCAGTGCTTGCAGAAAATACCTTACTGAAAACTGCCTATCATTTCCTTCCGCTCCTCGTTGGGTTCGAGACTCTTACTTATCGAAAGGACTACGATAGATCCCCTACACTTGTGGGTCATCACTCTGCCTCCTCGGGTCTCTGGATCGTCTCCTCGCCGCCAGCGACATCCCGCCGCTGGACTCCGCCACCGTCAACGCTAATCTTCGCCGCTGTTGCCATCGTAGCAAGTTCACCGCCGAGTTAGGGTATGAACTTGATCATCTGTGCTATTCCTTCACTCCAATTCGTAGCACATTGCATTGCCATGTTTCTTGCCACGTATGAGATCTTCCTATCCAGCAAAAACTCCGTAGAAAGTAGTTTTGATTCGAAAAATTAAGGGCTAGGTCTCCGCCGAACTCATCTCGGACCGACCGAGTTGTTGAAATCGGTCCCACCGATTTGGCTTAGGCCAGTGCACTTGCTCATTTCGGTCTGACCAAAAGTTGCAAATCGGTGTGACAGAGTTCAACTCTCTATGAAACCCTAGCAATATCGGTGCCACCGAACTGTGACTCGGTCTGACGGAGTTCACTAGTTCAGGCTCCAGAATTGCTTCGGTGTCACCCAATTTAACAAATCGGTAGCTCCGAAATGCTTTGTGTAGAGAACTAAAACTAAGTTTTTCTTGTCATCTGTTTTGCAAAAAAATATGTGCTTTGTGATGCTCATCCACTCTACCTCATCTACATCTATTCACAGGGTCAGCTTTCAGTTTGCAGTGCCAATATGTCAGATCAAAGTGATAGCCAGAATATGTCTGAGGAGCAGGTAAACCTGAGTGAGACCCCTAGTCCCTCGAGCAGCGATGATGAGGGTATCAGGAGCACACCTAGTGATCTTCCAAAGGATGCTACCAAGTCAAGGAAGAAGAAAACTTCAGATACTGAGGATGAGGACTTTGTGGCCGATGAGGCCACTTCAAAAAAGAAAGTGCTCAGGAAGGAGTATGGCATAGCTGAGGCAACTAAGCCAGGTCAGAAAAGAAAGATCACTGCCAAGAGGATTACCATGTCTAAGGCCAGAGTCTCTACTCAAGAGACTATGTTGTTCACACTTGAATCCAGGGATGATGAGCGTGGAGGTACAAAGAATAGAGCTAGGAAGACAACAGCCAGAGTGATTGGCAAGCCATCCATGAGGGATGATGATGATGAAGCTGAGGAAGAAGAGGTTGCTGCACCAGCTCCTAGAGCTCAAAAGCTTATGGGAGATGCTATCAAGTCTGGGGCTGCTCCTTCTAAGCCCAAGACTGCTCCCAAAGCTGCTCAAGCCGCCAAGTCAGTGATACGTCTCCAACGTATCTATAATTTTTTATTGTTCCATGCTATTATTTATGAAGTATTGGATGTTTAATGGGCTTTATCTTTCACTTTTATATCATTTTTGGGACTAAACTACTAACCCAAAGGCCAGTCCAGATTGCTGTTTTTTTTGCCTGTTTCAGGGTTTTGTAGAAAGAGAATATCAAACGAGTCCAAACAGAATGAAACCTTCGCGAGAGATATTTTTTTGGAGAAAATCACGCACGGGGGACTTGAGAACCACGTCAGGGGAGCCTCGGGGTGTCCACGAGTGTCGTGGAATTAACACGTCAGATGTCCGGTTTAGCGGACTTAGTCGTGAGGCCGCGCATCTATGTAGTAGCTTGAGAGGGGTTGAGCCGAATCGAGAGACACAACGCAAGGCAAAGATTTAGACAGCTTCGGGCCCCGGGAAACATCATCCGGTAATAGCCCTACGTGCTGTTTGAGGCTAGATCTCATTATGATCCTCGTAGTGTCGCCGGTAAACCGGCTCTTGGTGTCTAACCCTAGAAACTTGTTTGCTTCTCTAAACTTGTGAAAACTTGTCCCTCCTTGGGGAGCCCTGCCCCTCCTTATATATGTTGAAGGGGCGGGTTACATGTAGAGTCCTAGTAGGATTAGGATTGCTTTATTACAAGGAGTCCTAGTCTTGCTTCCTTTGTAGGAGAATATCCCTTGTGCTTTCTTCATAAACCGGCCCACTATTAATATGAACCGGCCTTCTAGGCCTTGGGCCTTGTCATCCATGATCCGCCTGCCGGGTCACCAGTAACTTGCCAAATATAAACCGTCTTAAGTAAAATACCAAGTCCGGCCGGGTTATAATTCCGGCTGGTTCATACCGCAGGGTATATCCCCGACATTAGCCCCCAAGTTTAGCTTGGATTTATCCATGGTAAACTTATGCTGCAAAATAAACACAAGAGCGAATCTGACAGGTTGTGCTCCGGGTTAAGAATTTCTTGTAAACCGGCATCTGACCATCCTTAAGTCCTTATCCTTTCCTTCTTCTAGAAAATCCGGGTCAACAGACCAGCTCCATAATCAACTTGCTTGCATAGAAATATTGTAAATCCAGAATTCATTCGAATCAGCCTTTCAATGCTCTGACTTGACAAAAAATATTGATCTTCAAATATTCAATTGATATCCAACCAGTTTGGAAATGTAGAACTTGCCGGTTTATGACTACCACCATTGTCGGGTTATAAAAATTGATAATTCCGGGTCATGACTGTTTATAAATGCCGGGTTATGATTGTTGCAAACGCCGGGTTATGATTGATCTTCCGGACTTACCCAAAACTGATAATTTGAAGATGTTCCTCCTTTATATGCATATTACCTGTAGCCCCCAAGTGCCGGGTCATTATGTAATAATGAGCAGGGACTTTGTATATACTTCATTGAAAATAGCATTGTATAATCTTGAAGAAATCCGGATTGTTCATCCCAATCACTATGAAACTGAATATTCCGTATTATGTAGCCCCCAAGTGCCGGGTCATTATGCAATAATGAGCAGGGACTTTGAAAATATGATCATGTAAACTTGAATAGCAACATGTAGCCCCCAAGTGCCGGGTTATTATGAAATAATGAGCAGGGACTTTGTAGATATAATCATTGAAAATAACACTATATAATGTAAGTTCCATCGTGGGGTTTGAACCCACGTCCACAAGGTTAAGAGCTTTGTGCTTTACCAACTGAGCAGTGGACCCTTCAATATAATAGATTAACACTTGTGTACCTTGAATTGTTGACAGGAGCGATTGGTAGCCCCCAAGGGCCGACTCATTATAATGTGATGAGTCGGGTCTTCAATAAAGTGAGCAAAAAAAATGACTTTGCATTAGCCCCCAAGTGTCATGGTGCATGCTTGCAGCGACATGAGACTTGTGTATTTGATGTAAACTCAATTTGAATAATGTAGCCCCCAAGTGCCGGGTTGTAAGCCTGCAGCAACTCGGGACTATTCCTTTGTAGAACAAATCACTTCCATCGATGAAATAATATCCATTGCGCTTAAAGCGACTTTGATAACCTCAATCATAATATAAAAATCCAGCCATGTTGGCTATTAAAGATTTGAATAATATAATCCGGTTTGAAAACCGGTTCCAGTGATATTTGATCACAACTAGGCCGGGTTAATAAACACCGGTCATTATTTTATCTCATACTGGCGACTTATAGTCGAAAGCCAGGCCGGTTTAATGAACACCGGTCATTATAACTGATCATGTACTGCCAATCTGTTTTTTTGGCTCTTTGTCGGCTCATCATGAAGGCCGATCCGGGTTACGATGAACGCAGGTTTAACTCTCGCTGGTGTTCATGACCCAGACTTTAACTTCGTAAATATATGGTCAACCTTGTAGTTGCCCAATCCCGGAAAAAAAACTTGGTTACCCACGAAAAACTTTGAAAAAATCACAAAACGCAAAACGTCGTTGCAAATAAGACCATGTAGTCGAGGCTTTTTGCGAGCTGCCAGGCTCCCTATGTGCCAATCAAAGGGTACGACCCAAAGGGCTATGACTAACAGTACTCCTAGGGACAAGAACTTTGCCATCAAAGGATGTACTCTTTTGCCATCAAAGGATGTGCTCCAAGGGACAGGAAATATTGCATCTGCCATCAAAGGATGTACTCCTAGGGACAAGAAATTTTCTTTTGCCATCAAAGGGTATACGGCTTCCAAGGGACAGGAATATTACATCTGCCATCAAAGGAAGTACCCTAGGGACAAGAACAGATTTTCTTTTGCCATCAAAGGGTATATGGCTTCCAAGGGACAGGAATATTACATCTGCCATCAAAGGAAGTACCCTAGGGACAAGAACAGATTTTCTTTTGCCATCAAAGGGAATGATCAACCAAGGGACAGGAATATTACATCTGCCATCAAAGGAAGGTTCCCTAGGGACAAGAACAGGTTTATTGTTTTTGCCATCAAAGGGATTTGGCCCACCA
>LR738714.1:766404012-766415451 GCA_902687465.1 Secale cereale | reverse complement strand
AGCTGCCAGGCTCCCTATGTGCCAATCAAAGGGTACGACCCAAAGGGCTATGACTAACAGTACTCCTAGGGACAAGAACTTTGCCATCAAAGGATGTACTCTTTTGCCATCAAAGGATGTGCTCCAAGGGACAGGAAATATTGCATCTGCCATCAAAGGATGTACTCCTAGGGACAAGAAATTTTCTTTTGCCATCAAAGGGTATACGGCTTCCAAGGGACAGGAATATTACATCTGCCATCAAAGGAAGTACCCTAGGGACAAGAACAGATTTTCTTTTGCCATCAAAGGGAATGATCAACCAAGGGACAGGAATATTACATCTGCCATCAAAGGAAGGTTCCCTAGGGACAAGAACAGGTTTATTGTTTTTGCCATCAAAGGGATTTGGCCCACCAAGGGACATGAATATTACATCTGCCATCAAAGGTGGATCCCTAAGGACAAGAACTTTTCTTTTGCCATCAAAGGGATTTGGCCCACCAAGGGACGGGAATATTACATCTGCCATCAAAGGTGGATCCCTAAGGACAAGAACATTATGTAGAACGGACCAGAAAAGATTTCGTCGAGGATTCATATGTGACCCGTAGCCCCCTAGCTTGGTCCCTTCTGCATAAAATAGTTTGTTCAAAGCATCTTGTTTTCTTGATGAAAATGATATACATCAAGAGAAATAAACTTTGGATGGATATCACCTGAGTGAATTTGAACCGGTATGTTGAGTAGATCGGATCAGAGGGTGGACAGCAAAACGACTGCAGTATCAGAGGCGGCTCAAACAGTTAAACCGGCGGTGGGGTTGTAAACCGGTGGAGACGAGCAAGTTGTCCTCCGTGTTGGAAACCGGTGCGGATGCGTGAACCGACCATCCGTTTTATCAAGTAATGCAACACAGATGAAAACACCATTGTAGAACGTTGCCAGTGCGTGTTTTATATCCGCAGTATAACAACGATTTCACCTATATATTGAAAACACCAATGGGCAGTGTAATGGTGCTTAAAGGAAAAACTATATATAGGAGGGATAACACCTGATTTGCTTGAAGAACAGATGGGTCGGCCGGCGCCGACGGGCTAGTTGCCTTCCTCATTGTGAGCCAGCGTAGTCGTGAGAGACGGCCACGGCGTTGCAAACCGGTGTGGTCGCGAAAGATGGCCACGACATTTTAAACCGGTGTGGTCGCGAGAGATAGTCACGGCATTGTAAACCGGTGCGGGAGTCCGTTGATTAACGACGACCACTTGTGCGGAATGATGTTTGCGTGCCTCCATCTCCGCGGTTTATCACCATTTTGTGATGAATAATTTTCCTGCGTATAAAATACAGCAGGGCGGGGTATTTTTGCTTGAATGAATTAATATGTATTGAAAATAAATAGGATAGATACCACCTGATTCGCCTGGAGAACAGATGATTCGGCAGCGGCGTCGTAAGCCGGCACATGCGGGTGAGTTAATCGCAGGAGCGGATAGCGTCGTGTTAATGTAGACCGGATCGCGAAAGCGGCGGTGTGTGCTCGTCCATTGGCGAGGGAGTCGGCTGCGGTGTTGGAGACCAGCGCGCGTAGGCGCATACAGACGAGTCGGCCGGCGCGTTGATGTAAAACGGACCGCGACACGTATGTTCGTGAAGCCGCACAACACAACCGAGCGTGCACTCGTGGCATAACATCATCCTTTCTCTTCTAATAGTCGTCTTGCGAAAAATATTGTGCAGGTCGAGGTCCGTCCGCTGGACGCGCTTCTCGGTGATGAAGTGGCCGCCAGCAGACAGACTGGGTCTCGGTGATGAAGTGGCGATAGGCGGCTCGGAGCGAGAGCGAATCCTGTGATGGCAGAATCCGAGTCTTCAAGTAGCAGGATTCTTTCCTTCCTTTTTTTATAATGCGATCTCACACGTCACAGTGGATAATAGAGTAGTAATTGACGATTTGATCTTGGTCTTCACGCACCAAGCAACAGCGATGGATTGAACTTTGCATCGGACTTGTTTTTTTTTTGAGCGACCACTATGTCCCGTCCAGCAATCGCAACGCGGCGAAAATAACAAGGACGACTGCGGCTTCGGCAACTTGGCGGAACATGTAGTCATACTCAGATTCGGCGGATCAAGACGATGTGACCGCAACGCAGATAGCTGCAAACCGGAACTTTACTCATCTGGCTAATCACGAGCTTCTTGATCCCTAAGAAAGATCCCTCCAAGAACTCAACACCACCTTGCGCAGGCCCCACGGTGGGCGCCAACTGTCGTGGAATTAACACGTCAGATGTCTGGTTTAGCGGACTTAGTCGTGAGGCCGCGCATCTATGTAGTAGCTTGAGAGGGGTTGAGCGGAATCGAGAGACGCAATGCAAGGCAAAGATTTAGATAGCTTCGGGCCCCGGGAAACATCATCCGGTAATATCCCTACGTGCTGTTTGAGGCTAGATCTCATTATGATCCTCGTAGTGTCGCCGGTAAACCGGCTCTTGGTGTCTAACCCTAAAAACTTGTCTGCTTCTCTAAACTTGTGAAAACTTGTCCCTCCTTGGGGAGCCCTGCCCCTCCTTATATATTTTGAAGGGGCGGGTTACATGTAGAGTCCTAGTAGGATTAGGATTGCTTTATTACAAGGAGTCCTAGTCTTGCTTCCTTTGTAGGAGAATATCCCTTGTGCTTTCTTCATAAACCGGCCCACTATTAATATGAACCGGCCTTCTGGGCCTTGGGTCTTGTCATCCATGATCCGCCTGCCGGGTCACCAGTAACTTGCCAAATATAAACCGTCTTAAGTAAAATACCAAGTCCGGCCGGGTTATAATTCCGGCCGGTTCATACCGCGGGGTATATCCCCGACAACGAGGGTGGGGGGCGCGCCCTGTGGCACCCCGGCTCAGAGAAAACCGGAACGCCCCGTATTCCAGCCCAGAGATCGAGATGAAGTCTTCTGGAATACGGCACTGCTCAGTATAGGACAAACCAGCTCTCTATTACAGCACGAATATGATTACAAGGGTTCCGATATTACAATGAGTAACATCGGCACGGCGACACTACGCCAACACGGTTGCTCTATACAAGCAGCATAACAACTTAAAGCAGCGGAACAACTACTGGCAGCGGAACAATGAACGGCGATGATGAACTTCAATCCGTAGGGACTCTGGCTAGAACGTTTATCCTAGCTCGCGAACATGGGAACAACACCAAACAAGCAAGCAATCCAGGCACGACCTGCAAGCTGGCATAACACGCCAGATCAGTACATTGAATGTACTTGCAAGCTCACAATAAACCAGAAGCATTCAAGACAAACAACAGCATGGCAATTACAGGTTAATCATGAATTATCAGGATAACATAGCATGAACAACATGAACATGATACAGCTAGACAATATGAGCATGGCATGAACATTTAAACTGATGATACTAGCATGCAACATGATGACACTACATGCACCATTTATTTTGTTCGGGTTACCTCGTAACCAACACATGCATCACTTACCAACCTCGGACATTATACGATCATCTCAGGATCAAATCAAGCTTCGTAGTAATCATCAAATGACCACAAGGAGCTTGATATTTACCCACGATTTTCGCACAACATCACGAATATCCAACAACTCGGTATCCTCGATACAACGATGATCTTTTCGGCGATCACAACCCACTTACCTCATCATCGAACCAGGGTTGTTATTAAGCACATTATTATTATTACTGTTGATTCATAGTGTGACCAACTACGAACTGGGCCCTTATCCGCGGGCACGGCTATCAATATATTTAATATACACTCTGCAGAGGTAGCGCACTGTACCCACACTACGGAACCCATGGCCTTGCACTCCCATTCGGGTGGACCAATGACGTTTGAAAAAACCGATCTACTGTCATGACCCTCTCCCGGCCACTCCGACCAACTTTCCTTTTGGCCTAAGTCCTGGGTGGCCCCGTGTCTACCAAAGACACAACGACCACCGTCGTGGCCAAACATAAACGGTCCCAAACGGGGACCCAGATCCAATCAACAACCAATGGGCACACAAGGTTATGTCTGCTTACCCGGCCAAGGTATCGCATGCCCATAACCTTCCCTCATTGGAGGCACCGGCGAGAGGCATGACAATAGACCCAGTTAGGACCTTCCCATAAAGGTAAACGTGGTTGCACTGGTCAGTTCGATATGGTGGAACCATGACTCAGACAAGAGTTGTTCAAGTTCAATTTAATCCGGTTAAACTTGAATGCAAATATGCTGAGCCATGATAAAATACATGATGCAATTACAATGCATGAGCATGAATAACAGCATAATCATGAGAGAACCATAACTAACCACCATATCAACGATGAATAATAAGCATGCCATACTGACTAACATGAACAATCATAATTACATATTTGTCCGAAAAATAACTACTAACATCGACAGCAAATATCATGCAAGAACATATCAACAATACTAACATGCAAGCATTCAACTAACTGGATGCAAAGGAACATGCATAACAATAGTACTCGGGACAGACGGAAGTCATGCACCGAAGACCATCACCAACATCAACATGTACTACTAGCAAGCATAAACATATGAAAAGAAATACTAGCCACTAGCAGGGCATGATAACTAGGTGCATAACAACATAGCAGGAATATAAACAATAACCGCGAAGCATTACCGAAACAAAGATAACCATATTTTAAACAAGCAAACATTTAATAAATATTCAAGTTGAAAACCATGGCTACTGCATGAGTATCATGCAAGTGGGTATTGTGGCTTGCCTGGGGTGACGGAGACTCCAGAAAGAAGTGCGGAACGATCGCAGAAAGAATCGCCGGAAACAGTTCTCTCTCGGAGGGGGCTGTTTACGGCATGGGCAAAATGGTCATTTTCAGAATGTCAACCCATAGTGAAAATGATCCCAACAGAAAGGTCTCGTCGAGACGAAGACGTGGGCTTTGGAATCACCTGATTCGGAGTTACGGTTGGAAAGATATGAAGTGTTGAACACCAGGGACCAATCTGTGAAAGTTTCTGCTACAAACAAGTCCCTGAATGGATAAGACAGAAGCACAGAATAAGAAATACGCCTCCTGGAAAAGAACGCGCACTTCGGGCTGAAGAAGAAAGAAATTACACCTTCAGTTCCTGAAAACGTAATTCAGGAAACCGTCTCCACTTAAAACAGATGGGCCCGGGGGTTGTGCCACTTACAGGGGGGGCCACGAGCAGGGGGAGGGCCGATCGATCGTCTTCTTCCTCCCGCCACTGCGCCTCACGTGAAGCAGAGCAGCGACAGAGGGGGGGGAGCTGCCAAGGGGCCGGCCAGCTCCGGCCACTCCCGGCCATGGCGAAGCCACCGGCGGGTGCAGCGGGTCCTGGCGCACCCGTGCCCGGGCAGCAGGATCGCCGGGGCGGCCTGGAAGGGTGGCGACGGGAGGAGGACAGGGAAGGCAGAGACGAGCCGCGGTGATGGAGCCGGCCGTATCCGGACGAACGGATGGCACAGGGGGACTCAGGGCGGTGCACTGGCTCCGTTCAGAGGCTCAGCAGGCACCGGGATGGAGAGGAGAGGAGGGGAGGGACGGCGCCATGGAGGTACAGAGATTTTCGGGTGGCTGTGGTGCTTGGCGAAGAAGGCAACTCCGGCGAGGGGCAAGGGGTTGGGGCGGCTGAGTGGACCGAGATGAACACACTGGACATCTCGGGAGACTGAGAGCAGGCTTGGTTTGGCCGGAACTAGGCCGAGGCCGAGGCGGCCATGGCGGTCACCGGCGAAAAGAGGATGAACACGAGGCTCTGGTGGTCGAGGAGGATCGAGGAGGGGCTGGTGAGGTGTGGGAGAGGTCGAGGGGTCTTTATATAGGCGAGGAGAGGGCTCTGGACGCTCACAAGAGAGCTTGAGCAGTGCACAAATGGAGAACAGAGGCAGTGCACCGTAGTGGCACTATTGTGACGGCGCGCAGCCTGGGATCCACAATGATGCAGCGGTGCAGGGACATGCATACGAGCACGGGAGAGCTCCTAGACAGTGTTTGAGGCCGAGACGAGGAGGGAGGCGACGAGCATAGTGGCCCGACCGTTCCAGAGCGCGCGCTCTGCATGACACAGGTGCGGTCACCACGCACGCTGGTGCAAGCGGCGAGCTTTTGCTTGACTAGCGATGTCCAGTAGGTTTACCTCAGTGACCGTAGTGGAAATGCAGAAAGAAAATGATCCAGGGGCAAAGAAGATATTTGCAGATGGCTCCATGATAAAACAACAGCATGGTGTTTGTAACTTCCTGTGGTTTAACCAGCTGGGTAACTTGGTAGAAAGGTTGTCTGGCGATGATCTTACACCAAGGTGATTTAGATCACCAAAACCAGACTAAGAAGAGGAGTCTAGCTTAGGGTTGCTGTAGAAAGTGCCAAACTGGCCAGATTTGGGGAAGATGATGTTGCACTCACACAATTAAGTGTCATGAGCTTAATTTTGGTTTAGTTGAATTGTTTGACAATATGGAGCTGCTGTAAAAACCTCATGCCATTTGAAGTTACCAAAGTGGCACTTGCTTCACAAAGCTCCAATCTGGACAGAATCTTGTAGAATTTACAGAGGGTAAAAGGATAACTGTATTAAGCCAGAACTTGGTTAAGTGAGTATAGGTAGATGTAAGAATGGCCTGGTAAATTGGCAGATCAAATGAATCAAGGTAAAATAGTGTTTCTTCACAAAGTGCAAATTTTACCAGAAATCAAGATTTGGAGCTGAGCTCACATAGATGATCTCCATGAGCTCAAATTGGGTGGAGATGTATTATTTGGACAGATGTGACCAAGTTTCATCTCATTTGGAAATGCATAGAATATACTTCCTTCACAAAGTTCCTTTCTGGACAGAAACTTTGAAAAATCACTGGAAAATAATTACTAGGCAAATGAGTTTGAAATTTGGCACAAGGCAATGATATGGACATGAAAAGATGTCCACCAAGTTTGAGGGCAATTGGGCAAAGATAAATAGCACTTGCTTCACAAAGTGCCATTTAGGGCAGAATAGGTAAATGATTATTGGAGGATTATTTTTCAACATGGAAATGAAATGTTTTGCCACATTTGATCGATCTTTGACCCAAAAAATTTATGAGAATTACTTGGGAATTTTTGGAATGACAGAAATATAGGTTGCTTCACAACCTATGGTAAAAAGAATTATTCCTTTAATAGAAAGGAATATTCCTTGGAAAAAGAATACTGGGTTGGGTCAAGGATGGAAATGACAGGGCCTTGGGATGATGAGAAGGATGGCAAGCCACTATAAAACCTAGGAAGACATGATCTTCCCAAGTTTTCGAACCACATAGCCACTTAAAAGCAAATAAAATCAAGAAATCCAAGAAAATCATCACAAAAAGAAAAAGGCAAAATCCAGCCTGTTACACGCCCCCTTCCCAGGGCGCGCCCCCCTGCCTCGTGGGCCCCTCGAGCACCCCCCCGGTGTCCTCCTTCCTCCTATATAAGTCTACGTACCCCGAAAACATCAGCAACAGAGAGAAAACCCTAAGTCCACCTCCGTAACCTTCTGTTCACGTGAGATCCCATCTTGGAGCCTGTTCCGGAGCTCCACCGAAGGGGGATCCATCATGGAGTTCTTCATCATCATCATCATCACCCTCACCATGAGTTGTGAGTAGTTTACCACAGACCTTCGGGTCCATAGCTAGTATCTAGATGGCTTCTTCTCTCTCTTTGGATCTCAATACAAAGTTCTCCTTGGTCTTCGAGGAGATCTATTCGATGTAATCTATTTTTGCGGTATGTTTGTCGAGATCCGATGAATTGTGAGTTTATGATCAAGATTATTTACGAGAAATATTTGGTTCTTCTCAGAACTTTTTATGTGTGCTCATAATATCCTTGCAAGTCTCTTCGATTTATTGGTTTGGTTTGGCCTACTAGATCTATAGTTCTTAAAATGGGAGAAGTGCTTGACTTTGGGTTCAATCTTGCGGTGTCCTTTCCCAGTGACAGTAGGGGCAGCAAGGCACGTATTGTATTGTTGCCATCGAGGATAAAAAGATGGGGTTTGTATCCTATTGCTTGAGTTTATCCCTCTATGTCATGTCATCTTGCTTAAGGCGTTACTCTGTTCTTATGAACTCGATACACTAGATGCATGCTGGATAGGGGTCGATGTGTGGAGTAATAGTAGTAGATGCAGAATCGTTTCGGTCTACTTGTCTCGGACGTGATGCCTATATACAATGATCATGCCTAGATAGTCTCATAATTATTCGCTTTTCTATCAATTGCTCGACAGTAATTTGTTTACCCGCCGTAGAATATCGCTATCATGAGAGAAGCCACTAGAGAACACTATGGCCCCTGGGTCTATTCTCAACATATCAATCTACATCTACTTTACTTTTATTGCTTTTATTTTTCTGTTCTTATAAACAAAAATACCAAAAATATAAACTATCATCTCTATCAGATCTCACTTTCGTAAGTGACGTAAAGGGATTGACAACCCCTTATCACGTTGGCTGCGAAGTTCTTATTTATTTGTGCAGGTGTGAGGGACTCGCGTGTGGTCTCCTACTGGATTGATACCTTGGTTCTCAAAAACTGAGGGAAATACTTACGCTACTGTGCTGCATCTCCCTTTCCTCTTCGAGGGAATACAACGCAAGCTCGAGAAGTAGCGAGAGGAATTTCTGGCGCCGTTGCCGGGGAGGCTTACACAAAAGTCATATACCAAGTACCTATCACAAACCCTTATCCTTCGCATTACATTTATTTGCCTCTCGTTTTCCTGTCCCCCACTTCACCCTTGCCATTTTATTTGCCCTTCTTCTGTCGTGTGTTTATCGTTCGCTTGCTTCTTGTTTGCTTGTGTGTTGCTTGCTTGCTTGTCACTATGGCTTTCCCTATTAGTGTTGACCCTCACCTCAAGAGGTTGGAGGAGATTAAAAAAATGTTAGACATTTTATGACTATACAATTTGAGCATAATGACTTTTTCAGAAGTGAGCTTAAAGAACGGAAAAAGTTTATGGAGTATATGAATAAAGACCTTGATGATATGTCTAAGGAATTTTCTGGTTTGAAATCTCAGTTTGCTCATCTTGAGAATTAAATTGCCCAAATTTTGGATAAACAGTCCACCTTGATTAATAAGATGGATGCTATACCGGAAGAGCATGGAAATAAAAATGAAGATCTGAAAGTTATTGATGTGTCTCCTATTTGATCCTTGTTTTCTAGTATAAATCTTGATGAATATAGGATTGGAGATGATTCTGCTTTAAGGTGTCCCAATGATTCGGAGTTTTTAGATCTTGATTCTAAAATTGTTAAAAGTGGGATTGAAGAAATTAAAATTTTGCATAGTGATGAACCCACTACCTTGGATTTCAAGGGATCCAATTATGATAGTTTCTCTTTAACTGATTGTATTTCCTTGTTGCAATCCGTACTAAATTCTCCGCATGCTTATAGTCAAAATAAAGCTTTCACCAAACACATAGTTGATGCTTTGATGCAATCTTATGAAGAAAAACTTGAGTTAGAAGTTTCTATTCCTAGAAAGCTTTATGATGAGTGGGAACCTACTATCAAAATTAAAATAAAAGATCATGAATGCTATGCTTTGTGTGATTTGGGTGCAAGCGTCTCCACTATCCCAAAAACTTTGTGTGATTTGCTAGGGTTCCATGAACTTGATGATTGTTCTTTAAATTTGCATCTTGCGGATTCCACTATTAACAAACCTATGGGAAGGATTAATGATGTTCTTATTGTTGCCAATAGGAATTATGTGCCCGTAGATTTCATTGTACTTGATATAGATTCCAATCCTTTATGTCCTATTATTCTTGGTAGACCTTTCCTTAGAACGATTACTGCAATTATTGATATGAAGGAAGGAAATATTAGATTACAATGTCCTTTAAGGAAAGTTATGGAACACTTTCCTAGAAATAAAATCAAATTACCATATGAATCTATCATGAGAGCCACTTATGGATTGCCTTCCAAAGATGGCAATACCTAGATTTATCTTGTATCGTGCCTAGCTAGGGGCGTAAAACGATAGCGCTTGTTGGGAGGCAACCCAATTTTATTTTATTTTTGTTTTGGTTGCTGTTAGGGAATAAATATTGCATCTAGCCTCTGTTTAGATGTGGTTTCATGTTTTGTTTAGTGTTTGTGCCAAGTAGAACCTTTGGGAAGATGCGTGTGAAGTTTATGTGATCTTGCTGTGAAAAAACAGAATCGTTAGCGCTCACTAGAATGGTCGTCAGATTTTACTCGAGCGTTCTATTTAGTTGATTCTTTTTGCAGATGATTAATAGACAAATTCCTCATATTTACCAATTTGGTTTGAATTTATTGGAGTTACAGAAGTATGCAAAACCTGCAAATTACTATAGACTGTTCTGTTTTTGACAGATTCTGTTTTTCGTGTGTTGTTTGCTTATTTCAATGCATCTATGAGTAATATTTGGAGGTATGAACCATAGAGAAGTTGGAATACAGTAGGTTTAACACCAATATAAACAATGAATGAATTCATTGTAGTACCTTTGAGTAGTGATTTGTTTTCTTGTACTAACGGAGTTCATGAGATTTTTTTTCTAAGTTTTGTGTTGTGAAGTTTTCAAGTTTTGAGTATTACTTTGATGGACTATGGAACAAAGAGTAGGAAAGGCCTAAGCTTGGGGATGCCCATGGAACCCCAAGTAAAATTCAAGGATAATCAAAAGCCTAAGCTTGGGGATGCCCCGGGAAGGCATCCCCTATTTCGTCTTCATCCATCAGTAACTATACTTGGAGCTATATTTTTATTCACCACATGATATGTGTTTTGCTTGGAGCGTCTTGTATAATTTGAGTCTTTGCTTGTTAGTTTGTCACAATCATCCTTGCTGGACACACCTATTTGAGAGAGTTGAAAATGTCCAAGGAATTGTTAGAACACTCTATGTGCTTCACTTATATCTTCTCAGTTGAATAGTTTTTGTTCTAGTGCTTCACTTATATCATTTAGAGCATGGTGGTGGTTATATTTTGTAGAAATTGTTGAACTCTCATGCTTCACTTATATCTATTTAAGAGTCCATTAAAACAGCATGGTAATGTGTTTAGGCTAATAAAACTAGTCTTCACATGATAGACATCCAATGTCAATGTAGTAAAAAAAATCACACTAAGTGCATTGAATATGATGAGATGCTGGATGCTTGATAATTGTTTTGAGATATGAGGATAGTGATACTAGAGTCATGCTAGTGGAGTTATTATCAAATTGAGAAATACTTGTGTTAAGGTTAGTGATTCCCGTATCATGCACGTATGGTGAACCGCTATGTGACGAAGTTAGAGCATGAGGTATTTGTAAAGTGTCAACCTTTGTGTGGAGGTCGGGGGCGCGCGATGGTTAACTCCTACGA